>ML783617.1:571482-583898 GCA_009831015.1 Picea engelmannii | reverse complement strand
GGAAGAAGAGAGATGGGTTAATGTTTACACCAATCTATGATTGAATCATGAAACCATGTCTATTATCATTGATAGTGGGAGTGTGAAGAACATTAATTATGTTGATGCAATGAAGATATTGAGACTGAACATCAATAATCACCTTGTTGGTAGCCAATTCGTTTTTTTTTTTATACTATCCTTATAAGCTGCCTACACCAGTGTTTTGCAACCCTTGATTTTCATCACAATATTTGCAATAAAACGACATTATTATTTCGTACATTTGCACACTTACCTTTGTTCTTGTTTTCACGACTGCAAGCGTGAAAACTTTGATTTCGAAGTCACATTAAAATCATCACTAGATTATTTTGGTTACTCTTGTCTAGGTGTTTATTGCGTTTCCAATTTAATTATAGTCGCACAGTTGGCAAGACTCCAAGATCTTTACTCATTTGGTATTCTTTAATTGTTAATATGACTTCGTTTTTACAAGACTGTGATGATATCCTTATGATCGAGTTTTTGATACATTGGTGTTTTGATGTCTATGGTCTTTCATCAATTTCTTTGACACATTGGTTTCATGAAAACTCATTGACATTATGGATTAGACCTTTGGCGCAACCATTTCATACAACATATTTTTGTTATGATCGAACCCTTGGTGTTGATTTCAAATTATTGTTTTGATTTTAAAACTATGCAAACACAATGCTTATGCAAAATGTTTGGTCGACTTACCATAGATTTCATTGATTGTTTGAATGGCATGGTTTTTAACATATGCAATAGTGATTTGAATCGTTATATGCGCCATCGGTTGTACTGTAGGAAATGATTGTTTTGCATGGGCTGAGCTAGCTCCACCACCTTCGCACATTCGGTCATTAATGCTTTCCCCCTATCTCGGGTTAACTCTATTGTTTACGGCTAAGCCCATGAGCTATCGACCCTACGTACACTCTGTTCGAACCCTTGCCCATTCACCCTGCTCACCGTGTGCTCCTGTCTATGGCACCGGTGGTACGCATAGAGCCAAACGGTAGCCAAACTCTGTTATTATTCAATAATGCCCGTAAGGATTTAGAAAATGGTGGTTGGCTGGTGTTTATTCAAAGGTTCGAGGGTTTCAACCTTTCGGTTGCCCAACAATTCACCCTCACCTTCGATGGTTGCAGGTCTAAGGTCGGTGACATACAACTCGAGCTGAACGAAGAATTCATAAGCTCTGCTACAGGACTAGCAGCTATGGGCCAAAGGTGGTTTAAAAATTCCAAAGTAGATGAGGTGCCATGGCCATTACTATTCATATCAAGAAAGATTGTTTCCTGTGACAAAGGTATGCCTATCTCTACCCTCAAACCCAGGTGGCATGATCTTTTGGTAATTTTTAAACAGTTTGTGACCTGTGAAGGTTGGTATGGCTTAGTATTTATGTATCACCTTCGGTTATTAATGAATTTCATAGGCTATCCTTTGAATATGCCGCATTATTTCTTGCGTAGTCTTTACAAGATGTCTAAGAGATTCAAGTGTGAGAAGGCTGATAGCAGCCTCTTTCATCATAGCTTGATTAAACTCATCATCGTCCACCATTTGATCCTTCATGGCGATAATTGGCAAGCCTTCCTATCTAGGAATGGCTTTGCCAATCCTGATTCTGCTCAAATCAACAAGGTTGTGGTTACGAAAACTTTGGTTGGGCCAACCGTGCCATTTCATATCCTTCTACCCCCTGCCAAACCCTCGGATTGCCCTGACATAGATCTACCCGATGCCATAGGCAACCCGTGTACTAAAAACAAGACTGAGGTCGTTAAGAAGCCCGTGAGGAAGAAAGGTAAGAATGATACTACTGTCAACAATAGGGGAAATAAAAATGCCCCATCGATATCAAGATATGCTAGGAACAAACCCAAGCCAAATGTTGACCAAAAGCCAATAGTGTTGAGCGAGGAATCGGACTCCAATATTGAGCGTTTCCTAGCTGAGGAATACCCCTATTCCCATGGCCTGTGCTCTAAGAAACCCTATGACTATGTCTCTAACTTACCCCCGTGCCTCAAAAACGACCCAAACTACCCGGGAATCAAGCTGCACAAGGAAACCCCTAATAATTTGAACAAACCCTCGCCTGTGATGCCAAAGCTCGAGAAAACATCATGCATCCAATGTAATGCTTGGCTAGAGCGTTATTACATCGACGTCCCCTTGTTGCAAACTAAGATCAAATCATTAGAGGAGAAAGTTATAGTGCTGGCAAAGGAGAACGACAGGCTACGGACCAACAAAAAGAAACAAAAAACCACCGGTTTGATTATCTTCAGGAACGTCGAAGCAGCAACAACCTTCGTCAATTCCAAGTTATCATGATCGAAGCCTTTTCTTATTGGTCAGGTATAAATTTCAATATTAATTTCGTTTTATGAGTTGGTTTGGATTAATATAACCGATTGGATTTGCTTTCAATAGCTCTGTTCGTTTTGATTCAAAATGATTCTGTTGCTTTCATTTTTCCAAAACAATTTCATTATGGATCATGAGTGGGAAATTTGATTGCTAAACTCGAACACAACTATGATTTAGTTAACGAGATTTTACTATTCTAAATTTAGTATAAATGATTGATTTGTTTGGATTGCTTTTTGAAACAATTCTGTATGGATAGTCGATTGAGGTTTGATTTCGGTTAATTTCTGTTTGTTTCTAAACAATCCTGTTGACTTTGATTTACCATAAGCGATTCTTTTTAGTTTTCTCGTTTGGATTATGATTGCATTCGACCTGTATAAAATATTGGTTTGCTAAAATCTTGTGGCGATTGATACGATTTTGCATAACGATTGTGTCGGCTCCAAACTGTTTCGATTTGTTCCTGTTTGATTTGATTTGCAAACGATTGTTGTGTGTCTTGAGTTAGCACGATTACTTGTATGAGTTGGATTGGTATCGAAAATAAATTTGATGCTGCTCTATTAGTTTTGATTTTCAAAAAATGATTTTGTCTAGATCAGATTGACATATTTTGTCTCTGTTGAATTCGTATGAAAAACTTTGCTAATAGTCCGTTTTGAAATTGATTCAAGTGATGATTTCATTGGTTCCCGAATTGTCAATCGATTCTGTCTGCTCCCAATTGGCAATAACAAATGTTTGACAAATCCCACTTATCCTGTTATCAATTGATTAATTCAATTATGATTTCATTTGTTTCAATTTGCATACAAGTTTTGATTTGTTGTGGTACAAATGATTCACTTCGTTTGGAATTAGTTTTGGTTAAATAGATTCAAACATGATTTCGTTTGTTCTCAAATTAGCATAGAAGTGTTGACTTGAATGATTCATTTGGTTTCCAATTAGCAATTAAATATTTGTTTAATAGTTTGAATATAATTCTTTAAGTTTTGGATTGATTTTAAACGATTTTGTGCTCAAATTAGACCAACTACATAATCGCCGGATTCTGTAGCTAGTCTTAGAATTTTGATTTTTTTTAATTTTACCAATAAAATATCACCTAAACTTGTCTATTCTTGTCCACTTTTAGGTGCATACGAATTCCAATGACCAATTGGCATGCTGTGGCAGTTTGAGAGATGTTTTTGTGATACAGTTTTGTTATATGTTGTTAGCTTTAGTCAGACTTGGGATATTATCCCCAGATTTTTGTAAACTGTTTTGATAATTCCCACAGGGATGTTTTACCCTGTGGGAGGTCTTTAAATACTTGTTATTTTTCGTAATGAAGGATCATCATCATCACTATTGGGAGAACCAGATTATGGATTTATGATACAGACTGGGATGAAAGTTGATGTCTTGTAACAGATTTCGCTTTCAATATATCAAACTTTTGTTTCAAGTTTTCCTCATATCAGTTTGCAATTAATTATCGACTACTTTAGCTATCATGATTCATTGCATGTTGATGTGATTTGATTTATATGTTGTCCATATCTGATCTCTCTTATTTAAAAATACAACAATCACTCTATTTCAATTTAATGAATACAGGTTTATCTTTTTCATTAATGGAATTGTTATGTACAAATTTTGCACAAGGATTTATCTGACTGCGATGATTTGTAAATTATAAGATTGCTGTAATTTTTTGTCTTGTTTGTCCTGTCATTTATATTTGAAGAGCACAACTGCTTCTAGTTTACGAGAAGCTCGTGGCGAATCCGGTGCAGGTTTCCTCCCACTGAACAGCTGAATCAACTACTGCATATAGGACAAGCCGGAAGCGTTACTTCAGTTCAGTTTGTTATTTGTTATTTGATAGTTAATTTATTAGTGTTATTCAAGTAGTTTAGTTAGATATATATATAGTTTAGATTCATAGTTAGAATTATTATTTTAGTTCCTTAGCTTAGATAGTTTTTATTTAATTTCTTTCTCATAAAATTATAAAAATAAAAAAACAATGGTTTCGCTATCTTAGGATAGATTACAAATGACTTTTGCAGGTTTTCATTTAAATCTGTAATCTGTAAATATTGTATATTTATAATTGGATCTGACTATGTTGGTAATTGAACATTTAATTTTATAGAATTGTAATTGTATAATTTAGGTAATAGATTGTGGATATGTATTTTAGATTTATTTTTTAGTTTGTTATAATTATTGTTTTCATTTAGATTAGTTCCTTAGTGTAGTTTTCATTTGTTTTCTTGGGACTTAGATCGGATAACGGAGCCGCTAAACCCGTCAAGGTGGGTCATCCCAAATGGCTTGGATTATTTAGACAACCCCGGACTGGATCCACTCTTCCAGTTGGCGAGCGTTCAATTTCGCACGTCAACAAATGGCGCTAGAAGGAGGGCTGACTGACAAGATGGCCTTGTAGGAGCCTTTATTTTAAATGTATTCAATTTCCCCCATGGCTCCCCAAATCACTGTGTCGGAACATGTTTTCAACTTCTCATTACCCAATGTTCCCAATGAGACAGTCTCTCGCTTGTCCAAACTCACCTTTGATGGTGAAGGCAATATATCTGCTAAAGACCACCAATGCATCAAACATGACATCTCAGATTTAGGAGTTTTATGCAGACTATTCGATTTTACTTTTAGAGGTCGAATCAAACATTGGTTTTAATCCTTTCTGGCATGTCACATTTTTTATTGGTTTCAATTTGTAGATGAGTTTCTAGATGCTTTTGAAATTTATGATTTTGATCAATTATGTGAATAATTTCACACTTCGCCAATCAACGATGATTCATCTTCAGAAGACTTTTTGACAAGAGTCTATCATATCTTCTGTAAATTTGATCTCGATGACATGTCATTGGAATTAAATATCTTCTATGATGCTTCCATCCCTTCCATTCAGTCATGTTCAATCACGAATGAAGAACCAATTGCAAATCCTATCACTCAACTGCAAGAACAAGCTTCTTCGCAAGAAGAGAAAAATTATTCCGATAATGTTGAACAAGCGAGGGAGGTAGAATCTATTGATCAGGCTCTTATTGACAACCAAATTGGTTTTTCCTTTGAATCATTGTATTTTCAGTCTAAGACTAGTATGGAAGATGATTCGTTTCGGGCTCAAGGTGAATACCCTCATTCTTGTAACTCATTCTCTAATCAACATTTAAAATCAGTCATTGAAGAACACTTAAGCGACAAAAATCTTCTTGAATGTTCTAGTACTCCTATGAAACTGATTAGAGAAGAAGTTACAACTAGAAGAAGAAACTTTAAACCTTCATCCTCAAAATGCACTTTGTTCACAGGAAAGACTAGATGCTTGTCACATAAATTTTGAATTATCTATCATACAAAAGGCAAATCCAGATGATCATATTATGTTGAGGAATTCGTCACCAAAACACAGCGAGAGTTTTAAAGAAGGTGAAGAGAATTTTCTTGAGAATACCATTATTGAGTATCATAGTTCAAGAGATTCTTTTCATCTGCTTATTTCTCATTCCTTTTATTCTTTGTATCCTGATCTATTCCTGGATTCTGGTGGACTTGACATCTTACCTACAACATCCTACTCTTTTCCACCACAATCATATCCTTTCGATATGCTAAATTTTGGTGAAATCATTTTCAAACCCAACATTGATAAACTTGGATGTGATGTTTGTTCACTTTCATCACTGACATGGGAAAAGGACATGTTGCGAGATGATTTTACACAGTTTATTGTTGAAAAAGACAATGCATTATAATTTATGGAGATCGAACAGTCTAAGTTGCATATTCATTCTTTAATTGGCTCAAATCTTAATGTTTATACTTCACATTTTGAAATGAACAATCTCATCGAAGGAAACATTCAAACCAATGATCCAATTGATTGCACGAAATCCCCTATTATGAGTTTCCCATTGATATATTCGTTTCATCAAAGTCATGGTTTGCATCCCCATTTTTGTGATAGGATCTTAGGATGGCTTGAATATTCATATATGAAAAAAATTCATAATAAAGACAAAGTTGAGCTTTCTTTCTTTTTACCCAAGTATCTTGGAAGTAGGATGACATGTTTCTTTTAGATCCTCCATGTGAAGAAGTTAATGAACACTTAGAGAATTGTCAGGAGGATGGGGCATTTCAGCCTTGGCTGATGGTTATTCCATTTCCTCGTAATCCTGACAAGTTGTTCAAACCTACTTACACTCACCCATGCCATTATGACCCTTATCACGACAAGATTGCGCAATGGCTGGAGGATTCATACATCAAGAATATTGAAGGGAATGGTAAGAACATGCTTACTTTGTTTTTAGATGTTGATTATGAAGGTAAGCATGATATGTTTCTGTCATTTGTTGATATATTACCATTCTTTTTAATAATGTTTGATTTTGTTTCCGTTGCAGGATTGGAGTTACTCTGATGGCTACATTGGAAACATGACTTCACATAGTATCCTGATGTGTTTAATAGTTAGGGTAGGTTTAGGAATATGTTTTCTTTCAGTTTGATTTCTCACTATTTCTCTTTGTAATAATGCAGTCATGAATGCAAGTGGGCGCACCACGAGAACCATAATACGGTTGTTGTCAGGGAAGTCCCCTTGATCCTTCTCTCTTTACTCTTAGTTGAACATTTATTTTCAAAAACGCAATATCGTCATGAAAATATTAAATGGAAAGTAAAGAGATAAATAAATCTAAATCAACTCTGACCCAAGGTACCATGAGTAAGACTGCTTTCCCATCAAATGGGATTTTCCTACTTTTCAGTCTCCCAAGGCATTTTCTGGCATGAGGTTTTTAGATGCACCTTCTGTACATATTTTGTTTTTTGTTTTTCTTGTTTGGATTTCTTTGCTTTCCAATTTTTTCTTCGCTGGTGTGTTTTGATTTCTCCCTTATGCTTACCAGTTTTTGCTTTTGGAAATACACATACGTGCATGCTGAACTGGTCATACAGAGAAAACAAAAAATTCTTTCTCTGAAATGACTGCTGAAAAGTTGTCTAAACATCAATTGTAATATACTTCTAAAATTTATTGCCATGTTGAGAAAAGACTATTGTTTGAAAGAAGTTTATTGATTTCAGTCTGTAAGTGAAGCCTATCACTTAAATCCTATCCCTATCTTAGAAAGTTGGTTCTGTAAATAAACCATCTCTGGATCTTATTAAATGACAGTTCTAAAAAATTCTGCTGAGGTCTAAAAAAAAAAAAAGGTTAAAATATCATAATTTTCAGCGTCACCCCGCTCGACTATATATCGTTAAAAAAATAAAAAATCATTAAAAGAGTTGTGGGAAGTGCTTGTAAACCCATCGGGATGCTGAACAGGTCTGCTGGCAGTGGGTAAATGCATGCATGATGCCAAGACAACTTCATCGGGGTGTTGAACAAGCCTGCTGGCAGGGAAGCAATGTCGGGTATATGAAAATTTGTAAATATGAAACCTCTTAACCGTAAAATGTCCTTTATTCTGATTTGGAACTTCCTGGCAGGATACAGATATCAGAGTGGGTTAAATGGAAACCCTATCAAGGCTATGGACACCTGCTGGCAGCAGTGGCTCTGTCAAAAGTATTGGGGATTTTATCTTTAATATCGTGGCTCACTTGTCTTAAGACTGTTACCAGTTTTCATCCTTTAAACACTGCTGGAATATTTGATCATTGATGATGTTTAAACAATTTTCTGGTTATTTCTGTGGAATTATGCTTGTTATCTTAATCTGAATTTTTTATTTTGGCAGAGATAACTGCTTCTACCAGTGTGTCGCCATTATTGGCAGCCAATTCGTTTTTTTTTTTATACTATCCTTATAAGCTGCCTACACCAGTGTTTTGCAACCCTTGATTTTCATCACAATATTTTCAATAAAACGACATTATTATTTCGTGCATTTGCACACTTACCTTTGTTCTTGTTTTCACGACTGCAAGCATGAAAACTTTGATTTCGAAGTCACATTAAAATCATCACTGGATTATTTTGGTTACTCTTGTCTAGGTGTTTATTTCGTTTCCAATTTAATTATAGTCACACAGTTGGCAAGAATCCAATATCTTTACTCATTTGGTATTCTTTAATTGTTAATATGACTTCGTTTTTACAAGACTATGATGATATCCTTATGATTGAGTTTTTGATACATTGGTGTTTTGATGTCTATGGTCTTTCATCGATTTCTTTGACACATTGGTTTCATGAAAACTCATTGACATTATGGATTATACCTTTGGCGCAACCATTTCATACAACATATTTTTGTTATGATCGAACCCTTGGTGTTGATTTCAAATTATTGTTTTGATTTTAAAACTATGCAAACACAATGCTTATGCAAAATGTTTGGTCGACTTACCATAGATTTCATTGATTGTTTGAATGGCATGGTTTTTAACATATGCAATAGTGATTTGAATCATTATATGCGCCATCGGTTGTACTGTGGGAAATAAGTGTTTTGCATGGGCTGAGCTAGCTCCACCACCTTCGCACATTCGGTCATTAATGCTTTCCCCCTATCCTGGGTTAACTCTGTTGTTTTCGGGTAAACCCATGAGCTATCGACCCTGTGTACACTCTGTTCGAACCCTTGCCCATTCGCCCTGCTCACCGTGTGCTCCTGTCTATGGCACCGGTGGTATGCATAGAGCCAAACGGTAGCCAAACTCTGTTACTATTCAATAATGCCCATAAGGATTTAGAAAATGGTGGTTGGCTGGTGTTTATTCAAAGGTTTGAGGGTTTCAACCTTTCAGTTGCCCAATAATTCGCCCTCACCTTCGATGGTTGCAGGGCTAAGGTCGGTGACATACAACTCGAGCTGAACGAAATTAGTTGTGCTACAGGACTAGCAGCTACGGGCCAAAGGTGGTTTAAAAATTCCAAAGTAGATGAGGTGTCGTGGCCATTACTATTCATATCAAGAAAGATTGTTTCCTATGAAAAAGGTATGCCTATCTCTACCCTCAAACCCAGGTGGCACGATCTTTTGGTAATTTTTAAACAATTTGTGACCTGTGAAGGTCTGTATGGCTTAGTATTTCTGTATCACCTTCGGTTATTAATGAATTTCATAGGCTATCCTTTGAATATGTCGCATTATTTCTTGCGTAGTCTTTACAAGATGTCTAAGAGATTCAAGTGTGAGAAGGCTGATAGCAGCCTCTTTCATCATGGCTTGATTAAACTCATCGTCGTCCACCATTTGAGCCTTCATGGCGATAATTGGCAAGCCTTCCTATCTAGGAATGGCTTTGCCAATCCCGAATCTGCTCAAATCGACAAGGTTGTGGTTACGAAAACTTTGGTTGGGCCAGCCATGCCATTTCATATCCTTCTACCCCCTGCCAAACCCTTGGATTGCCCTGACATAGATCTACCTGATGCCATAGGAAACCCGTGTACTAAAAACAAGACTAAGGCTGTTAAGAAGCTTGTGAGGAAGAAAGGTAAGAATGATACTACTGTCAACAGTAGGGGAAAGAAAAATTCCCAATTGATATCGAGATACGCTAGGAACAAACCCAAGCCAAACGTTGACCAAAAGCCAATAGTGTTGAACGAGGACTCGAACTCCGATATTGAGCATTTCCTAGATAAGGAATACCCCTATTCCCATGGCCTGTGCTCTAAGAAACCCTATGACTATGTCTCTAACTTACCCCCGTGCCTCAAAAACGACCCAAACTACCCAGGAATCAAGCTGCACAAGGAAACCCCTAATAATTTGAACAAACCCTCGCCTGTGATGCCAAAGCCCGAGCAAACATCATGCATCCAATGTAATGCTTGGCTAGAGAATTATTACACCGACGTCCCCTTGTTGCAAACTAAGATCAAATCGTTAGAGGAGCAAGATACAGTGCTGGCAAAGGAGAACGACAGGCTACGGACCAACGAAAAGAAACAAAAAAACCACTGGTTCGATTGTCTTCAGGAACGTCAAAGCAGCAACGGGCTTCGTCAATTCCAAGTTATCATGATCGAAGCCTTTTCTTATTGGTCAGGTATAAATTTCAATATTAATTTTGTTTTATGAATTGGTTTGGATTAATATAACCAATTGGATTTGCTTTCAATAGCTCTGTTCGTTTTGATTCAAAATGATTCGGTTGCTTTCATTTTGCCAAAACAATTTCGTTATGGATCATGAGTGGGAAATTTGTTTGCTAAACTCGGACACAGCTATGATTTAGTTAACGAGATTTTATTATTCTAAATTTAGTATAAATGATTGATTTGTTTGGATTGCTTTTTGAAACAATTTTGTATGGATAGTCTATTGAGGTTTGATTTCGGTTAAGTTCTATTTGTTTCTAAACAATCCTGTTGGCTTTGATTTACCAGAAGCGATTCTTTTTAGTTTTCTCATTTGGATTATGATTGCATTCGACCTGTATAAAAGATTGGTTTGCTAAAATCTTGTGGCGATTGATACGATTTTTCATAACGATTGTGTCGGCTCCAAACTGTTTCAATTCGTTCCTGTTTGATTTGATTTGCAAACGATTTCTGCGTGTCTTGAGTTAGCACGATTACTTGTATGAGTTGGATTGGTATCGAAAATAGATTTGATGTTGCTCTGTTAGTTTTGATTTTCAAAAAATGATTTTGTCAAGCTCAGATTGACATATTTTGTCTCTATTGAATTCGTATGAAAAACTTGGCTAATAGTCCATTTTGAAATTGATTCAAGTGATGATTTCGTTGGTTCTCCAACTGTCAATCGATTATGTCTACTCCCAATTGGCAATAACAAATGTTTGAAAAATCCCACTTATCCTGTTATCAATTGATTAATTCAATTACGATTTCATTTGTTTCAATTTGCATACGAGTTTTGATTTGTTGTGGTACAAATGATTCGCTTCGTTTGGAATTAGTTTTGGTTAAATAGATTCAAACATAATTTCGTTTATTCTCAAATTAGCATAGAAGTGTTGATTTGAATGATTCGTTTGGTTTCCAATTAGCAATTAAATATTTGTTTAATAGTTTGAATATAATTCTTTAAGTTTTGGATTGATTTTAAACGATTCTGTGCTCAAATTAGACCAGCTACAGAATCACCAGATTCTGTAGCTAGTCTTAGAATTTTGATTTTTGTTAATTTTACCAATAAAATATCACCTAAACTTGTCTATTCTTGTCCACTTTTAGGTGCATACGAATTCCAATGACCAATTGGCATGTTGTGGCAGTTTGAGAGATGTTTTTGTGATACAGTTTTGTTATAGGTTGTTAGCTTTAGTCAGACTTGGGATATTATCCACAAATTTTTGTAAATTGTTTTGATAATTCCCACAGGGATGTTTTACCCTGTGGGAGGTATTTAAATACTTGTTATTTTTCGTAATGAAGGATCATCATCATCACTATTGGGAGAACCAGATTATGGATTTATGATATAGACTGGGATGAAAGTTGATGTCTTGTAACAACTTTCGCTTTCAATATATCAAACTTTTGTTTCAAGTTTTCCTCATATCAGTTTGCAATTAATTATCGACTACTTTAGCTATCATGATTCATTGCATGTTGATGTTATTTGATTTATATGTTGTCCATATCTGATCTCTCTTATTTAAAAATATAGCAATCACTCTATTTCAATTTAATGAATACAGGTTTATCTTTTTCATTAATGGAATTGTTATGTACAAATTTTGCACCAGGATTTATCTGACTACGATGATTTGTAAATTATAAGATTGCTATAATTTTTTATGTCTTGTTTGTCCTGTCATTTAGATTTGAAGAGCACAACTGCTTCTAGTTTACGAGAAGCTCGTGGAGAATTCGGTGCGGGTTTCCTCCCACCGAATAGCTGAATCAACTACTACATACAGGACAAGCCTGAAGCGTTACTTCATGTCAGTTTGTTATTTGTTATTTGATAGTTAATTTATTAGTGTTATTCAAGTAGTATCTCTCTCTCTCTCTCTCTCTCTCTCTCTCTCTCTCTCTCTCTCTCTCTCTCTCT
>ML783617.1:506347-542588 GCA_009831015.1 Picea engelmannii | reverse complement strand
ATATATATATATATATATATATATATATATAACTTATTCTTTCTATATATATATCACTTATTTTTTCTCTATATATATTAATTGGATTTAGTTTAAGTGGTTGAAATAATGAATGTTATCTATCTTACTTAGATTTAAGTTTTGTAAATAATATGTTTAAGTTTTAACTTAAACATATTAGTAGTTTATTGTCAACTATGCTCATTCACAAGAAGCTGAGTATAATGAGGCTCCAAAGGTCCTTTTAACATAAAACATAAATGAGAAAACCCTGAACATCCAAAACTCTAACCTCGAGAAATGAAACACCAAAAGGTTTATATGCCCCGATGGAGGTAGTTGATACATCAACTTGAAGAGGGCGTAACTTTTGCATACGATCTTTGTTTAGGGCACTCAATACACCATTGGAAAGGTATAACCGAGGAGTACATATTTCGTTCGGTTTATTATTTTAGTTCATGCACATGTTAGGAAGTGTCGAGCCCAAAAAACGTCGTTTAGGGCCTCAAAACGGCCCTGGAAGTTTGGGACCCAAAAAACTGTAAAAAAAATTGCTGAAATGGAATCTGATCTTTGAGCCCGTAGAATAGGTGGGTGGCCACTGATATCCACCTAGATCATTCCTCCACCCAGGAAGCAATGGCCTCCATTGCGTCAATGTTTTTCATCAGATGAGGAAACTTCCGTTGAATCTGACTCCTAGTGAGCCACTTACCCTGATTAAGAAATTTCCCTGCTTTGACAACCCGATGGAGTTTGATAGTCTGTTGGAGAGTGTCCTTTGTCTTGGTGTCCATGATATAATCAACTATCGCATGGTCGATGCAGAAAGGATTGATTTATGTAGGGGCCAACTATTCGACCGAATCTGAAGTGTCCAGGAGAGGTGGAAAATATGGTCGGAGTAGTTCCATATTAAATACCGTGTGCAAGCCAAGGAAAGGAGGAATATGTAATTCAAAATCATTGTCATCCACAACCTTGGTGATTGTGTAAGGCTTATATCGAAGTGGGTGCAAATTTCGATGGGGTCCTGTGAGGCACTCTTTCTGCAAATGCAACCAGACCTTATCGCCCACCTGAAATTTGTGTGGTACCTGATGTTGATCGTGACACTGCTTGTACTTGGCATTGGATTTCTGCACAATATCATGAAATTGTTGTTGGATGTTTTGGATGCGCTCAACAAATTTGGCTTCCCTATCAACCTCAGTATGAGCATGGGAGGACTCTTCCTGTGTGGATGCAATGGGTAGAGCTACGTCAATGGGGGCCAATGGTTGGAACACCAAGAACCCCTGAAAAGGGTTGTGGCCAATAGAGATGTGGAAGGCTCTGTTGTATCTATGTTAAACATACGGAAGGATTTCATCCCATGTGTGTGGATTTTTGTAATTATACATCCTTATGATATGAAAAATCATCTTGTTGACTACCTTTGTTTGTCCATCAATATGTGGGTGGAAGGTAGTCGATTTGCTCATCTTAGTGTCCATCATTGACCATGGGCTGGACCAAAAAGTGGTTAGTAACCTACTATCTCAATAGAAGATAATAGTTTGTGGGAGCCCAAAATGAACCCAAACATGTGTGAATAAGAGCTTAGCGGTGGCCTTGATGTGGAAAGTTAATGGTAACTGCCAGTTGATAAGAAGGCAGAGCAAAGTTCAACCAGAGGTGCCGACACTATTTTATTATTTCTGGAAGATAGCAGGCACTTCACCGTTTGATGAGACAGATAAGAGATCTGAATCCACATTTTAGTTGACGTGTGAAACGATAATTGAGAGTGCCTAATAGAAGTGTGGCATTTTCTCTGAAGTGGAAAATTAAATTAGATTCACTGTGCTAACCACTCCATGATACAACATTTAATCAATTTTTAATTTTAAAATCTAGCCAATCAACAATGACAGATGGTAGTGCAGCGTTACTGGTTCTATTCCTCATTGTTCTAGTGTCCTCAGGAAAACGATTAAAGTGGGAAACTAGAAAAAGAAATGAAAAAATATTTCTTTACCAATTGAATATGCCAATTTAAAGTTGACAACGTTAGTGGTTGATTCAGAGTGAAGAGTATTAAATTGATTCTAACAGAGTTACCAATATAGTTAGTATTTCTCTTTTCAGACTTTTTTGCGATTGAAGTTAGTGGGTATAAGTTTTTAAAACATTAAAATTTAGAAATTACATAAAAAAGTATTGTTGACTAACTATTTTAATTTGTCAATTACAGCGCAGATGGCATGGCAACTGTCAAGCTTGGTTTACGGCTAGGGTTCCTCTGTAATCTAGTTGTTGGTGCTTCTTTTGGTTTCAATGGCTACCTCGTCTTGTCTTTTAGTTATAGTTGTTTTTTAGCCCTTCAATGTTTTTTTTGGTAGCCCTTCAATTAGGATATTTTCCATGTTCATTCCTCTATTACACCTAGTTTCTCTTACTTCAGCTGTGGTGGTTGCTTCGTCTAGAAGGATGAATCCCTCTATCTTCTTGACTTGATATTTCTATCTTCTCGACCTGATATTTTGTTTGGGTTTTTATTCAATCCAATTCTACTCCCTTTTCATATAATATGAATTAATTTTTATTAATTTGTTTTTTCCTAGTTTTATAGAAGCATTAAAACTTTCAAGATGCAAACTTCATTAAATCCTTTTAGATGCAAATCGTTTTTTAGAGTATCTCAAGTTTTGTATTCTAAAAGAAGGTTTACATCTCGAGAGATTTGATGAGGTTTGCATCTAGAGGGGTTTATCTAAAGTTAAGATGGATCTACCCTCAAATCATTTAAGATGCAAACATTTTCTTAAGTTTATTACTCTAAAAAAAGGTTTGCATTGGCATGATAGATCCCGAGTTAAAATGGAGTTAATAGTTTTTTAAATGTCATATATCAAATCCATGTTGAGCATGGATGAAATTAAGAATCTCCCTCATACTGGGCTCTAAAAAGAGTCTTTCTATATAATAAAGTTGATATTGAAATATTTTATTTGTTACTAATATTTTTTTAAATGGCAAGTGTTCACTCCATATTAAACATTGAAGGAATTACACATCTTTCATACAGAAAAGTAGCAAACACTTAGCCGCCAAATAAGAATTTTTGTATCCATACTTAACTATACACTTTTTATCAAGATACAATTTTTTTTTTACTTTCAATTGCTTTATATATATATATATATATATATATATATATATATATATATAACTTTTTTCTTATTAATATTATATAAATGTCACATGTCAACTCCATATAAAGCATTGAAGAAATTACATTGAAATATTTTTTTTGTTATTAATATTTTTCTTAATACCACATGTCAACTCCATGTTGAACACAGAAGGAATTGCACATCTCCCTCATACTTAGTTGTAGAAAACGCCTTTCTGCACAAAAATGACCTCTCGAGCATATCTTTACCCCCTCCCAGATTTATTTGCAATAGACTCCTCCATTGACCATACCTATTGTGCAAGATGCTACAAATCAGCTTTCATTCTATAGATTTGCAATGGACTTTGAATATGGTTAACAGATTTACATTATTGGGTTTCGTGTGCTTGGAAATCTGAGATTAAAGAGGAAGCCTTCATACACTCGTTACTCTAGGGACTAAGGTTAGCAATAGAATAGATCAATCCACCATAACTATCAAGAATAGGATCAAGAAATGCATAGGGGATTACAAGCTAGACTTAACTTAATTCTGGTTAGAGCACAGCATAGGAAGCTTCAAAGTTTCCGGAAATAACATATTTTCATGTCCTTCAAAGAAATAACAAACAAGATGATGCAATGGCTAACTTGGAAACGAAGTTAAAATTGGTCTTCTATGGGTAAATCGACTCCAATCTGTCCAAGCCATTCTTTAATTTTCAATTCATTGATAAGTACTTAGCTCATAACTCAACATTTGTTCCTAGCACACAATCTCACTTGCTAAGGAAAAACATTTAACATGAAGAGTCTCAGCATCCCCTCACACATGTTTCAGGCTACGAGGGAAAGTGGTTTTGAATCCATGGAGTTGTCTCATCCCGAGGAGGGAAGAATAGAGGAAAGGTGAGTTACAATTAGTCTGGAGGATGTTGGTCTTTTACGCTTGCTTCTTTTCAAGTTGGCCCTTGGTCTGTTCCTCTTCTCATTGTTTTTTATGCAACTAAATTTTTACAGGGCTCATTGTTTTTTATGCAACTAAATTTTTACAGGGCTCATTGTTTTTTATGCAACTAAATTTTTACAGGGCTTGGTTTGTGACTGCTAGTAGCTCAATCTTCTCTGTTTTTGGAAAATTTCATTTAAATCCTAAACCTTCGATTATTTAAATCTTGGAAATTCACCATTGGCTTTAGCATTCTGGGATTGGACTCTTAGTTCTGGTTGGTGTGCTTTTGACCTCAATATTAGTTCAGCGTTCTCATCTGAAATTTGTTCTTTGTATGACCCATTATTGCCTTGAGTCTATCTTCCCTCCTTTCAGTTTCCTCGTTTGGGGTAGAGTTTTTCCTCCTAGGTTAAAAGTTGGAACACACTGTTTCTTCTTAGTTTCAAAGGCCTGACTATTTGTTGGAAAAGTGTTGTCTTTTTGGTCCCTGGGAATTTCTTATGGTTCTTCTTCAGGGAAAAGATAGGAAGTTTGTCATCTCATATCCCCATTGCCTTAAGTCTTCCTGAGCATTATGGAACCTCATGACTTATCACAGAGTTAAGGAGAATTTTAATGTCCCATGAGAATATGGTGTGAGGAAATAGAGCTTCCATTTTCTCTCTGATTTCCAAATTTAATGATTTTGAAAAACAATATATGGTGCAAATAATATAAATTATGAACACCCTTTTACAAGTCAAACAATAATTAGCTACTCTGGGGACGGTGTGCAATCTCCTAAAAAAATTATGGTAGAAACCATGAACAAGGATGCTCATTCAATGGCTTCCAACCAGAGGATCCTAAAACATGGGAAAATAGGGATGAAAACATAGTAATTTATATGAAATAAGACATGGACATTGAAGAATAAGAACCAACATACAAGAGGATTGGACGAAGAAACGAGTCATCATATTTTTTTTTTGAAAAGTTTTTTAAAATTATCAATATATTAGGTGTCTTTTATAGGATCTACAACAATAAATACATCTGGAAAAAAAATTCAAAGGACATTAGTAAACCTTGTATAATCTTTTGGATATACATTTGAATAATATTGCAAACTTTATATATGTATTGCTGTGTTGCCAACACTGTTGCAACCATTTTTTATAATATAATTTACCAGTTCTTATTAAAAAAAAATATTAGACCCTCGCCATGAGTTGGACTACTTTGATGATTCTAACAATGATGGATGCAAGTCTATTATCTTTCGATCTCATGAACCATGACTTTGACGATAATTTTAGAGTCTTCAATTATGATCAATGAATCTATATTGAAATTGATTGCTAGAAACAATTCGTGGAAAAAACACATAAGTTTTATAGTGATTATTGATAAAATTCCATTTTTTTCTCTTTTGTTTAAAAAAGGACCATCCCTTATAATTATTATTATTATTATTATTTTTATAGTGATTATTGATAAAATTCCATTTTTTTCTCTTTTGTTTAAAAAAAAATGACCATCCCTTATAATTATTATTATTATTAATATTTATGATATTTAAGATCTATGATTTTGTATATATAAAAATTAACATTTAAAATTGTTATATACAAGATTCGAAGAACATATATGCTTATGGAAACACTTCATTTCAAATAAGAAAATCTAAGTTATGTCAATATGGACGGCATGGATTAGAAGAAAACTAAAAGGTAGAAAATATAAAACTATTTACAATACGATATTATAATTAGTTTTCACACTATAGAATAATATAAAGATTTATTTTGATTTAATATATATATATATATATATATATATATATATATATATATATATATATATATATATATGATTTAGTTTAAGTGGTTGAAATAATGAGTGTTATCTATCTTACTTAGATTTAAGTTTTGTAAATAATATGTTTAAGTTTTAACTTAAACATATTAGTAGTTTATCTATGAGAAGAGATGTGTCAACTATGCTCATTTAAAAGAAGTTGAGTATAATGAGGCTTCAAAGGCCCTTTTAACATAAAACATAAATGAGAAAACCGTAAACATCCAAAACCCTAACCCCGGGAAATGAAACGCCAAAAGGTTTGTATGCCCCGATGGGGGTAGTTGATACGTCAACTTCAAGAGGGCGTAACTTTTGCATACGATCTTTGTTTAGGGCGCTCAATACACCATTGGAAAGGTATAACCGAGGAGTACACATTTCGTTCAGCTTATTATTTTAGTTCACGCACATGCTAGGAAGTGCCGAGCCCAAAAAACGTCGTTTAGGGCCTCAAAACGGCCCCGAAAGTTTGGGACCCGAAAAACTGTAAAAAAAATTGCCAAAATGGAATTTGATCTTTGAGCCAGTAGAATAGGTGGGTGGCCATCGATATCCACCTAGATCATTCCTCCCCCTAAGAAGCAATGGTCTCCATTGCGTCATTTTTTTTCATCAGATGAGGAAACTTCTGTTGAATTTGACTCCTAGTGAGCCACTTACCCTGATTAAGAAATATCCCTGCTTTGACAACCCGATGGAGTTTGATAATCTGTTGGAGAGTGTCCTTTTTCTTGGTGTCCATGATCTAATCAACTATCACATGTTCGATGCAGGAAGGATTGAGTTATGTAGGGGCCAACTGTTCGACTGAATCTGAAGTGTCCAGGAGAGGTGGAAAATATGGTCGGAGTAGTTCCATATTAAATACCGTGTGCAAGCCAAGGAAAGGAGGAATATGTAATTCAAAATCATTCTCACCCGCAACCTTGGTGATGGTGTAAGGCTTATATCGAAGTGGGTGCAAATTTCAATGGGGTCCTATGAGGTGCTCTTTCTGCAAATGCAACCAAACCTTATCGCCCACTTGAAATTTGTGTGGTACCTAATGTTGATTGTGGCACTGCTTGTACTTGGCATTGGATTTCTGCACAATATCATGAAATTGTTGTTGGATGTTTTGGATGCCCTTAACAAATTTGGCTTCCCTATCAACCTCAGTATGAGCATGAGAGGACTCTTCCTGTGTGGATGCAATGGACAGAGCTACGTCAATGGGGGCCAATGGTTGGAACCCCAAGAACACCTGAAAAGGGTTGTGGCCAATAGAGATGTGAAAGGCTCTGTTGTATCTATGTTAAACATAAGGAAGGATTTCATCCCATGTGTGTGGATTTTTGTAATTATACATCCTTATGATATGAAAAATCATCTTGTTGACTACCTTTGTTTGTCCATCAGTATGTGGGTGGAAGGTAGTCAATTTGCTCAGCTTGGTGTCCATCATTGACCATAGGTTGGACCAAAAAGTGGTTAGGAACCTACTATCTTGATCAGAGATAATAGTTTGTGGGATCCCAAAATGAACCAAAACATGTGTGAATAAGAGCTTAGCGGTGGCCTTGATTGTGATGCTCTTCTTACAGGGTGCCAAAATTACCATCTTAGAGAATCGATCAACGAAAAACGAAGACACAATCATTCCCATACTTGGTTGAAGGCATAATGTACATGTATTCCATGGAGATGGACTCCCAAGGCCTATCTAGAGTAGGCAGAGGGGTGTATAGCCCCTGTTTCTTGATGGCAGGCTTGGCAATGGCTCAGGCAGTGCAAGATCTGATGTACTTGCGAACATCTTGTCGAAGCTTTGGGCAATAAAAATTATTTTGCAATACTGCCACTATATTTTATACACTAAAATGTCTCCATGCCTAGCTGTAATGATATTCCTAGATAATATTGGCATGCTCAATTGAAGGAACACGAAGATGGCTCAAATTACATAACAATCCATCCTAGAGATGAAAGTCGGGAATTGTTTTGCATGCGCTCAATGTCTGATAGGTAGTAGTGAAGTCAGAGTCATTATTGTATAATTGTGGCCATCCAGATGTCTCATGTCCACAGGAGTTAAGACATGTGGTTAGCACTGCCACCGAGGGACGACTGAGGAAATATGTGACATGGTTGGTGTTGCTCGTATTGTACTTGATATTCAAGTAGAATTGTTGCAAGTATGTGGACCACTTCTGATGGAGTTCATTCTGTAAATTTCCTTGTCTATGCATGAACTACAAAGATCTGTGATCAGTGTGGATGATCATTTCCTTCCCCATAATGTAATTCTTCCACTGTCAACATGCCTAGAAAATGGAGTATATATCTTTGTCGTAGGTGGGGTATCTGTGAAAAAAATCAGACAGATTTTAACTATGATAGGCTACCAGATGCCCATGTTGAGTGAGGACTATACCGATAACATAATCTGAAGAATCTGTCTCAATCTCAAACGGTTGTTGTGGGTCTAGAAGAATGAGGACCGATGCTTAGCAGATGCAAAATTTCAAATCCTCGAATGATTTTTGTTGGTGCATGGACCACACAAAATTTGCCTTCATGCCACCCTTGGTCACCTGGCTTAGGGTCCAAGTGATAAGAGAGAACCCCAACACAAACCGCCAATAGAAGTTGGTGAGGCCCAAGAAGCTGCGAAGCTCGGTCATTGTCTTCAGGTCCATTCAATCGCAAATAAATTGGATCTTGGTTGGATCCACATGTACACCCTTCTCATCCACGATGTATCCCAAATATTGGATTCTCTACATGCTGAAGGAACACTTCTCCAAATTGGCATATAACTTGTGTTGTCGCGGGGTGCCCAATACCTGTTGAATATGCTCCAAATGTTCGTCCCAAGTTTTGTTGAAGATGAGGATGTCATCCAAATATACAACCACAAAGGAGTTTGTGAATGGTCGTAATATATCATCCATCATCCAAATGAATGTGGTCGGGGAATTAGTCAAGCCGAAAGGCATGTCCAACCACTCAAAGAGGCCTTCTTTAGACTTGATGGTTGTCTTCCACACATCAATTTTCTCAATCAGCACCTGGTGGTACCCTGACTTCATATCAATCTTACAAAAAAACTTGGCTCCCTTTATTTGATTGAGAAGATCATCAATCCAGGGAATTGGGTATCGGTTCTTGAATGTGATCATGTTCAGGGATCTGTAATCAATACAAATTCACCATGTGCTCCAGAATAATTGGGCTCCTTCAAGATGAGGAGCTTGGTCTGATGTGGCTCTTCATAATTATCTCTTGGATCTGGCATTTGATTACTTCATTCTCTATAAAAGAATTCATGTATACAGGGATGTTAGGAAGAGGAGCATTGGGTGTCAGATCAATGGAGTGCTTTACCTAACAGTGCACAGGCATCTTAGTAGGCTAGGTGAATATGTCTTTGTAGTCCTCTACCATTTCATCCACCTGTTGCTGCTAGGCAGAGAGACCCCGTGTAGAGGTTTTGGCAGTTGCAGTGACCTTCTTTTCACCTTCCGATCAAACCATACAAAGGAAAAATCTCCCGGTCTGAGAGACCACCTTTCTGCACTGCTTTCCGAAGATCAAAGAGATCGCAGTGTTTGGGACTGCCTTCGATACCGTGTAGAGTTGATCTCCCAAAGTAATAATGACATTATGTGGCCTAGATTCATAAACAATAGGACGCTTCCACATGTATGGTTTTCCTATAAAAACATCACAAAATTCAAGGGGGGGAAACATAACACAATACTTCCTCTTTGAAGAGTTTTATGTCGTAGTGCAGGGGACATTGTTGGCTGACGTAGATGTCTTGTCCCCAGCTGAGTGAACCGATGGTGTATGACTAAGGATGTGACGTCGTTGTTAGGTTCAACCTCTGTTGAGATCAATTTATTATGGCTACCAATTTTAACAATGAAATGGAGTAGGGTTCCCTTCACCCATATCAGTGAGTGGAAAAGGAACTCCCCTTCTTCAGGCTCCTCCAGTTCCTCTGGCTGGAATTTTGTGGTAGTGATGGTGACACTGGGTTCTGCATCAATGATCAATCTTTCCTTTCTGGTTCTAAATTAGAGTCTGAGTCAGCATATGACCCTGGGGATTTCGTCTCAGCCAACAAACACTGTTTGGAGCGAAATTCATCAGTATTGTGCTAAGGGATTTTGTGGAACTCACACCATTTTCCAGTGTCCTTCTTCGAGTTCCCATTATCATTTTTTGTAGGTGGCTTGGGATGGTTATATTGGGGTTGGCCATCCTTCCTCTAGCCTTTTTTCTAGGAGTTAGGGCCACCCTTACCATACTTTGGTTGTTGCGTATTTGCAGACTTGAACTCCCGCTTGTTCTACTGCTTGAAATTATGCTCGATTTGGACAACATATCGATAAGAAACTCCCAACAAAAAGATGTCTAGAAACTCCATTTCTATTTGGATGTACTTGTGCAGAGCCCCATGGTATTTTAGGACCATATTCTGCTAGCAGTCTTTGACACCCAGCTTGGTTCTCAAGGTATGGAAAGTATTGGTGAACTCCAACATTATTTGGCCCCTCTCTTGGCGGAGTGTGGTCCATGTTGTGTATTGGTTATCATAACTTCCAATAGGGTAATATTGTTCCTTGAGGGCATCAACAAAAGCCTCCCAAGTGGGTCCTAGACCAAAACTTATAGACTCCTCCTCGACATTTTGCTCACATTAAGTCTCCCACCAATATCTGACATGGGGAAGGGCCTTAAGGAACGCAAAGTTGATCTTTTCATTGTTGGAAAAATTGTGGACAAAGAAATAACCCTCTAGCATATTTAACCATTTTTCCAAAGCGTAGACATCTATCTAGACTTCAAATAAATGAATATAAAATTTATTTTGTACCTTGAAGGGTGTCACACCTATGAAGTGATTGCTGGCTGAAGGTGCCTCCATTGTTGTCAACTGTTGCCGAAGGATTTGGGTGAAATTATCCATCATCTCGTTCCTATGTCGCGTGAGGGCTTCCTCAAGCAACAGTGTGAAAGGATATCATGTCCCTTAGTCCCTATTTGATTTCTCCATGGAAGGTTTCTTGGGCATGTGAGAGTGGTTTTCCTCAAGAGAAACAATCTCAAGACCCAACTCTCTATACCATGACCTCGTCATGGACATGCACTCAGAACGACAAGGAGCAGACCCACTCTGATACCATTGATCCAGATTATTTTGGGGAACAATAGGAAGGAATAAATATAACAAATATATAACAAATAAATACACATAGGTATGGCAAGGAACACAGTAATACAATAAATCTTAGATTCTATTAATGATTGTCTAAAATACAAAATATTGTAAAATGAAAAAACACACAAGCTAACTAGAATGGTGGTAGCTTATCTCTGAGAAGAGATGTGTCAGCTACGCTCATTCGCAAGAATATGAGTACAATGAGGCTCCAAAGGCCTTTTTAACATAAAACATAAATGAGAAAACCCTAAAAATCCAAAACCCTAACCCCGAAAGATGAAACACCAAAAGGTTTTTGGGCCCCGATGGGGTTAGTTGATATGTTAACTTCCCAAGGTCGTAACTTTTGCATACGATGTTTGTTTGGGGCGATCAATACACTTTTGGAAAGGTATAACCGAGGAGTACATATTCAGTTCAACCTAGAATTTCCTATGATGACATGTTAGGCATCGTTGAGCCCAAAAAACGTCGTTTAGGGCCTCAAAATGACCCCAGAAGTTTGGGACTCAAAAAACTATAAAAAAACTGTCAGAATGGAAAATGGTCTTGGTTTTCAAGGACACATTTTTTTTTATTTTACCCCCATCCAAAAAAGAGTTCTACTAATCGCACAACTTTTCAATTTATGGGTTGATTTTTTTGTTTTTGACCAAAAAATGAGTTTTTAGGGCTACAATTCTCATTTTGAGGTCACAGTTCTTGTCTAGTTAGTAACTCATTAATCCACATGGTCTATATAGTCAAAATTACTCTATATACCCAATATGATCCCCATATATTTTTAATATAATTCATGATTTGTTTAAGTAGAATTAGTGTATATATCCATTATGATCTCAATATGTTTTGAATATAGTCTAACTTAAGTAATGGTAGACAATTATGTCAAACAAAAGTGGCTTGAAGGAATGAACATGGAAATGTCCATTGTCCTTTGAAGTGCTACAATGGATTACATATTATTGTGTTTAGAGGTGCTTTCTATAATCCAGTATGAAGGAGATGTGTAATTCCTTCTGTATAGCAAAAACAAAATTTGATGTTGACCATAAATAAAATATTTCAATATCCACCTTAAGTAATATATGTGTGTGTTTGTGTGTGTGTGTGTGTGTGTGTGTGTGTTAATTTTAAGTTCATAACCAATCCAAACACCAAATTGGTGTATGAGACCCCCTCTGCGCAATGATTTGACTACTAAAGTTTACGGAGGTATACATACCCTACCCCCCTTTGGATTTGAACTTGTGAGATTTTAGGAGGAAACACATATTCTTAACCATTTTTCCCTTTGGATTTTATCAATAGGTGATTTCTACATCCGAGTATGAGGGAGATGTGTAACCTTCAGTGCTTAACATGAATTTGACACCTGACATTAAGAAAAATATTAATAACAAACAAATGTTTCAATGTCCATCTTAAGTAAAATATTTCAAATATATATATGTAAAGAAATTGAAAGTAAAAAATTTCTTAGGGTTAAAACATTTCAATAGTGTGCTACTTAGTATGATTGCTACTCAGTATGATTGTACTCAATATGATTGCATAGAGAGGTACTTTCTATAGCCCANTCTCACCTTCTTTCTCTACTCTATATGTATTCTGAAAATTATCATAAATTGTTTTATTGTCATATTAGTATGGTCTCTAAAAAAAAATGTTACAACAGTCATCACAATCCAATATAACCATGGAGTAAGCTAATATTGTAATACAATATCTTCTTTTCAACTACATATTTGATAGGCTTCTAGTAGAAATTTCAAGTACTATAAGAACTTTACCATGATCCAAGCATCATGCATGGTAGAATGGTGTCCCAAGTTATGCCCAATTCTAAATCAACTTGAATTGTCAAAAATTCAATGATATTTTTGGATTGATTGAAACTTTCATTCCTATGTCATCGAATTCCAACAACTAAAAAAAAACTTGTCATAAGATTAGATGGCTCCATATATCCATAATGTATTAATTAAAAGTAGTATAACATCTACAAATGATACCATTAAAATAACCTACTTCTTTTATCCATACAAAATGATATGGATTGTTATGCACATCATACTAAAACGTTGGAGGTGATTGTGCACATCATCCATTATTACAATTGTCACGTCCCCACTGCATGCCTTACGATCATGCACCTCTTGAGGGTGTGTGACACCGCAATGTTTCATGCTTGGTTTCTTGAAAACACCAAGGTTACTTCTTCTGGACTAAGCCTCTTCACCTAGAGCAAACCCATACTACGTTCTAGGCTACCGGTGAGTCACTCTCCTTCTCTAGTGCAAATCTTGTATACTTAGACATTTGTTAATTGCTTTAGCACTTAGTCACTTTTAAGCATACATCAAAGAATATGAGAATCTATGAGAACAACAATGGAAAAAATGAAGGAAAAACTCAAATATAGTGCGGGTGAGATGAACCATGCCTAACACTCGGCTAAGTCTTTGTTATATAAGAACAATTACAACATGAGCACTACCGGCTCGATTTACAACTTCGACAGAGTCAAACGACTCACTTCACCTCACCAAGACACTCATGAATAGATATGCCACCACAAGACTCTCTATCGCAACCATCTTTGTTGCCACCTGTAGTGAACCTCATACATGCCTCCAATTTCATATTTGTTGTTTCTTCATTTCCACATACTATGCTTCTTCATTTCCATAAACTTCACAGAGTTTGGTTCTACCACACACATGCCTCCACATATATGCATTTCGAGACTTAGCCAAAATATTCCCAAGAGAAATTTGTCCATCTCTGTCTGTCGAACTCTCCTCCTCAAGGAAACACAAGTCCTCCCAGAGTGGAGCGACTTGGCTCCTTGAGGGAGTTCCTCCTCCTCATCTAATTCACAATCCAAAAGCTCTACTTGTCTCCAATTTCTTGCCAAACTTATTTCCTTCTTTTTTTGTGCACCCTTTGTTCTTATATGGACTCCAAGGGTCACTTTTGTGAAAATTCATGTCTCTTCTATGCATTGGGCCCCTTCGTGAATCATCACACTCAACCGACCATCACACCCCTCCATGGACCCAATGCTCCCATCCAGATCACCCGCCCATCAACCAACATGCCTCTTGGACCAACACACCCCATCCTTGAGTGCACGCCCTCATCTATCTAACTGACTTGTCATCTAGATGACCCATCCATCCATCTAACCGACTCGTCATCTTGAGTGTGAATGTCTCTTAGTTGATTCAAGATCTATTTCCCAAGTGCTCCCCCCATGTCTTAGTTGATTTTTCCTTCATTGATGGAGCTCACAAGTCTTGCCCTCAACTCTTCATCAAATTGTTCGTCGCTTGAATTTCATCGCAAGTTACCTTGGGTGGAGTTATCCCTTGGCACGTCAGGCGCCCAAGGAACCCCAACTCCCCTCTATATGAAGATGTTTGTTTCTTCATTTGCACCAAGAATCTTTCCTTCCCAATTCAGACTATGGTTGAAGTGTGCACGCTCGATCTAAGCTCCCAACGTCTTACATCCTTCCCCACCTCAATTCGTTGCCATCTTTGGAAACATCCACAAAATCTGTGATCTCCAAGTCTCTGCCCGAACTTGTTCCTCCAATGTAACTAAGTCTACTGGAAACCCCAAGTTTACTGCCAACTGGAAACCCCAAATTCTACCAAAGTGGAAACCCCAAGTTCTCGAATTGCAATGCAATCATCTGCAACATGTGAAACCATCCACACCGCCCACTACCCAAAGTTGTGTGCTACCAAATTGTCCACAATGATGAAAAGACATATCCTCCCCAACTATGTTCGTAATGTATAAGCTGCCACTTCCTCATTGTGACGATCACTCTCTGTTTCACTTCTATTGTTATTGACTCAATTGTTGTTGCAACCTCAACCAAAACCTCAAAAATGTCTAAGTTTTGAAATTATGTGAACTTTCCATTGCACCCATACTTGAACTAAACTCTTCCATTTCTCCACATAATGCTATCCCCCATTCCTTGGACCGATTGGTTAGCTAATCCAACTTTTGCACCCAACTCATGAGAATGTGCTTCCTCATGCCAAAACTTAGCCTTTTCTATTGCACTTTTGTCACTCCATCCAACTCCAAAGACTGAGGCAAGTGTCCATCCTTTCCTTATCATTTCCATCATTCGATATTTGTCAAGGAGATCCTCCACAATGTTTAAGTGATGCCCTTCAAACATACTAGTGTGTTTGTACTATGACTTTCTCTCGCAATTCGACCCATCCATGCAATGATATCAAACCAATACAAGGTCACCCTTCACCTTGCTGCACTATGAAGTCACCCCAAAGAAAAGTCATCCATGGAAACCTGACTCCACTATCCACCTCATGACACAGTTAGTCAATATACCCCAATTATTGTACATTCAGACTGCCTTTGCCTCACTATTACATCACCCAACCATGTTGTTATGTCTACTTCTCTATGCCTTGGAATGGTTAGGCTTCACCCTCAACTATGTTTCCTAAAGAAAGATAAACACCCATGTCCAAGTAATCTCTTCATGTTGCAATATGTATGTTTGCACAATCCTTCAAATGGAGGCAAGTCTCCAACTCGCCTCCTTCCGTTAAGTCACCTCAACACAACTCAACATATGCGATGAGTGTGGCCAACATGCCCTCACTCCTCAAAACATCCAACGAACTATCCAAGGTGATCCAAGTAGAATGATTCAGCTCAAGAAACTTCCATGCCTCAAGCACGTTCAAACCAATACTCTACCAACTCCAACCAATAATCCCCGCTAGATCTTTGAGTCATTGCACAATCATCCACAAGTCACTAAGGAGTTCTCTTTCAGTGTAATTTCAACTTTTTTCTCCACTGCACTCTTTTCCTATAGAGAAGTTGTGTATTCCTTCTATAGCTCTATCTTTTCCAACACAACTTTTATCAACTTGCTAGAAGCAAACTCTGCGTGGAATCGTAATTCCTGCATGATACCCGTTTGCAATCCCTGTAGCACTATTGTGGGAATCTATGAGATCATTATTTCTAAGTGACTTAGTCCTTGTTCTTTTTCCTGCATCTCAGGTGTGGTGAACCTGATTTTGTTTGTTGGTATTTTTATGACTCTGCACCGTGTAGCCATTTGTGAGAAGTGAGGAGCGATATATTCTACTTCCCCTGTCATGCTTGTTGGTTGTCCTTCATTGGATATTCTTTATGCTTCCAGGCTTACTATCTCCAACCGTTGTTGCAATTTAGTCAACTACTCTTGCATATTCTTACTGATTTCTTCCTACCGTTGTGACATTTGTTGAACTATCTCCTTAGTGGCATCCTTTACTTGGTAACTAATCCTATCCATATCATCATATGTTAGTGTATAAAATTTGGTTCCTTGTGCGCTTTCATCTTTTTGCACGCAGATGGGGTTGGTCTAGTACCCTTGTCTTTTCTTTTCTCTCCTATCATGGGTATTGTATGATGCATTTTTTCTGCTGATGGTGTTGTCTCCAACGTGTCCCCTGCACCATTTCCTTGACTGTGTTCATGATCATTCCCTAGACTGTTGTGTTTTTATGCCTCTTCGTTTCTAGGTTGCTCTATATCAGTGCCATCTGAAGGAATCTTCCAATTCAGGTACCAATCGTGCATGATCAATTGTATATCTTCTTCAGTAACCTTGTGCTTCATCTGGACCCATTCCTCTCTCAAGTCCTTCTTTGCCTAGACATATATATGATGTCGATATGATCGAAATTGCACGACCGTTGTGTATGCTTCCACCAGTTGTGGTGTTATGCATGGTGTGTCCTTAATGTGCTATCGAATCCTTTCAGCATAGAGAAAAAAATATACATTGTTGTTTTTTTGTCTTCGTTTATTCATTGTATACCACAAGTTTTGGTACTTTGCTGCTAAACATGGTTTCCCTCTTAGACCTAAGAACTACGCGTCCTATGTCTCTTCCCATGCTATGAACGTAAGAAAGACTAAAATCCATGGATAATGGAACTCCATGCCTTTGACTTGTGCATTTGTGCAGTCAATAAGAAGTTGGTTTAACAAGAAGGGTGCCCAACTCGTCGAGGTCCCTTCCACACACTTCTCTATTGCAACTATCACTCCTAATGGCACTTGGTTCTTCCTGCATTTCCGCAGCATCTTGCATGCTAATTTCTGTGTTGCAAGTCTGATGGTTGGGTCTCATATGCTTGACACATCTAGGTCTCACATCCCTCTAACTGTGTGAAACTTTTGTCTCATGGACTCTGACAAATCCATGTCACTCTTTTTGTCGGTAAATATAAGGGTGGGGTCTTCCCCCTATGTCGGTAATCCTGTGATCCTTGCAATCAAGTCTATATCTATTTAGATTGGCCTAGATAGCCACATATACCATCCATGCATGCAATATAGGAGAAACTTAGTGCATGCATTTACTTCGTTGCTCCATCTGAAGTTTGGGATGTCGAACAAGTTGAGTAGGCATGCTCGCTCCAATCCTCTGGCCGATACCTGGGGCACATGTATGATCTGGTTTTTTGTTGGGTCTACTTTTAACTCCAGATAATGATGGGGCGCAAGTTAGGGGAACTTAGCCATGTCTGTAATTTCATGGTCTGCATATTTTATTTGTGGCACCTTCCCCAGCATATCTTTGTCGATGATGACCCCTTTTGCTATGTCGAGCGTCACCAATGTGTGGTTAACATTCTTCGACAATGTCATTGGTGGGGCATCATCCTTTCTTGGTGGCATGTAGTCACGGGGGAACATTGGCTCCGATGATGATGATGCTCCCTAAGTCTCCTCAACCTCTAGTACCTATGGTTCTACTGGTGATGTTTTTGTGTGGGACTTCTTTGGTACGGTTATTGGTGCTTTCGGTGGTGCCATTTCTGTAAAACTAATGATCCTTGACAATTGCTTCGGCTCTGTGTCTCCTTCTTGGATTTCTCCTCTTCTTTGTTCACTCTTACTTGCATGAAGTTCATAGTAAAAATAACTAATGCTTGTCGAACCTCAACCACTTTTGTACCCGATTTCCAGTTGTTTATCTCCCTTCGCTCCTTAACTAACTTGTCCATCCGCCAATTGGGTTTGATTGAATGCTTGATTAAATGTTTCTTTATTACCAAATCCGTCATTAGATTTTTTCCTCGTACTTATAGTCTATCATGATTTTTGGTGGCTTTTTCCATTTATGATTATACGACGTCTTTATGACCTATCATTACCACTTTGTAGACTTTGTTTCCATCCTTTTTGTACGTTTACCGGTATTTTCAGTGCTAAACTGCTTTCTGGCTTCTGTGTTCAACTACTGTGCAATTTTTGGCTTCTGTGTATTGCCTTCTTAATTGGCATAGTTTCATCCCTCTGCACAACAATCATTCCTTCTTCATAGTTTCTTATGCCTTTATACCCTCTTATTTCTTTTTCTTTGTTTTACTTTTTATTTATTTTTCTTTCTTTTTCCTACTATAGTACACTACTATGGTACATGTCTTCTTCTGCAACTCACATTATTGTACAAATTGTCGACCCTCTTTATAGGGTTTCATCTGAATTCCATTCACCATTCCTCCCAGGAGTTCTCCATTCAGTGTTTCCAACTGTGCAACACTTGTCTCCATAACTTGTTTAATCACATATGGGCCTAACCAGTGCATTCAAAAATTTCTAGGATGCTGCATAAACTTGTTGTTATATAACAATACTAAGTCTCCGACTTGGAATTTTTTATGCTTAATATGTTGATCATGCCGTGATTTTTCTCTGGCCTTTTGAACTTCTTGGTGGAATCCTATGAAAAATCTATCCTCCTCAATCTATACTAATTGTGACAATCTCTCCTCTATTGCGTTAGAGTCTGAAATATTAGTGATAGATGCAATGAGAAGACTCGGCACAATAAACTCCATTGGCATGGATGCTTCTTGTCCAAAGGCCAATCTAAAAGGTGTATTTCCTGTCAAGTTTTTGCTTGTAGTCCTGTATGCCCATAATACTATGGGAACCCTTACGTACAATTGATCTCTTCCTACATTGTATATATTTGTTAGTGAATTCTCTAGGATTTTATTAAATTCCTCTATAGTTCCATTGACCTGAGCGTGATATGGCGTGCTCCTCTGATTTTGGATTTGAAATTCTTCGGCTAATGCTGCAATTGTCTTATTGATGAAGTGTGTCCCTTGATCACTCAACAAAATACATGGACATCCAAATATTGTCACTACATTCTTGAACAGAAATTGCACAGTAGTATCTACGCTACAATCTATAACTGGTGTTGCTTCTGCCCATCTGTTCAGATATTCTGTCACAGTAATTATATACCTCGATCATGATCTTCTCACTAGTAGATTGATTGGTCCAACAAAGTCTATCACCCATTTATCAAAAGATTGTAGTGTAACTTGTGGATTCAAATGCATATCATCCCTTCTGGATGGTTTTTCTACCCTTTGACATATATCACATTTTTTATAGTACTCTTTGGCATCCTTGTGAAGTGTGGGCCACCAGAGCCCCACACACAAAATGTTTTGTGTTGTTTCTTTTCTTGCATAGTGTTCTCATGTTATCCTGTTGTGCGCTTCTACAAGTATCATAGACCTTTCATGCTCTACTAAACATTGTCGTAATATCCCATCGAAACCTAACTTATATAAGTGTTTTTCAATTAGTTGGTAGTTCTCTACCTTTACCACTAGTTCCTTCTTCTGTGCCATTGTCATGTCCGATGGAGCCGTACCTGTACTTAGAAACTGCACAATGTATGCAAAGTAGTCATCCACCATTTTAACCTAAAATAATTATGCATTCGAAAAAATGTCATATATATTTCTTACATCTTCTCCTGGTAGTGTGTATGATAAGTGATATGGTCTTGCATTCAACTTCCCTGGTTTCACAACAACTTCAAAGTCATATTCCTGGAATAACAAAAACCAGCTGCATATTCTCCCCTCAACATTGTCTTGTTCACAAAGTATTTTAGCGCAGAATTCTATGTGTACATATTAAAATGTGAACCCAACAAGTAATGTCTAAACTTCAACAACACTTATACCATCGCGAGTCCTTCCTATTCTATCACAGTATATTTATTTTTTGTTGTCGATAGTTTCCTGGTTGCGAAGGAAATTGGATGGTCTATGTCTCCTTCTCTCGGTTGGGATAATATCACAACTAAAGAAAAGGATGAGGCACCCACATGAACACGAAACTCCTTTTTCCAGTCTGGGAATATCAAAATCGGTGCAGTGACTAGCTTCTATTTCAATGTATCTAGTCCTTTCAGGTAGTCCTCATTCCACTGGAATTTTGTTTCCTTTTTCAACAACTTCTCCATCGATGGTGTAACCTGCACATATCCCTTGATAAAATTTATGTAATATCCTATGTGACCCAATATTTCTCTCAACTCTTTGATTTATGTGGGTGGCTGCAAATCTAGGATCATTGCAATCTTCACGGGATCCACTATTAAGCCATGTTTACATACCACATGTCCCAACAAAATCCTAAATGGTGCACAAAAAATACATTTCTTCAAATTTAGTGAAATATGACATTGGATACACCTATCAAACATCAATCTTAGTAATTCAATGTGATCCTTTAATAGATTAAACATAGTCCAATAATCTAGGTAGACTTCTAGGAACTTATGGATAAATTCCTTGAAGACTTCAACGACTACTCTTGAAAACACTATAGGTGCGTTCTTTAATCCAAATTGAATCATTGTGTACTAGTAACTCCTCCATTCCATCACAAAGGTATTTTTGTTCCTATCTTCCTGTGCAATTTTAATATGATGATAGCCTGAGAAATCATCTGTGAAATAATAAGCCTCCTACCCCCCTACATTCTCTAATACTTAATTTGTGAATGGTGTCTGAAATGGGTCATGTAGGCATGCATCATTCAACTTCCTCAGATCCAAACAGATCCTAATCCCTCATGTTTTCTTGTCCTGCACCACCATTGGACTTATCCATTATGAATCCTCGACTGGTTCGATGATTCTTGCTTCTGGCATGCAGCCTATTTATTCCTTCACCTTATCTTTGTATTTTAGATTCAATCTGTAAGGTCTCTATCTTACTTGTTTAGCACCTGGTTTTAGCGGGATTGTCGTCTCTCTTAACTCACTAACTATCCCTTTCATCTCTAAAAATGTAGTTGGGAATAGGTCTTGAATTCACGCAGTAAATATGCAATATTTTCTACGGTTTCATCACTCCAATAATCTCCTATCTGCGCAAACTTTGGGTTCTCCTCTATCCCAATATTCACTTTTCGCGTCTTTAGTGGTGTTGCATATGTTTTTCACTCAAGTTTTGTACCTTATACGACACGTTCTCCTTCTATTTCAGGTACTTGGGGATTTCAGGGATCTTCCTCATCTCGAGCTTCTTGTGCAACATTGTAACATTCCAGTAATTGGTGGATTGTCATAGAAGCATTGTGCACACTACATACATATATTACCTCCATTGACTCTTCTTCTAAGAAAATTTTGTGTCTAATAGTTTGTAGTGCTACATCTACTAATGGAGATTCATGCTCAAAATTAATGTTACCTTAAACCTTTGAGTCATGTATTCTCAGCCTGCGGTCTCTTTGCACATCTCTAGTTCCAAGTACCAATTCTTTGGAATCGTCTCCAATGTATGTATGAACTTGTGCGTCCATTATTTATTCGGTGTCATGCTCCATATATTTTCACACTGTGCGACATGATCTGTTGGATTTCCTTCCTCGACATATTTATGTGCAGTATATTCCACATTGGTAATGAAACTAACTTGTATCAATCTTCTACATTGTTTCCAGTCTTCTATGCTTTTTTTATGCGTAGCCCACCATCTGGCTAGGGTGGACTTTAAAAAAACATCTAAAGTGAAAAATCCTCGTTGTTCAAGTATTTGTAACTCAAACTTATATTCATACGTTTCTATATCAGTCAATCCATCATATTTGGGTGGATCACATAGCTTCACTCCAATCCATCACAATGATTGAATAATGTGGGCACACCGCATTGTTGAGAATTCATGTATCCTTTGCGGCCAATGCTCCAATCCTTCCTCTGAGTCTGATGCACATGATTTAATTCTCCTCCAACTTATTGCACCATCTACAGTGAGGTTAACATAGTCATCCATTCACACAGTCATATTGTGCAAGTTGTCAATTTCATCTCCTTTTGTTACATCTATGTATCTCTTTCCTTCTTTTGGATCCAATGGCACAATAACCTTCAAGTCCCCTACTTCGAAGATCATTTCCATCCTCTTCAAATTAATGATTGCATGGTTGTCAAATGGCCATTCTAATCCCATTAACGTTGGATATTGTTGGCTATCATCCACGATCCAAGTAACTTCAAAATCTTCTATAGGTGGTGCAAATGATGTTGATTCTACCTAATTCGGTCCCAATATATCATTTATTGTTTTCTTATAGGTCTCTTTCTCTTTTTGTGGGTCGAATGTCAGCAAAGGACATGCTTCTTTCTTTACCCATTGTTCAGCTTGCCTTCTTCCACTGGTCGTATTGATCTTCTATTTTGGGTCCTTTGTCACGTATCTCTACTGATATATTTTTCACATTCTGATTTGGGTTCTGGTTTTCATTCCCTCTTGTTTGCCACTTTTCGAGTAATTGAGGATAATCTTATGTCGTATGCTCCAATGCTCGAAAATATGTGCATGTTGTGCAGGGGTTCTGGCAGTCACAAGATAAGTGTCCCGGTTGGTTACAGTTATAACATATTATAGGGATTCTTCCTCCTCTTCCGAAATTTTTTCTACCTAAACCTTTTCCCAATACTAAGTTTCCTTGGTTAAATCCTCTTTGATTATTATAATGACCTCCTTTTGTCACATCATTTTTCTCTTCAATTTTGTACATGTCTGAAGTGCGCTCCCTCATCAAATAGAATGTGTAACAATCCCAATATTCATGTCCTACTGACTTAAAAAATGTGCAGAATAAATTTCTTGGCGTACTCTGGTATTTTTGCATCAATGGACAATCATGCAGATTGTGTCCCCGTTTATTACATATCTTACAATATCCTCCCATTGATAATGGATTTGGTTCTTTGGTTTTCATGTACTATGAAAAGGTCAGGAATTCATCTTTATGGTGACCTTCAATCCTAAACTTAGTACACCAAATTTGCTGCCACTTCTCTTTCCCCTTTGTAAGCTCTTCCAATTGAATGATCAAGGCAACCAACTGTATTTTGACCTGCATCATCCCCCCACTGTATCTAAAAGGAGATGCTTCCATTTTCATTGCAATTTCCAAGGATTCATGCTATGACATAACTTTTTGTTGTACCAATGGATCGTGGATGCGTGGCAAGAGTCCCACAATAAACCATTCCCTGTGTTGGTGATCGGGGATTTGGAATGTTAACCTACCCATCACATCCTTGAAACTTTGATTGAAGTCCCATACTGATTCGGTCTACACTTGTTTGATTTCTTTTAACTTTATAATGTACCGTGACTCGTAGTTTTGTTTCCTAAATTCTTTCAATAATGCTTGTGTAATTTCCATTAAGGTTCTCGCTTGGCCTATTGGCGTATTAATCTCCATCTTCATGTACAATACCAGTGCACGATCTATAAACTTTGTTTCCAACTGCGCAATCTTCGCAGCCTCATCTTGGACATTCTTCATAGCCCAAATGGTCTCACATACAAAGAGATGTTGTTTTGGGTCCTCTCACCCAATTCCCCGAAACTCAGGTAGTCTCAGTGTATTATCTAATCTGACCATATTTTTGTGTGTTGTCACTCCCCTTGGTGATACTGGTTGAATATAACTCAACACGTTGTTTCCAAATATCTAACTAATACTCTTCTAAATTCCTCCACTAACTACAAGAGCTTTTGAAAAATATCCGAATGTGATTTCAGATCTAGGTGATGCACACAAGGTTGTGGATTGAACACAAGATTCTTCTTGAATAAGACTTACCGACTCTTCTATAATAGGACTGTGTTGAGGATCCTCCTCTTCTCCTTCTATACATTCTACTTCTACAATATGGATGTTTGCGCAAGGTTCTCGGTACTCATTGCGTTGCTCTCTCTTCTCAGCCTCAGTCTTCAACTTCTTGTACCTTCTTCCACTATGCGATACCCCAAATTTGCCTTCTCCTTCTGATATTCCTTCTTCATTTTTCTGCATCCTCAGTGCTCCTATTGCTTATTCATTTCTTCTCTCCTACCTTCAAACCATCTCTTGGAAAATCCAAATTCCCCTATGTGCATGAATTCATTTAGCTGTCAGAATCCATCCTCATCACGCATTTATCACACAATAACATCTCTATCCACGTACCCAATGAATTCATAAATATTTCGTGCAGAACCTTAAAGAAATATCATTTTGCAACACTATACGACTGTGTGCAATCGATTGAAAATTCTATAATATATCCACCCAATATACTATCCAACAAAAAATCAACTGCGCGGGAAGTCTTATTACTTATATAATTAAATTGTATTACCAACTCAGGATTCTAGCTTCTTGGTGTAGCCGATCAGTATCTTCCAGTATTCTCCACTAATAATTACAACCATTCAGTCAAGATAATCAGAAATTCACCAAAGAAGATCTCATGTAGCTCGATATACGCATATATTTGCATCCATTATTTGTCCTTCATCCAAGGGTTTCTATTCTCTTTTCAAGAAAATTCTCATTCCTTCCCTTCTAGCCATTTTGAGATCTCTTTCTTAGTCGGGCTCCAAAACATTCCCTCAAATACAGATTCTGGGTCCCGACAATGAAATCATTTGTTGGCACACAAGTGTAAGACCCTAGGTTCAAGTTATCTTAAGAAACAAATCCTTCAGACACCGGTCCTTTTGGCATCACCTGTATGTAGGGAAAGTCTCACCCAAGGTATCTAGGGGGACTGCAGGAACCAAGTTTTATGTAGTAATGAGAGAATTTGAGTCAATCAATGTATTCATTACAACGTATATGTACTATGCACGACATTCAGATTCTATTTAATCCTTGATTGCTTCACACATAGAATTTTAATGCACTTTACCATATCACTTGATTATTGAACTATCTAATCTACTGCACAATATCAAATCATCAACATAGATAGATCTAACCATGCATAATCAAAGTAGACATGAATACACACATAAACATACATTCAACATGGGCTTTCACATGGTTCACTCAACCCTGGGCTATGCCCAAAATTGTTTGCTTCTTTATTCTTCTTCTTTAAGTAACAACCTCAATATTGCACATTGTGCTACAATGGATACATCAAGATCTATCCCCATCCTACCTATCCTCTACAGTACAAGCTTCCTCCCATTCACCCTCCTAATTCTCAGACACAATCTATCTTCCTCTCAGTCTCTCTCTGACCATAACAACAATAATCATCAGAACCCCTAATCTTCATGACCCATTACATATTTATACAAGATATTATGGCTCAAAACCCTATGAAAACTCATCAAGATTCAATTACAAATCTTTTCTCGGGTGGATTTTTCCTCCTTTTGTGAATGTTTTCTCTCCTTGCTTTATCTTCTTGGTCTTCTTGATCTTCTTGATCTTCTTGATTTTCTGCTAAGTGTTCTTTTATTACATGCTTTGACCTTGTCTTTTGCCCTTTCCTCTTCCACTGCGCGTTTTCTCCATACTTAGTATTTTGCTCAACATTGTATCCAAAATTGCATGTCCAACAGAAAGTGAACAACACCCAAGTAACTTGGTCTACATTCTTCTCATTCAAGTTTATTGCCAACAATTATTGGTCGATTTTTTTGTTTCCTCCATCCATGTCTTAGAACGAGGATGTCTTGCATCTATTGCAAGTGTCCACACTTTGGTACTTTCATCGTGACTGTCAACATCACATGACCCCAAAAAATTGGCTAAGGCACCAAACATCAAGGTTCCTCATCCATCCTCTCAACTTGGCACATCTAGACTTCACTTCCCACCACTACAACAACTTGTTCAACGCAACTCATCAAAGAGTTTTACAACTTCCCTAAGACACCTCCACGACTACATCAAATCTTCCCAATTCCACCACAGGACTTGTCCAAGCAAGTTGTCCCAATCTCTCTGCACTTTCTCCCAACCAAATCCCCATCTTTGAATATGCACCATTTCAGTCACCCTCAATTCTACGAGTATTCACCATGGAAAGATAATGCACTTTAACCACCAAGTCATTCATAGTCCTTTCAAAGAACTCACTACAACACTTGGAAAATGCATGAACTCAAGCCAACCATACCTTTCCAATGGCATCATTCGTTGCAACCATGTTCTAATCTTGTTGTTGGTTACTCTTCTTCTATTCTACTATGAGCTTCTTATTGACCCAGGGTTCATGTATTTCGGGTTTCCAACAAAGCCTCTAAAACTATCGGTCGTCTTGGTAAACCAGAAGGCAACACAATGCACAGAATGTGTTGCGCATTCTCACCCGAGATAGCTTTAATGGGTGGCTGCAAGACTCAGGTGTTTACATCCTAGGATTGAGTATGAGATATGAGCGCTAACCATTGAACCATATATTATCACTTATAAATGCAACCTACTATTATTCATGACTATGCAGTAAATTCAATAGCTCATTCCTTAATATTGCAACAACAATTAAACAAGCAATATAATAACTTTTCATTCAACATAATAATAATTGTTGAAGAAAGGAAAGATATGCATTCATTCATCACACAACACAAATATTACCGTGGTTCACCCCATCCTAGGCTACGTCCACAAATATTTGGCTCTTGGCTCTTTTATTATGATAGTTCTGCATCTACAACGTCGCGCGCTTACAACTCTCCTCAGATGGGTAATATCTATGTGAGGTGAACTAGATCGCACCAGGATCCTCAGCCTGTGATCTAATCCTCAAGATATACCTTCTCTTGTCTCCTCTAGCTCAACATCTTACCACATCATTCATACAACAAAATGATACCTATCGCATCCACTCATGCGTAGCTACAATACTCAAGAACTGATCATATGCCGAACAATACAACAACCTGAATACTAACTAGATCGGGACAACAACAAAATCCGTGACCCTTCTACAATACCTAAGTATCGATATTTATATATTTCGGGCTCTTCATCCATTACAATGTATTACCAAAACCCTAACCCTATTGTCATTAGGTCGTCCTCCCATGCGTGCATGTTGTTCTTCCTTCTACTTGTTACCTTTCTTGCATGTGTGCATGTTGTGCTTCCTTCCAGTTGTCGCTTTCCTTCTGCATGCTTTCTTTCCCAAAATCATCTTACTTTCCCACCTCGGCTTGCTTCCAATAGTCCCCCAACATTGACATGTGGCTCGTCTCGAGCCACCTAATCCTTCTGAGCTACCTCGATCTCCTTGGTGACCATCTAGAACGTTTCCTTGAGCTCTGCGCCTACACAGTCTTCTCCTTGATTATTTCCGCTACCTGGAATGCAACTTCATTGTTGATCAATCCTGCACATTCTACCTGGGTCTGTGCTATCTATGTCTTAGATTCCTCTGCCTATGCCAGGAATTCTGCTACCCTCTCCTGCAGTGTTTCCATTTGATCTTGACGCTCTTGTTTCTAGGTTTGCACAAATATTAGCTCTACCTGCAATCTCCTACTCACTTGCGTCCCTTTGACACGTTCCAGGATTGGTATTGTCTTCTACCTCTGATTGATTTCTTGGATTGTTATGTTGATCCTTTCTTCTTCCATGTCCCATTTGTGGACCTGTTGATCCTCCTCCAACCTGGTCCAAAGTTGTTTTGATTTATCGAACAAGTCAGATGTTGTGCTGACCTGCTGCTCTATCTCTTGTAGCTACGATGTTGCTTCCTGCTTCCTTTCATCCTTCACTACTGGTGGAGTGGTTGGTGTGAGTTGTTCTCATATGTTCTCGGTCTCCTTCTAATATTGATCGATTCTTGCACAATCCGATCAATATTTTTTGTTGTTGTGATCTCATCACTGTGTACAGCCTATGGAATCTTCTCATAAGTTCCTGCTACTTTCTTCTCCAATCCTTTTATGCGCTCCCTTTCTTCCTTGGTATCATATTTAGCCTTCTCATAGACTAGTTCTAGAGCACCCCATTCCTTTGTTGCCTACTTCATTTCAATTACGTCTCTTCGTGTGCGAGATTGTACCTCAAGGTTCACGCTCACCTGCAACTTGTGTAATTCCCTTGATGATATCCTTGTCAAAACAAGTTGGATTTGGCTTAGATCCTTCAAGGGCGTCTGCCCCACAATTTCATCCATGCAAAACATAATGGGGTTGATATGGAATGTTACGTGTGGCTGCAATATCCCCTGGACTGACTCTCGCTCTGGTTCTTGCTACAGTGTTGATGGTTTGATTCCCTTGCTGCTTGTTGTCGACCCTTCCCCGATCTATTTGATGAGCTATCGAATGTCTGCCAACTCCTCTTGGATCTTGTCCCTGTGGCACGCAACATGGTTGAAGTCCTCGGATAGACAATCCTGAACCATTTGGGCTATCATCTCCCCATCATCATCTGCGACGGTATACTCCGGAGGTGTTCTTTGTGCCTTTTCTTTCTTGTGAGTGCCTCTTGTCTGTGTGGTTGGTCTCTTATTTCCCCTTGGTTACTATGCATTGGGATTTGGGGTGGTCTCCTGCGTTCCCTCGGCCTGTTTCTGTTGTTCCTTAGTCTGTTGTGTCCCCTCCTTTTTTTCCTTCTGGGTCCCTATCTTCTTTGGCCCTTCGTCTTCTTGTGTTGTCTTTCCCTGGGTCGTTCTTGGTCTCCTGGGAACTTGGATTTTCGGAGGCTGCATTTCTCCCTACTCTTCCTCTTCTTCTGTTGTTCTTTCTAGCACTTCCTGGGTAATTTATGGAATCCTCCATTCATCGGGTCATTCGTTGATGACCATGTCAATGTCACCCTCTCTGATGCAGTAGCACATATGTAGCCACTGTTTATCCAGATCTCTCCTTGCCTGTATCCACATTGTGTCTCGTGTGGCCTGGAAATTGGTGATGTCCATGTATTGTGCAACAACTTCTGGTGTGATTCTCCACGTATTGGAGATGGATTCATGTAGGTCGCGTAGGTATCCCTGCAATATGGACCCATTCACCTTCTTTCTCCTTGATTTTGGCCTGGCTCTGAGCAACAAATACCTCGTTCCCTGATTTGGATTTGGTCTAGTACAAAAAACTACATACCTTGGTTCTTGCCATTCCATGAAGGCTATTAATGTGATCAACCATGAGTAGTGGAACTCTGTTCCTAGGTCCTGCGCATCCTTGCAATCATCTAGGAAAAAGTTCAATAGATACGATGCCCATCTCATTGAGGTGCCTTCTGCGCACTGGGCTGCAATTGCAACAACTCCAGCTGGGACTTCCTACCTGTGGAATTTTCTTAGCAGCTTGTAGGCTAAGATTTTCGCACCCAGTTGAGTTGCGACATCATTGATATATTTGATGATGATCCCTATTGTTCCCCTGTCGGTGCCATACTTCTTCTTCATCTCCTTTGCTAGTGCTTTATCCTTGGTTTTTTCATCCAGAAACATCGTGGGATCCATACCTTGAATTGGTAACCCTATTATTTTCATAATAAGTTCAACGGTTATGGGGACATGTTTTTCCAACCATATGTCCCCTCCATGTGTGACTGCTAACAACTATTTGATGCATGTTGTTGCATACTGGCCCCTGCCAAAATGTGGTAAGTCCATCAGTCCTAAAATTCCTATTTTCTGCAACCTTGTTACCCATACGAGTGGTCGATCAATCGATTCCCCAACTAGATTTGTGCCCATAGTCTATATAAATACCCTCTTTGTAAGTTTTGGGAACTTGTCTTCGTCTTCTACATCGTGGTATGAGTATTTGAGATTCTTGGTATGTCCCAGTAGCTCTGGTCCTACCTGTATCCCAGCTGGTATGCGTGGTAGAAAAAAATTTGTTGCCGGTTTCTTGCGAGGTGACCATGGTATCTGTATATTGTCTTTCTGCTGCTGTGGTGGCTGGCTCAAAGTTCTAGCGGCTTCTGATTGTTCCTCTGTATACCATTCCGACCAAACTGAGACATATTCACCCTTTTCCTCGGTTGGGTGGTATAAGATGGTCATTTGAGACTCGTCTGGCTCAACTGTTGTTGTTGGCTTCGATGTCGTGCCATTAAATTTTGGAGTTGCTTCTGTATTCTCTGGTTGTACCTCCTTCAGGTTTTATGCTTCCTAGTTCAGTGGTTCCTGCGTTGCTGTTGGCATATCTACATTCATGGCCTCTGCTGCTGGTTGTTGAATTTCCTCCAGTATTGGCATGGATTGTACTGGTATTGTCTCTGGGGATGGGATTTCATCGACATTGACGATATCCGACGGTTATTGTTCACCTTCTTCCACCTGTCCTCGTGACCTTGTTTGAACTCTGGTTTTCCTGGCGGCTTGGCTCGCTTCTACCTACTTGGGTGGTGCCATGGTGGTGAATGTCAAATGTTTGTTGGACTCGAACGGTTTCTGTGGTCTCCATGAGATTTCTTTATGTTCATTAGCCTTTGTTTCTCTTTGTCTATTCTCTCTTCGTGAATAAGCTATTGGCTCCTGCGTCTATGTGTTGTATGGATTTCCCATGAAGCTTGTTGAGGATGCTTCCTTGGTTATGGGTTTAATGCACCTTAATTATAGGTTCGATGCACCTCTGGTGGTTTTGTACTTTTTATTACTCTTCCTTGCTATCTTCTCTTGGCCTAATTAATGTGGTGTCCCATCGGTCCTTTCCATCCTTTAATTCCACCTAGTGTTGTCATGTCATCCTACTTTTGCAGACTTTCCTTTTCCCGTTTGTTTCCCTTTCTATGTGACCATTGTCCTTTGTTGAATTTGTGTTTCTAAATTCATGTGGCCTTTCTATCTCTGGTGCACTGTGCCCTCTTTGGTTTTGTTTCCTTTTTGTTCTTTTTCATTTTTTTTTTTACTGCTCCGTGGATGGTCGACTGTCATTGTACAACTTCAATTGTCTCCCATTGATAATTCCTCTGATTTCTACGCCTGATAAGTCTCGTAACTGTAAAACTCCTCTATATGTGACAGATTTTACTTCATATGGTCCTAACCAATGCATTCTAAGATTTCCTGGGTGCTGTAACAATTTGATGTCATACATCAGCACTAGATTTCCTTCCTTGAACGTTTTCTTCTTGATGTGTCTATCGTGCCAAGATTTGTCTCTTGCTTTCTAAACTTGTTGGTGGAATCCTGCTAATATTTGATCTTCCTCCATGGTCAGTAACTGATTCAGTCTCTCCTTTACTATGCCTCGTTCTATCATTTGTGTGATCGCTGCTACGCGCAAGCTTGGTACTAAAAATTCTAGTGGCACTACTGCTTCTTGGCCATAAACCAGTTTAAATGGTGTGTGCCCTGTCAAATTTTTTCACGTAGTCTTGTATGCCCATAATACTACTAGTACTTTGAGGTCCCAGTCGTTCCTATTGATGTTGAAAATCTTTGTTAGTGCGTTCTCCAAGATTTTGTTGAATGCTTCCACTATGCCATTTGCCTGTGGATGATACGGTGTGCTCTTCTGGTGATGGAATTCAAATTATTCAGTCATAGTACTAATGTTACTTTTTAGGAAGTGTGTGCCTTGGTCACTCATCAAAATTCTTGGGCACTCAAATCGAGTGATGACTTGTTCAAACAAAAAGTGCGTTGTTGTTTCTGTTCTGCAATATTTTATTGGTGCGACTTCCGCCCATCTTGTTAAGTATTTTGTCGCGATGATAATGTATCGATACCCTATTCTTTTTGCCGGTGGGTTGATTGGTCCCACTTGTCAAATGTATGTAATGTTACTTGTGTTTGTAATGGCATCTTGTCCCTTCTGTTGGGTTTGCCTACCCTTTGACAAACATCGCATGTTTGACAGTATTCCTTTGAATCTCTGTGAATCATTGGCCACCAAAGTCCTGTGTGCAATACCTTTTGCACGATAGATTTACCTACATAATTCCCTCTTGTTATTCCCTTGTGGGCTTCTGCTAAAACTCTTGGTATTTCATTCTCTAACATGTATCTTCACAAGATTCTATCTGTGCCCATTTTATATAGATGTCATGCAATCAGTTGATAGTCGGCAACACGGACTACCAGATTTTTCTTCTACGCGGTGCTATATTCTTATGGCGTAGTACCTGTACTTAAGTACTGAATGATATCTGTGAAGTATTTGTCCACAATCTGTACTGAGAGTAACTATGCATCCAAAAATTTGTCTTCTAAATTCGTAGGTTCTTCTCCATTTGTGACCCTTGATAAGTGGTTAGGTCTTGCGTTCAATTTTCCTGGATTGACTATTACTTCAAAGTCAAATTATTGGAATAATAGTAACCATCGACAGATTCTCCCCCCCAACACTGGCTTGTTGACTAGGTATTTCAAGGCTGAGTGATCTGTGAACATCTTAAAGTGCTTTCCCAATAAGTATTTTCTGAATTTCTGCAATGTATAGACCATGGCTAGGCCTTCTCTCTATGTAGTGTTATAGTTCTGCTCCGATTCTGACAACTTTCTTCTTGCAAATGCTATCGAGTGATCCAAGTCTCCCGCTCCTGGTTGCACCAAGATAGCTCCAAGTGCTATGGTTGATGCATCTACATGCACATGGAATGTCTTCTCCCAGTCTGGAAATACTAATATCGACATGATGACCATATTTTCCTTCAAGGTATCCAAACCGTGTTGACACTCGTCGTTCCACTGAAACTTTGTATCTTTTCTTAGCATCTTTTCCATCGGTGTAGTGATTTGCGCATATCCTTTGATAAATTTCCTATAGTAACCTGTGTGTCCCAACGTCGCTCTTAGCTGACAGACTCTTTTTGGTGGTGGTAAATTAACAATTACTACAATCTTTGTCGGATCTACTAATAAACCCTGTTTGCATACTATGTGGCCCAACAGTATCCCAAGCGGTGTTCCAAATATGCATTTCTTTATGTTCAGTGATATCTAGCACTGTCTACATATTTTTAACATCAGTCGTAAAACTTCCACTTGGTTTTTTAACAGACTATAGACTGTCCAATCATCCAAGTATACTTCAAGAAACTGATGGATGAATTCTTTAAACACTGCGATGACCACTCTGGAGAATATTGTTGGTGCATTATTCAGTCCAAACGACATGACTATGTACTGATAAGATCCCCATTCTGTCGCAAACGTGGTCTTATATTTGTCCCCCTGTGCTATCTTAATATGATGGTAGCTTGAGAATCCATCAGTGAATGAGTAAGCTTCATGTCCTCCCACGTTCTCTAACACTTCATCTGCGAACGATGTCGGGAATGGGTCGTCTAAGAATGCATCGTTCAACTTCCTCAAGTCGATGCATATCCTTATCCCTCCTTATTTATTGTCCTGTAGGACCATCGGGCTTATCCATTCTCACTCTTCAACCGGTTCTACGATGCCATATTTGAGCATCCTATCGATATCCACTTTGAATTTCTATTTATATATTGGGTTCAATCTGTATGGTCATTGTCTAATCGATCTCGCTTCCGGTCTGAGTGGTATCTTCATTTCTCCAAGCTCTTTGGCTATACCCTTCATATCTGTAAATGTTGTGGAAAACAGGTCACTGTATTTGCGCAACAAATCTGTTATGCTTTCTACAGTCTGTTCATCCCAGTAATCTCCAATGCTAGCCATCTTGAGATGATCGACTGTCCCAATGTTGACTTTATTTACTTTGATCGACGCGGAAATGAATTATGATTCTATGGGTGGTCCTTCCACATCACTTTCACCTTGTACTTCTTCAATATGAATATCGCACAGATCATCTTCATTTGTTGCTTCTTTGTTAAGTCCTAATATTGGCCCATTACCCCTTAATTGGGGCATATTAGATTAGTAATGTTATTTTATTTATGTCGACTTTAGGCCATTAGTTGTAATTATACCTCATAGTCTCCTATATATACCAAGGAGACATTTTCATTTTGAATCATCTTGTACTTGAACATTTAAGTGGGGTAAAAGAAGGTTTCCCCCTTGAAGAGGCTTATTATCTGAAATTCTCTCTTTTTCAAGGCGTTGAGTACTTTTCCTGAGGATTTTCTATGATCAGGGGATCAAATTTTGCTCAAATTTCAAAGTGCTTGGAATGTGATGAAAATAGTGTCATTGCGTCTGTCTCGTCTTCCTGATTCCGGTGGTATATTTACTTTGTCAAACAGACTCCGTATGGAGAAGATATCGCGATCTGTTCGTCAAGCCAAACATGCAAAAAAAATTGATGCTGACTGTACCAGTCCGTACAGTCCGTACAGTCTGACGTGGCAGGACCGTACAGGGGTGACGTGGAAAGTTTTAATTGGTTGATGATTGTCAAATCAAGAGATGACACGTGTCCTGTAGATGGAAAATGATATGAGGACACATGGCCCAATCCGAGGGCGCCATGTGTCACTCGTTGATTGGGTATTGGTTGTATGTAAAATGTTATGGGAGTCCGTGGGGTTAGACCCCCGAACCTCCCCACTGTATAAATCCTTTACAACCTCCACCCGACCATTACACCACCGCTTATTCCTTGTAATATATGTGTGTATCATTGGTTTTAAATTCACATGTATTTTGTATTGGCGGGAGGTCGGGTTGGGGCTTAGCCCCGGCCCGTGGTTTTTGTTATATGACATATGACCAGTGGTATAATATGTGCGTGGTTGTTGGCACGGGGTTTTGATATGACCCTTGGTCATATATTATGTGCCATATGCTCGCGACCTGGAGCACGGAGGGAAGTTAAATGGTCAAACGGTTGTAACCTTTGTTAACCACTTTTTATCAAAGTGCGAGGTCGTATGACCCATACGCCCAGGTGCCTAGGAGGTTAGGGGCTGGTGCTCCCTTAACCATTGTATGGTTTTCACCGTTGGCAAGGTTGCACCCGGTGTTGGGTTTTCACGCTTTAAAATGCGTGTGAGCCAGGTTCAATCAAGAAGGGTGCGTTTTGTAGATGCAGAGACAACAAGCTTGAAGGGGGGACTTCCAGGAGGCATAACTTCTTCGTTTTTCGACCGATTGATGTGCCGAAAGAACCCATACAGGGGTTTTGGGACGCTCTGAAGCCATTGGAGCAGTCAGTTTGTCAGTTTGAGCATTTTAAGACATTTTTTTGAGCACTTTTTGAGAAATTAATAATAATGATCCATAGGAAGCTGGACCAGGAGATGTAGCCCAAGAGAGGGGTGAACTCCTTTATCAATTGTTGTGATTATGTGTTCATGTTCAATGATTATGCTATTGTATATGTGTAATTTTCATAAGTAATCCTTTAAATCTATGTGTTGCAAACTGATCCTTTTTCTTCAAACACATAACATTCACTTGCAATAAATTTCAAGTATTTCAAGTCTTCTTCATTTTTAGATCAAGTTGGTATCAGAGCACTGGTTTTGAAGACTTGATTGTTTGCAAGTTTTGTTTCTGATGCTCACAAGGTTGAAACTCACAAGAGGAGAAGGTCAACTTGTGGAGCCAAGTTCTCATCCAACAAGGAGGAAGCAGATTCATTCACCGCAAGTTTCAGAGAGACATTCACCAAGCATGGCTCGTGCAGAAAGTCATGAACGTGTTCCGGTTGAAAATGAAGATATCAGAGAGGTTGTCAGGTAGTTGACAGATATGATGAAGATCTTGATGGAACAAAACATATTGTCGCAGGGTGAAGGCTCCAACCCTTCAATGCATAAGGGAGACGGTGGTGACAAAACTCCAGGCGGAAATGGAGGGAATGGTGCTTCTCCACCACCCTATCCTCCTCCATCATCATCTTCTTCTTCTTCTTCTACTAGTTCGAAACATCTTCCGAATTCTCCAAAGGGGCATGGTAAAACTCCTTCGCAAATTCCTTCATTAAAGCTTGATATAAAATTTGAATTGCCAATATACAATGGAGAAGTTAACGCCGAGATAACTGGATACGTCAAATTGAAGTATATTCTATAATACAAAAGATTCAAGATGATGAAA
>ML783617.1:445177-456243 GCA_009831015.1 Picea engelmannii | reverse complement strand
TTTCGGGTCGGAGGACACCGCTCATTTTTTCGTCCAGTGGGTACCCCTCATTTTTCGGGTAGCCGAAGGTTCCACATTCAATTGGGCAAAAATACTCTCTAATAATTTGTTCAACAAAATCACCGAGTACCGGGAGCAGAAGGTAGCCGGTAAGCCATCCAAATTCTACATGTCCGTGTATATCATGGACGCGAATTGCTCCCTGACGCCTTTTCCTTTGATGAATTGGGCTTGGAGTCCGTCCGAAGAAAAAGCTGTGCATGAGTACCACGATAAACTATGGGAAAATAATGCGAATGAGTTTATTTATGAAATTTTTAATTGGGTGATGGTGCCCCTGCATGTCACCATTTTTGGTCTTTTGCCACCCCGCATATCGGATGGCATTGTTGTGAACCTGAGTCAAATTGCCGACTGGTACGTGGAAGAAGAATTCTCTTATTTCAGGGTATTCGGAGCTGTTGTTCCTCCTCTAGCACTCCCACAATTTATCCCCGATAAATTGGCATGTCGTGAGATTGCTCGGCAGACAGTAATCAGCGGCATGAGCAAAGAACTAAAAGCATCAGCAAAAAAGGTATGGTCGTCTTTCCCTATCCAGCTTAATTCATATTCCCTGCTCGATTTCAGACATGCTAAGGCTGAAGCTGCAACTTTAGAAGGCTTAAATGTGGCCTATATGGAATATAAAAGGCATGATCCATAGAGGATCGTAAGTACTCATTTAGGAAATTGTGGCTTGAAGAGGTTCGAACACGAATCCTCGCCTTCGGATGACGTTTTCCGAGGCGCCAAATCCTATTCGGAAGTACAATTCTGAATCGAATCCCTAGCGGCCGAAGACATGGATTCTGTCTTAAAATTCCAGGCGAACAGGAAGCGATGTCTCCCCGTGGTGCTGGGAGGTTTGGGACTTCCTAAGGATAAAGATAAAGAGGCCGAAAGTTCTGAGGGGCAAACCTCTAACCCCGAGAAGCGTCAGGAAGGAGAACAAGAGAAGAAGCCCAAAAGGGAAAAAGGCCCCGAACAGGAGAAAAACCCTGACAAGGAGAAGAGCCCTGAACAGGAGAAAGATCCAGAAACAGAAAAGGAGAGTACTGGTCCCCCTAAGGAGCATGGTCCGGAGGCAGGAATGAAGGATACAAACCCACCAGAAACTCAGAATCTGGAGTCGGGAACGAAGACCTCTGACCCCCCAAAGGAACAAGATCCACTCACCACACCAGGGAAGGGTGCGAAGCAAATCGGGCAACCCATCGCCTCTTTCACACCCTTACAGTCGGCAAAGGGAAGCGTTGGCGAAGGATGGATATTTTATGAAGAGATGAGGTCTAAAAGGGCAGAAGAACTCCCTCCTAACGACTTCTTCTTTGACAAAAAGAGGAAAGCTGTGGTAAAGCGAGAATTTTACCAAGAGGGAGAATCCACAGCTAAAAGATTCAAGGTGATGACCGATGGGAGAAATAAAAAGAGAGATGAATTTGCTACTGAAATCGCAGGAACGTTGGGAGTGTACGCAACAGCAAATCAAGTCTCAGTCGCGGCATTAAAAAATCAGCTTAAAGCGAAGAATCGGTTAATCAAAACTCTTGAAGCACGAATAGCTTCAGCTGTCGAATATGCTAAAACTCAAGCGAGTGGATCTATAGAGCTGGCCCAATTAGCCGATAGGAAAGAGATCGAGGTCCTCAAGACCAAGCTGGAGAAGGCAAATTCAGTCATCCGAGATAGTCGGGTGCAGTTCGGCCACCAGAGAGATACGATCACACAATTGCGGGCTCAATTAGCGGTCACAGAAAGCAAGGTGATTGATGTCGAGATTGTCAAATCTTGAGCAATCGACATTCGGAGCAGGGTCTCTTCTGCTCAACAGAGCCTACTAAACAAAATCGGGGAGTTTCGAAAGGATTGCTTGTTGGTGAATCAGATTTCTGAGAATCTTATTGTCAAGGAAAGAAGCACGGAAGCTGCTCGGGTCGTCTTCCAGGAAGCAGTGTTAGCTACCAATAACAGGTTTTCAGCAGGAACCCCCAGGCTTTCCATTTTCGAACAGACAAGGGGTAATATTTTGTTAAAAAACTGGGAGCATAATATTGCTTTGAGCAAGGAGCAGGCACGAAAAGTGACGAATTCACTCGAAGAAACCTTCAAAAACATAAATGCTGAACTATTAGGGATGGAGAATGGAGGAGACATAGAGACACTGAGGCAAATAAATATGGAACAGATCTCCCTTGACATAAAGGAGAAAAATGAGAGAGATTTGGTGGAAATCTCTAAAATAGACAGGGCGGGGATGGTTCAAATTGATGAACATCTAATTCAACCCAGCACACAACTCGACACCCTTGATATTGTTGATGCATATATGGGAAATCAACTTCCGCAATTAGCCCGAGACTGCTATTTTGCTGAAGCCAGTTGTCAGGCGGAGCCATCACAGCTCATATCCCAATTCCTGGACAAATGTAGGATATGCACCGAGTCTATGCAGAGACAAGCACCTGGCGCACTTTGAAAATGGAGTTGAAAAGATGGAGCGGTTTCACTCCTAACAACTGCCGAATGGAACCGCCACAACTTGTATCTAATTTTACGGACAAGTGTATCATATGCACCAACTCATGTAAAGAGAACATTGGCACCCTTTTGTATAAAGGGAACAGAGAAAGAAGAACACGAGGCTGGACTTTTTGGTACCCATTGTAATAGAATTCTCCCATGAAGGAAGTTAATAGAAAGCAAATTCAAGATTCCCGATCCTGTCCCGACTGTATCTCAAGTTTGTTTTGTCATGTTCTTTATTTCTTTTCATTTTGTTCTACACATTTAGTTTATCTTGTTATGTTCTCTGTTTCTTTTCATTTTGCTCTACATAATTGAGAAATATCACTATAACTTAGTACAACTACTACTATAGTGAAGCAAGCTCATATTACGGTAATTGTCCCTTGCCCTTCCTCTGCACCGGCTATCAACAGGTGTAAGACCAAGCTACAGTTACAAGATTTTGTGTTCACTTGCACTATGTCAATTATGTTCATGTCATTTTCTTCTTCCATGTACACGTGAGTTTTATCGATAAGAATTTTACATTACTTGTAACTAGATGTTCTTCTCGCATTTCATACCTTTTACGAAAAATCATACAGTTACGGGAAAGGGCCTTTCGTTTGTAGTCTCGTTTCTTTCTTCATATGAAGTTTTCTCTTATTTTCGACCGAATGGAATCAGCCATTAAAATCTCTCGTTGAATCATTTCCATACCCTTACTGTTCCTCAATGATTGTACCCACGGTAATTCAACCTAATATTCAACTTGGGATATCAGATCAAACTAATATCGCGTTAAATCTTTTCAGCACGACCCTTAGAACTGCTAATACCCAGGAAGAATTAGAATGATCATGGGCGGCCATTGAATGAGATATCGCAACCCAGGAACAGTTGGAAGCCAGACAGCGTGAACGCAGAAACCCTCATTAGCTTCCCATACCGAAGGTTAATGAAATCCTTTATCAACTATTACTATACTTTCGGATGCCTTGACACTGTACTTTAAGCCTTAGTACAGACTCAGGAACAACATCTTTCTGGCGCCGTTGCCGGGGAACGAAGTTACGAAATCTTTTCCCTGGGAAAACGACAAACTATTTCGTTGATAGTGTTGCTCTTTGATAGTGAACATTGAGTGCACACCGTTGTAAGGCTTTTTAAAAATCTTTCACTTGGCGACTCCACTGAAACACAAACTGGCGTCTGGTAGAAAGCATACCAGACAGAACCCGACGGGCAAGCTGATTATGCCTGTTAACAACCCCGAAAAAATTTTAAGAGCAAGAGGCTCGTTCGAAACAACCGCTTCAGTTAATAAACCCAAGGGTCCACTCTTAAAGATCAAATCCACTTCCGAACCTCCTACTTCGGGTAACCCTCTGTCGGATATCAAATATCTGGAGACAGAGCACTCAGAATTTAGGGACAAGCCACATCAAACTCTCCCATCTATAAACAAGGGAAAAGGTCCTTTGGAAAGATCATTATCTTTCGACATACCATCTTTTCTTCATCAAAACTTCCCCGCCTCACCAGATTCAAAAGGGTTTTTTACACCCTCATTTCCTACTCCTAAAAAAATGGTTGGCATCGGAGGAGGAGGTGGAGGACCAAATGTTCCCCCTCCCGGAGTATTTGCAAAAGTAGCGGCTAGATACGCTCCCCTAGTTTTACCCGCTCAACTTCATGATTTACCTGACAACTACATCAAAAATCTCCCTAAGTTCACTGGGGAGGGATATCTAACCGCAGCCGAGCATATAAACTTCTTTGACCAGTTCGCAGACATTTGTGGTATCGATCACGAAGATGTCTATTCTAGACTACTTGTCCAAACTTTCGAAGGGCAGGTCCGAACTTGGTTTCGGAGTCTTCCTGCAGCTTCTATTCAGACATATAACGCCTTGGAAGATGCCTTCCTCAAACAATGGGGAGAGCGGAAAGATCACTTATATTACCTTACCGAGTTTGGGTCCCTAAAGAAAAAGAACTCTGAGACCGTTATGGACTTTATCCTGAGATTTAACAAACTTTATAATAAAATTCCAGCCGCGGTTAAACCTTCCGAACCCTCGGCTAAAGTAACCTTCGCGGGAGCTTTCGAACTTGATTTTGCATTGCTTTTACGTGAAAGAAGGGGAGACACTTTGATTAAAATGAAAGACGACGTTGTCGAAATAGAGTCTAATATGATGGCTTCAGGAAAAATGAAGATTAAAGTAGAGACAGCCAACCGCGATAATAGACGCTATAGGGAACCAGCAGGTCCTTCCGGGTCAAATAGATACACTGATGACTGAGTGGAGGATATGGCCCGAGTAATTAAAGATATGTCCAACAAAATCTCTAGGATGGAAATGGATCATGCTAAGGTTGATTCTTCTAACAAAAGGGACTTCAGGAGAAACCCGAATCCCCAAAATCAACAGAGGCAAATAAAAAATGAAGATCAAAAAATACAAGCCCCCCTAAAAAATGAAAATTTTATAGGAGCAGGTGACCTCCAAGATTTCGGAGATTCAGAAGATGAAGTTGCATGTTTCGGTGATGATTGTTCACAACCATTTTTTACCAAGGAAGAGTATGAGGAATCTTTAAACACCCCTCAAACACCTAACGAAGAGGAAGGGGGTGATCACAACGACCTCTGCTTATTTCAACCAGAAATGATAGCGGCTGATTTCCAACCCAGATACAATCTCAGGTCTAAAAATAAGCCCATCTCTACTGAACAACCTAAGATAATTCTCCCGAGGGGTCAATCGCAAGATCCTCCTTTAGAAGAAACATTGTTACCCAGCAATAAAGTCAAGATAATAAAGAATCAAGAGTCTAAGATGAAAAAGGTTGAAACCCAAACAAAGGAAGCTAAGCCGATAGACAAAGCTACATCTTCAACTAAAAACATGAGTGATAAAGCGATCCAGACAAATAAGTTGGAAGAAAAGAACTCAGAGCTCTTAACCAAAGAAACGGACAAGACCAATACATCTTACAATTTTGAAAATGAATTAAATAAAATTAAGATACCGATTCCTTTGGTAGAATTAGCGAAAAAACCAACTTATCGTAAGCAAATTGCCAAAGTGATGGGTGTTTTTGAGCCCGAAAATCACTCGAATGTTATCAACCTAGAAGATGACAGACCTAACATCACCTTTGGTCCCCACTTCGAGGGATCCAAGGACAACGTCGCTCCTTTCTATATCACCCTGAATATACATGACCAACTGTTGCACAACTGCATGTTAGACTCCGGGGCTTCACATAATGTTATTCCCAAAATGATAATGGAGAGGTTGGGCCTCCAGATCACTAGACCCTATGGAGATTTATACTCTTTCGATTCAAGAAAGGTTAAATGTATGGGAATGATAAAAGATCTGGTTGTTTCCCTAGCTCAGGTCCCGGTCAAGAGTGTCCTCATGGATGTGGTTATTGCAGATATTCCTCCCAAATATGGTATGTTATTGTCCAGGTCGTGGGGAGCCAAGTTGGGAGGTTATTTACAATTGGACATGTCATATGCCACAATTCCTGTGTTTGGTGGTCAGTTTACCCGATTGTACAGAGAAACGAGATTGGCATATACTGTCAGTGATCCTCAGAATCCAAATAATTTTCCCATTTATGTCGTGGACCAAGATCTGGGAAATTGTATATTGTCCTTCGATGATGGTCTGAGTAGGTGTCCAGAAGAACTTGATATGAAGCAAGAAGAGCTTAACCCCCTGACTGAAGAACTATGTAAAAGTGGCCTCTGGAAGATGTACTTCGATGGAGCTTCATCTTCTGAAGGAGCTGGTGTTGGCATACTTTTGATAGCACCTGAAGGTAAGTTTACCATTCCTTTCTCATATCGCTTGCAGTGGGACATTGATTACACCAATAACGTATGCGAGTATGAAGCATTAATTTTAGGTCTAGAAGCAGCCAAGAAGTTAAACATAAAAAATCTGGAAATTTACGGCGATGCTGAATTGATAGTGAAACAAGTAAACCGACAGTACCTAGCCAAACATCCCAGATTGAGAACATACAGAAATTGCGTTTGGGACTTAATGGAGAATTTTTTCTCATCTGTAAAAATCCATTTTATCCCTCGCACAGAAAATCTGCGTGCTGACGCGTTGGCTAAGGCAACCTCGACTTTTTCCCCTCCCACAAATGTTAAGTTGAAATATCATATTGAAATCAGGTATAAACCCTCCATACCATATAACATCCGAMACTGGCAGGTCTTTGAAGACGACGAACAGATTCAGAAATTCCTTATAGCAGTAGGTGAATTCTCTGAAACCCATCCAGACCAAGAAAACCAAAATGACCCAACATGGGTTATGCAAGAAGAGGAAAATCCTGAAACCTTTCGAGAAAAAATAGCGGATCATCGTGTGTTGGTCCTTAAAAATAACCAAATTCCAAAGGGCTTAATCCCTTTGGAAAGACTCTTTGATCAGAACGACATACCTGTGAAGTCCACTCTACGGCCCCAACCAGAGGAAGTGGAGGATTGCAACATAGGAACCGAAAAAGATTCCAGGATAGTAAAGATATCTAAATTCCTCCCCCCCGAGGTAAAAAATCAGTATAGGGACTTACTCAAACAATATAAAGATGTTTTCACCTGGTCCTATGATGAACTCCGAACTTATGATACTTCTATAATTGAGCACAAGATACCTTTGAAGCCTGGAGTCAAGCCTTTTAGGCAGAAGCTCAGGCAGTTTAACCCCATTTTGTTGCCTGTTATTGAAAAGGAGGTTAAGAAACTTTTAGACGCGAAAATAATTGTACCTCTGAGATACTCAGACTGGATAGCAAATTTGGTCCCGGTCAGGAAAAAGAACGGGGAAATCAGACTGTGTGTAGACTTCTGAAATTTGAATAGGTCCTCTCTGAAAGATAATTATCCACTTCCTAAAATGGACCACGTCCTAGAAAGGCTAGTTGGGGCAAATCGTATGTCTATGATAGATGGGTTTTCTGGGTACAACCAAATCACCATGGACGAGCAAGACAGAGAAAAAACCGCTTTCACCACACCATGGGGTACATTCATGTATGATAAAATGCCTTTTGGTTTAATGAATGCGGGGGCTACCTTCCAGCGCGCCATGGATATCGCTTTCGTTGGCGAAAGAGATAAGTTCGTAGTAATCTACCTTGACGATTTGACGGTATTTTTTAAAACCGATGAAGAACATTTGACCCATTTAAAACAAACTTTCGAAAAATTCCGCAGGTATGGTCTATCCTTGAACCCAAAGAAGTCACATTTCGCTATGCAGGAAGGTAAGATTCTGGAACATATCGTATTTAAGGACGGGATCAAGATTGATCCTAAGAGGGTTGAAGCGATACAAACTATCAGGATTCCTAGAAATGTTAAAGAAATTCAAGCTTTTTTGGGAACAATAAATTTCCTACGAAGGTTCATACCGAATTTCGCTGAGATTGTCAAATTAATCACAGGGATGCTAAAGAAAGATAGCAGGGTAAATTGGACAACCGAAGCTAAAGCGTCATTCAAGCATATTAAAAGAGTCATCATCGAGGCACCTGTATTGACAAGCCCGGATTACTTGAAAGATTTCCTCATCTTCTCATTCGCTTCTCAACATACTATCGCCGCAGTATTGCTGCAAAAAGATGACGAAGGCTTTGAACGCCCGATCGCGTTTTTCAGCAAGAGCCTTAGGGATGCCGAGCTAAAGTATGATATAATGGAGAAACAGGCGTACGCGATGGTGAAAGCACTAAAGGCATTTAGAACTTACGTTCTACATTCAAAAATTATCGCGTATGTACCAACCAGTGCTGTGAAAGATATATTGGTACAACATGACAGTGATGGAAAACAAGGGCGTTGGCTCGCTAAGATTCAAGAATTTGATCTGGAAATTAAGCCAACTAAATTGATAAAAGGAAAAGTCCTGGCCAAACTTTTGGCTGAGTCAAATCTTAGAGCTCTTGACGTCGATTGCCTACGAGGAGAAGATGAGGACACATATTTGCAAGAGCTAGATGGCCAGACATATCCAAACAAAGTTGAAGAAAAGTTCATGTTGTCAGGCTGGTATAAAGATATAATTTCCTACTTGTTGAACCTGAAATGTCCAGATGGACTAACACTAGCCAAATACAGAACTTTAAAACTACATGCTGTCAAATATTGCATCTCAGACCATCAATTATATTGGAAGGACCCACTCGGATTTTTGCTAGTTTGTCTGGTTGAGTCGGAGACTCCACGAGTTATAGAATATTTTCACGAAGGAATCTGTGGAGGACACCATGCATGGAGAGCCACAGCCTATAAGATCTTGAGGGCCGGGTACTATTGGCCGAAACTATTTTCAGACGTTAGTGTCAAAGTACGCGCCTGTTATTCATGTCAAATATTCGCTGGAAAACAAAAACTCCCTGCGCTTCCACTTGTTCCAGTCAAAACCGAAGCCCCATTTCAACAATGGGGATTAGACTTCATAGGGGAAATTAATCCCCATTCCAGTGCTCATCACAAATGGATCTTAACGGCCACTGATTATTTTACAAAATGGGTGGAGGCAATTCCAACTAAAAGGGCAATAGACTCGGTGGTGATTGAATTTTTGGAGGATAACATCTTGTCCAGATTCGGATGCCCCCGAAAAATTGTTACTGACAATGCCCAGGCCTTCAAATCCATGGCTATGATCGACTTCTGCCAGAAGTACAGTATTGTTCTTGGTCATTCCACTACTTATTACCCTCAGGGAAATGGGTTGGCTGAGTCATCCAACAAGAGCCTGGTAAACGTAATCAAAAAGGTACTCAATCAAAACAAGCGGTCCTGGAATATACATTTGAAATACGCGTTATGGGCAAACCGCATCAGCACTAAGAGGTCTATTGGCATTTCATCGTTTCAAATGGTCTATGGCACCGAGGCGGTCCTGCCCATAAACCTAGCGCTGCCTGTGATAAAATTATGGCAGGATCATAATGAAGAACCCAACCACGTAACCAGGAGGATTAACCAGATGATTGAGGTTCAAGAGCTCAGAGTAGAGGTTGACAAGAAAATGCAGAAATATCAGGACGATATGAAAGCATTGTTCGATCTCAAAGCAAAAGACAGAGAGTTTCTCCCGGGCGACTTAGTGTTAAGGTGGGATGCGAGAAGGGAAGAAGCCGCTAAACATGGCAAGTTTGACCACCTCTGGTACGGACCATTCAGGGTCTCGGTTCCAGAAGGAAAGAACTCCTTTCTTCTGGAAAACATTGACGGAGAAGTCCTAAGTGCCCCTGTCAACGGGCGATATCTAAAACATTATATGACGTGACAGTGGTTGGATAAAAAAATAAAATAAAAAAATAAAAATAAAAAAAATGAATAAAGTATACATGCATGCACTTGTAAATAAATTAATTTTATTAGGAGTCTTGTATATATTTATGTTTTTGTTTCGCCATTCATTCTCAAATTTTCGGGTTTCGTCCTTAAATTTTCAACACATTTTCAAATCAGATTTTCCGTTGTTGCAGAGTTCTAGCCCCAAACGAAATTAGCTCAAAGCTTGAGATGCGGATCAATGATTGGAAATAGGGCGCCATGAAACAGGTGATACATAAAAAGAGAAAACACAGGTGAGTTTTCTAGATACTCAGAGATCATGAAAGGCTGTTTTTAACTATCTAAAATGACATTGTTCAAATTACTGTATAAAGGGTTAAATAACAGAATTATTTTTGGTTTTGATCTTGAGACTAAAGTTTGAACGAATAGGTTAAATTCAAAAACAGTCACTCATAATTGCTCCCAAATGAATCCGAAGACTCGTCCAGAGAATGTTATGACCTATTTTATATTAAGACCATTTGATTGCCACCTCGTTTTCCGTTCATAGTTGGACCTAGCTTTAGTAACTTACTATTTGCCCAAACCTTGGAGAAGCGGCAAAGATTTTGCGATCCAAACCTCAGAAGTTCCAAAGCAGAGCTAAATAAGAAAGCTGGTCTTTGCAACCACCTGATCCCCTGCTAAGCAAAGGAATGCTTATAGCGATTCTAACTTTCCTAGGATTTTCAATAGTGTCTGAAAAATCAAAGCTTGCTTGAACTCTTCAAAATTCTACTTATTCCCCTATATTTCCCTAAGAACTAAAGGTCTTGTGAGGGTCAAAGGAAGGTTGAATACCAAGTGACCAAAATAAGTTGACAGACCTCTGATAAAAATATTACACAGATCTCAGCCCTGATCTAAAACTGATTGCTCCCATCTTCGTGTTTAAAAAATAAATAAATATTGAGACAGGTGGTGAAAGGAAATTCAGAAATGATTGCCCCCACCTAGTCCATCAAGACGATGAAAGGAAATTCAAAAAATGATTGCCCTCGTCTTAGCGTTTAAACGCACGAATATTTTCCGAAGTGGTGAAAAGAAATTCAGTAATAAAGGGTCAGACAACTTCACCGGGGTACTGAACAGGCTCGCTGGCAGTGAAGCAATGTCTGAGAGATCTGTG
>ML783617.1:422714-432761 GCA_009831015.1 Picea engelmannii | reverse complement strand
GGAGACAACGTTCCGGAAATGAGTTGCTCTGTGAGATCGAGGACGCTCACCGTGTGATCTCCATGACAGGAGACTCCTTCCCAGTGGCAGGGGTATTCATCACTTGAATTCCAACTGCGGACAATGTTGGCTGGTGCCTTCAAATTTTTGAGAAGAGAGAGGAGAAGGGTTCCTTCCTCATTAACTCCTTCAACACATTGAAGCTCCAGTATCAATATCAGAACAACAATCACCAACTCTTTCACCATTGCCATCACTGACCGCAATCTCATGGCTCATTGGATTTAATTTGCAGCACATGACCAAAACCATCAAACCACTGCGTTGAGAAACCTAAATCCTCCCCCATTACAAGCAGCTAATAAATGCTCTCTAACTGTACAAAAGATACATAAGGAGATGTAAAGGCTTAAATTATTTACCTCTCGTCTTTGTCACCCGGCCTGACAATGGATTGATTCCGAATACCGCCTGCAATTGTCTGTGTATAGCACGGAGTAGACGATTAATGGTAACTGCTAGTCAATATGGAGGAAGAGCACAGTTCAATCAGAGGTGCCGACACTAGATTTAATAATAATATTATAATTATTGCAGGAAGATAGCAGGCACTTTAATGCCATGTGACACGGTTTGATCAGAGAGAAAGGGATTTGAATCCACATTTTACTTGGCATGTGTGAAACGATACTGGTGGTGTCGCATTTTCTCCGAAGTCGAAAATTAGATTCACTGTTGTAACCAATCGGTGGTCGAAGTTTTCTAATTTTAAAATCTCCACAATCAACGATGATGGGTGATAATGGAGCGTTACTTAATTCCTCGCCGTTAGTTCCTGAAGAGAATTAAAGCGGAAAACAGGAATAGGAAATGAAAAAGTTTTTTCTTACCAAATTAAGTATGCCAATCTAATAGCGCAATATATAAGAGACTAGTTTTTTAATAGTGTTAAAAATAGGAATTAAAATATTTAGCATTCAAATTTAATCGTGCAATATTTTATTTTAAGATGACAAAACTTATTACAATTTAGTTGTTAAAAATAGTTTAAGTTTTAAAAAATTATGATCAATCTTGTGTAATATAATTATGACCAATCTTGTTTAATATATATTAGACATAATTTTTAATTTTCTTAAAGATAAGAATTAAAATATTTAAGTAGAGTTTTTTTTTTTCATCTTACTTCATAGTGACTTAAAAATTAATAAGAAACTTGTAAAAGAAAAAAGAAAGAGTGTTAAAAATCCAAAAGATTGACCAATCTAATTAGACACTATATATTAAACTAATTTTTTAATATTCTTAAAGATAAGAACTAAAAAATTGTAATAAGAAATTTATGAAAGAAAAAAAATATTAAAAGTCTAAAAGATTGACTAATTTAATTGGACATTATATACTAAATTAATTTTTTAATATTATTAAAGATAAGAACTAAAATATTGTAATTAGAGTTTATTTTTTTTCATTTTACTTTTTTTTTAATAGAAAATTCTCTCAATTATATTAGTGAAAATATAATTTTTTTACATCTTCATAATCATATAGATATTTATAGCAAACAAGTACATAGACTATGCTCATAAACATAAACTACTTACATACCCAAAAGAACTCGAAAGTCACCTAGCACGCAGGCTGCAAAATGAAATACAAAACATAGTTAGCAGCTTACTACACAATGTTAGCGGCGGATGTATATACATAGTTGGCTTACTTTGATATATATAGGATATAGGAAAATATATCTAACTTTATATATATTACTTATAGTAGCATTATATATATCACTTGTCATAGTATTGAATGTTACATAATAAATTGTATATTGTTGATGGTATTATATATATCATCTGTCATAGCATTGAATACTACATAGCAAATTGTATATTACTGATGGTTAAAAAATGACTAATTGAAGGTTAAAAAATGACGATCACAAATGATATTTGATACTTAGTAGACATATGATGGAAAAAACAAAAACACCTCTTTAAAAAATATCTTTGATATCATTATGATGCTACAATGAAATTTTTTGAGAAATGCTTTAAAATTTTACGAATGCAGCCCAAAAATAAAAAAACCCCATAACTAAGTATCTCGTTCTTATTTTCTCTCATTAAATCAATGACTCAATTCTGGCTGAAATTTATTATAGATCTGTTGAAATCGGTTAAAATTGTTGATTTTAAATATGTTGAAATTGTTCGTATAAATGGATTGAGCATAGTAGAAATCCTTATTAAACTTGGATAATGCCATTTATGAATTTAATATATACAATTTCATAATAAAAAAGTCTTTCAAATTTCTGTTAAAAAAAACACATCACTGGTTTAACTTTCCATTATTTTAGCTGATGAAAGAGGTACGGGAGCGGCTATAGTAAAGGTAGTCGCCAAAACCCATGCCTTGTGATGTAAGTTTTCATTATTTCCACGTGATGAAAGGGATTTATGGCGATGGTTGTGTTAAATCATAGTTACCAAACTCGGTGGAATTGATGAAAAAAAATTGAAAATACTAAGAAATAAACACATTGCATGCCCGTGTCTTGGCTAAGTGGTTGTATGTCATCATTGAAGAGTTGTCTTCTATGGAAAAAATGGCTCATGTAAGTGGTAATTGTATTTGATAGATTCGTTCTTGAGTGTCTCTAACACAACTAGGTAACTATCATCATGCTTCAATTTTTGAACTCTTGGATCCAAGGTCGTTTCAGCTTCTGTAGTAGTTTCACTTTGTCCTAAGGTTGTTGTGGCTTCAACCTATGGTAGTTTTACTTTCTCCTACACTGAGTTGTCCATTAGTTGCATGCTTGGGTAACGACGTCTTTGAATTCGTCCCAACATTTTTAATTATCATCACCTAAGTTTGAACGCATTACGACCATGATTCATGGGTATTTTTTATACTTACAATATGGATGTTAGGCAGTGGAAGCAAAATAGAGTATAAATAGAGAACATCAAACCAAACACAACACAGTAACAATCACACAATTTGTTAGAAAAATAGGATTGTGGAGCAATCACACAATTTACGACCATCAATTCTTGGATGCCACTAGGTAAACGTTAAATTAATACACAGTGTGTTTAATTGAAGAAATCTTTATAATTTTAACAATGTATAATAGTGTTTAAATGAACTGTTGTGTTATGATATTAGTTTAGTGATCTTTATGTATTGTTATGATTGTTATCTTTAACTATTATGATTATGATTGTTAATATTGTTATGATGATGATTGTTATGTATTGTTATGATTGTTATCTTTGTGATCTTTAACTAATGTTCTTGCAGAAGAACAATGTTATGATTAATGTTATGATTGTTAGAGATTGTCTAGTAATACAAGTTAAGTTCTAGTTCTATTCATGTATTGGTATCGATATAGTGTGTTGCTATATAGGTAAAGTGTTATCACTCCATTATTAAAAAGGTTAGCTTTCTCTATATGTTATGATGGATCAAGGATTTTATTGTTCCTTATTATAATTGCTTAATTAGATCAATTTCTTTCGCCTACTATGTGCATTTAAATTCCATAGTTTAATTTCGTTTACGATATATAATAGATCAACTTCGCAGGATAAACAATTCAACATGTATCTTCTAGCTTATGTTTTCAAAGTTAGCAATGAATAATGTTCAAGAATTTACTAGCAATGAAGACTTTCATTCATGGAAATAAATGCCTAAATTATGCAATGAGATTATGTTGTGATAGAAGTCTTCTCATCGAGATGGTATGTTCTTAAGTAAATATATCATTGTCGTTCATGTAGTTATGCTTTCAATTTGATAAAGTTTGTATTTTTATATTTAGATATAAGAAGTTTGTTTTAATTGAGTGCATTTAATTTTCAATGTGTTTTTGCATAGTGTGGCATGTTTGATTTTTCATAATGGAACTCCCTTTCCCAGATGGTAACATAATTCCAAAATGTGAAAAACAATGTGGAGTCTTTAAATGATTTATTAAGGAATTAAAATATCTTGGTACACCTCCACTTGGAAAAAGGGGAAAAAAATAAAAAAAATTGTACTTGTTATGCGTCGCTTGTTGTCGTAACGATGGGGTTCGTTACACATGGTATCAGAGCGAGTTTCGACCCGCGACTTGGGATCATCACGACTTCCACTGAATAGTTGCTTGATTATAAAATGTCGCTAATTAAATTGATTTGTATTCATGCAGGTAATCATGGTTGGAGGACGCCGCAGAGGAAGATGACGGGGTGCTAGGGGAGGAGGCACGACGCCTCCAGTAGCATCCACGCCCGAGGGGTCTAACCCCCAAGGAGAAGAACAACTTGTCAAACATGAACAAATAGTTGTGGGAGATGTGGTTGGGTTGATGAGGTCCTTTCAAAGGATGTCAAAGGCCCTGATCAGTCGCTTGGATAAAGATGAGGCTAGGACGCCGACACCTCCTGAGGGTCCACTGCGTGCCTCAGTCGGTACTGATAGTGTTCACTGAGAACTCGAGAAGGTCAAGTTTCTTGATTTCTTTGGTGCCACGGATGGTGTAGTCGTCGAGGCATGGTTGGAGAATATGGTGATGTGTTTTGCACTTCATGACTATACCTCCAACATGAAGATCGACATGGTGGTCTTCCAGCTGAAGAGGAGCGCTCTTATATGGTGGAAGACGCTCCTGCTGCAACTGAACATGGTCGTCGAAGATGTGTCATGGGAACTGTTCGAGGAGTGGTTCTGAGAGAGGTATATGTCCAAGGAATTCATTGAGCGTCAACTCAATGATTCCAACGTCTTACGACAGGGAGACTGTACGGTGCCCGAGTACAAGGCCCATTTCATGGAGCTGCTTTGGTATGCTCCACACCTGAATACCGAGAAGCTTAAGGTCAACAAGTTCGTGTTCGACCTTAATGCCAACATTCGTATGAAGGTGAGGATTTTGATGCCTCAAACGTTGCATGATGTTGTCTAGAAGGCCCTCTTAGCTGAGGAGGAGATCATCAGTGGGGGTCACAGCAGGACTTCGGCGAGACCAACTGGATAGGTGACATCTGGTGTGCAGCAGCATTAGACACCAACTAGACATCCACTAGGGTATCAAGGCACTCCAAGAGGATCCACTTTTACTACACCACAACGATCAGTGCCTCAGCAGCAGACTCCTTACAGAGGACCACATCACCAGCAGCAGCGTCGACCGCAGCAGCAACAGTTTAGGCATGTTCAGCATAATAGACCAGGGTTCCAGGTCGGTGGGTCGTCGGCATCTACGTCTGGGACTAGGAGTATTGGACCAAAGACCGGGTGTTGGACATGTGGAGAGCCACATTACCAACGTGACTGCCCAGTTAAGAGGACTAGAGCATCCATATCAGTCGGACCCACTACTGTAGGATACTTGGGCAAGGCCCATCGGATTCATGCAGCGATGAATAACCGTCAGGCCAAGCACCTGTCTGCTGTGCTCGAGACGTCAGGTACCATCGTTGACCAGACCCTTAGTATTTTGACAGATCCAAGTGCTACAGAGAGTTTTATTTGTGGTGCGACACTAAAAATAATTAAGGAAAAGGCAGTTGAATAAGACGAGTTTATCTTTGTAGAAATGGCTTCGGGAGCCAAACAAAAGGTTGGAGGAAAGGTTACGGGTTGTAGCCTTAACCTGGGAGAGTTTGTCATGAAGGCCAACCTGTACGTCACGATCGTAGGATCCTATGACGTCGTGATCGGTATGGATTGGTTGGAATCGAGGCGATACTCAATTGTAAGATGAAATGGTTGAGTTTGGTCGATGATGAGGGAAAAAGACGTGTGATTGTAGGTAGGAACCAGGGAGTTTCCCTAAGTTCCATCCCTTCCCACAACTGCGGAAGAGCATGCACAAGGGATGCAAGCTATATGCGATCCTTGCATTAATCGAAAAGGGCATGGTGGAAGGACTAGAAAACCTTCTGGTAGTGCGAGAGTTTGTGGATGTCTTCCCAGAGGAGTTACCAGGGTTGTCGCCTAGGAGGGAATTGGAATTTACCATCAACCTAAAACCAAGAACTGAACCGATAGTAAGAACGCCTTATCAGATTTCGACCCCTGAGTTATAGGAGTTGAAAATGCAACTGAAGGAGTTGTTGGACCTAGGACTTATACGTCCAAGTGTGTCACCGTGGGGTGTGCCTGTTATTTTCATATGGAAGAAAGATTGGTCATGGAGACTTTGCATTGAATATCGTCAATTGAACAAGACAACGATCAAGAACCAATATCCATTGCCAAGGATAGATGATCTGTTTGATCAAATGAAAGGAGAGACGGTGTTATCAAAGATCGAGTTGAGATCAGGGTATCACCAGTTACATATCAAGGAGGAAGACATTCCTAAGACCTCCTTTAAGACGAGGTTTGGAAATTACGAGTTTACTTTTTTACCATTTGGACTAACAAACGCCCCAGGGGTATTTATGAGTTTGATGAACGGGGTGTTCCGTGAATACTTGTACAAGTTCATCCAAGTATTCATTGACAGTGGTTTGATATACTCTCGAATGATGGAGGAGCATTACGAGCACTTGCTCTTGGTACTGCAGTGTCTATGAGAGAACAATTTTTTTGGGAAACTGTTGAAATGCTCGTTTTATCAATCGAAGATTCATTATTTAGGGCATGTCATCTCCGACGAAGGTATTGTTGTGTATCTTGCGAAGGTAGAGGCTATTATCGAATGGCATGCACCGACGAATGTCCCAGAAGTGCGTAGCTTCATGGGTTTAGCGAGATACTATCAATGGTTCATCGAGGGGTTTTCGAAGATAGAAAATCTGATTACGAAATTGCAGAAGAAGAACAAGAAGTTTGTTTAGACCGAGAAATGCGCGGAATCATTTCGAAGGCTCAAGGAGTTATTGACGACAACACCGATATTGAAGGTCCCTGACATGAACGAGGACTTCTTGGTATGTACTGATGCATCCAAGGAAGGCTTAGGTGGAGTCTTGATGCAAGATGGTCGAGTGATCGCTTACATCTCGAGAAAGTTAAGAAGGCATGAAGAGAACTACACGACGCATGATTTGGAGTTGTTAGCCATTATATATGCCTTGAGAGTTTGGAGACACTACCTGATTGGATGGAAATTCGAACTAAAAATGGACCACTATGGTTTACAACACATTTTTACGCAAAGCAACTTGAACGCGCGACAAAGGCGTTGGTCTGAATTGCTTAACAAGTACGATTTTGAGATTAACTACATAAAAGGAATAATGAACATAGTGGTTGATGCGTTGAGTCAGAGACCACGCATATTTTCATTGATTCCTCTTCAGACGAATCTATGTGAAAATATTATAACTTTACAGAGCGATGATGACTAGTATAAAGAGGTTAAGGAATTTATTGGACAAAACACCATGATCATACCGAGGTTTGAGGGATTTATTGTGGACAACGACAAATTAATGAGATATATTAATCGGATTTACGTACATCCCAACAATGAGTTGAGAATTTTTATCTTAAACAAAGCTCATAGAGCAGTCTACATGGCTCATCCAGGAGTCACAAAGATGAGGGCAGACCTAAAACCCTTATTCTTCTGGAAAGGAATGAAGGTAGACATAGTCAACTACGTGGTAGGATGTCTATAATGTCAGCAAGTGAAGGTTGAACATAGACATCTAGTAGGATTACTACAGCCACACGTTATTCCAGAATCGAAATGGGAGGTCATTTCGATGGATTTAATTGTTGGATTGCCACTGACGGCAAGGAGACACAACTCGATTTTTGTAGTAGTCGATACTCTGACGAAGAGTGCTCATTTTATTCCTGTGCGTACGATGTATCAGGCACCTTACATAACTAGATTTTTAATCAGCGAGATTGTAAGGTTGCATGGCATGCCTAAGAGGATCATATCCAATCGAGGATCGATATTTACAGAATAATTTTGGACTAGTTTCCAAGAGGCCTTGGGAACCCAACTTAACTTTAGTACCGCGTATCACCCGGAGACAGATAGGAAGACCGAACGAATGAACCAAATCTTGGAGGATATGTTGCATATGTACGTGATGGACCAACAGAAGCATTGGGAAGAGTTCTTTCTATTGGTAGAATTTGCATACAACAACAATTATCAAAGCACCATTAAGATGGCGCCATTCGAGTTTCTTTACAGGCGATTGTGTCAGACGCCTTTGAGTTGTGATCGGCTTGAGGATAGGGTCCTGGTAGGACCAGAAGCAATCCAAGAAATGGCATATCAAATTCAAACAATAAGGCAAATGATCAAGGAAGCGAATGATCGAAAAAAAAGTTATGTCGATGCGCATCATGTCGACCGTAGTTATGAAGTTGGCGATCGAGTCTTCTTGTGGGTGAAACCGCACAAGAGTTTGATCAAGTTTGGAAAGTGTGCTAAACTTTCTCCATGTTCATGGGACCTTTCGAGGTTGTGGTAAGGAAGGGGCCCATGGCCTATCGACTAGCCTTTCCTGATTATTTGAGGCGTATACACGGTGTTTTTCACGTATCTCTTTTGAGACATTATGTTTGTGATCCTACACATGTGATTGACATGAGTTCCTTGCAGGTATCGTATGAGGGTGTGCTCACGGTGGAGCCAATCCACATTATGGACCATTGCATTCGACAACTACGACACCGAACAGTCGATCAGGTCAAGGTCCAGTGGGAAAACTATAGTATGCACTCGGCGACCTAGGAGGATGCACATGATATGTATCAACAATTTCCATTTTTGTTTGATAGCTAGACATATAGATATTGTGAGATACTTTATTTCGACACTTATATATTGTGAAACTTCGGGATGAAGCTTAAAACAAGAGGGGGTGTATGTAACATCCCTCTCTTGTGCACACCTTATTAGACTTATTCTTTGAGGACACTTGCGTGCAAGTGATCCAGTTCATTATATGATTGACTGTTTCGATTATGGATTATGAGATGTTGTGGATATGATGATATGTTATTTTGTTATATTTGTATCGACAAGTGCTATTGATTGGATTTTCTTGAGTGTGATGGACTCTAGACCAATTGAGGATGTCGATGGCATCGATGGACCTCCTTGGACTCTGGATCGATGCACGCCCCCATTGTGGACCTTAAAGCTCTGGTCCAAAACCTCTTCTAGCTAAGGAGGAAGAGGTCGAGGGTCCAGAAAAAAACCCAAAGAGATGACAAAACACCCACTGCAACAAACCCCTGAAGCCTCCACCATCGCAATACACCGATGATAAAACCCGTCGTGCATCCGGAGACGAGCCCTCTAACACCATAAAGAAGGCTTCCTAGGAAGAAAGTGGAACCTCACCAAAAGATGTTACAGCTTTGGTCATTAACAACTTTGGTAGATGCATGGTGGAACTTGGCCCCGAATAGAAGGCAACCACCGCCATCCGTAGAGCCTCGCCCACAGAACCATTGCAGAGCCCGCTTGGTTCGGCCCTCCTCCACCATCGCTGGACCCTTGCTCGCCCTACACCCGTTGCGTCGCGCCGCAAGACAACTCACCCTTCACCCGCTGCAAGCCAAATACCTTGGTAGTGGCCCTCGTTCTTGCTCGCACACACCCTGGTAGTGGCCAACGACCTCACCAGTGTTCGCCCTGGAAGTGATCCTCGCCCTAGCCGTACTCGCCCTTCTCCATGGATTCAGGGATGCGACTAGCAAAACCTAGTAGCAGAGCCCCCATTACAAAAACCAACGATAAATAAATATATGATTAAGAGCAAGACTCAACAATTAATAATAAACTTGTAAAAGAAAAAGAAAGATTCTCAAATATCCAAAAGATTTAGAGTATAAATAAATATATGATTGAGAAAACACAATTTAAAATGTGATTAGACCTAGAGGTCCTCTACAACCTCGTATGGGAGAGATGTTCATAAAACATAATGCATTAAAATAACAATAACACATTAAAATAATAATAATATATATATATATATATTAAATATGTAAATTCTATTATACACTATAGTCAAGTATTGAGAAATATTCATGTAAAAACATTAAAATAATAATAAA
>ML783617.1:390204-414624 GCA_009831015.1 Picea engelmannii | reverse complement strand
AATGGAATATGTCAATTTAAACTTGACAATATCGCTAGAGATATTTTGCGAATGAAGTTAGTGGGTATAGAATCTTCTGGTCCATGTCAATATGTTTTTATCAGCGTTTGGAACCAGCGTGGGTATAGAATCTTCTTAAAACATTTTTAAATTTAATTTAATATGATTGTTACTTGTAACTTTACTTTTACAATGGAGATTCGATCTTTACAATGGAGATTGATCTTAACGTTTATGTCAAGAAAAAAGGGGTGTTCTATTGGACCACCATCAATTTTAATATGATGGTATGGATTTTCAAGTAGGTCATTTTTAAGATAAATTGTGAAGACCTAAGCATTTTTCAATTCAAGGTTACTTATGTTGTTTTATTAGACAATGCTCAAATGATTTATGAGTTTTAGTGAGTTTTTAGGGATAATTATATTGGAGCATAAGTTATTATGTTTCATTATAATTAATTATAGTAATTAATCAATTAATGGGTTATTGATTAGAGCATATTAGTTGATTGGTTGATAAATAATTATGAAGATTCTAAATGAGTAGTCAATTGTTAGCACAATGTTTTGGATAACTGGTATTTTGATTAGTAGAATAGTGATTGGAGTTATTTTGGTTTATTGATTTAAGGAGTAATGTGTTATGTATTAAGGGGTTTGTGATAATGGAGTAAGATTATTGGACTAATAGTTTATGTTTGACTTAAATTTATGGTGTTTGTATGCTAAGAGTTAAGTGTTTAATAACTTTGTGGTTAAATAGAGTGAATAAATTAACTAGTTAGTAGATTAAAAATTAAATGTTAATAAGTATGTAGAAAATCTATTTAAAACCTTACTAATAATAAATAATATAATATAAAATTTAATTAAAAAAAAATATAAAAAACTTCCAATCAAAACACATGAAAATACCAATTATGCAATAACAATCATAAGAATATTAAAAAAAAGTCACTAACTATAGTTTAGATCAAAACATTTTTAAAACATTTATATAAAAAAATGAAAATAATATTACTCAACAACAATCATGATAATAACTTAAGCATAAATTGAAACATTTTCAAAAGTTTGCCTCTACCCCAAAATAATAAATTGCACTTATCAACCATAATAATCTCCAAAAATATTTAATAAAAATAATAATAAGTGAAATGGATTAATAAAACTATAAAAAAAATCATTTTCCAAAATAAATTAATGAAATTAATAAATAAAATCATTCCTAAACTAGCTCTACTCCAGTCAGGTTTTGGTAAACTGATACCTGAAAGAGCTGCTCCAACAATGCTCAGGGCCAGTCAGGTAAACCCTGCATGCAAACGAAGGTCCTGAAAGGCTCTGATAAGGTTGAACTTGAGTTTAGCTGTAACAACATAATTCTATTTTTGAATCTTGAGCTACTATACATACATGCTTAGATAAGGATTAACATCGTGAAACTTCTTAACGCATTACACTAAGACTAAACACAAATAATCTAACTATTACGAGAAAATAAAAACAAAGAGTAAACAAAAATAATCTAACTATTACGAGAAAATAAAATAAAAATATTAGATAGCTACTTACACTGTCTTATCCAAACATATCAGTAATTGAACTCTCATCCTGGAAAAACAATGGATAGTTGTAATCGATTCGATGTTAAAATAAAATTAATTAATTAACTTTGAGATCAATTCAAATTATATATTAACAGAGAATGGATCGCTGCACGAAAAAGAAGACACTGCGATCACGTGATAACGTATGGGGAGGCTGCGATTTCAAAGGTTTGTCAGGCAAATGATTCATCTGCTCTGCACCCACCCAAAAAGCAGACATTGTGATCACGTGAGAAAATAAATATGGTGAGGCTGCGATTTCAAAGGTTTGTCACGGAAATTAATATTAATAAATAATAATAAATCAGTGATTCATCTTAAGGATCTATCCTAAGCCTAAATCCTTTATTTTAATTATGCTAAGTCATATCAACCTTACCTTGGGATGGGTTGTAAAGGGAGATACATGGGCTTCCTTTGAAAGCACATGGCATCTCCCCTTCATGCAAATATAATCCATGCATTTTGGTCATGTAAGGAAATTATTGTCATTCTTCATTGGGGAAAGTTGTCTCTCAAAGCTTAGGTGACCATCCTATGTATGCACTGGAAATCATGGGAAATGAATGTCATGTAATTATGGATAATATTGTTGTGATAAATATGGAAGTTGTTGCCATGATTTTATGAGGAAATTGTGACCATGTGCAACGGACATGACAGACATTGAGAAACTCCATTACAATTAAGAATTTCTAGATTCCCCATAAGAAAGATTTCTTCGTTGAACTATACTAGAGCTCTAGAGGGAAGTGGGATATCCCGGAGGGACTGTGTGGAAAATAAGAGGATCCTCATTCCTTGGGTTGTGCATGCGGAATATGAATGATATATGGTAGATTGGATAAACTACTATGTCTGAGAAATTGGGTTGTGTGTAAGGATTAGAGCCAGCTATAGGTGATTTTGTCCTTGCAGACTCATAGTCTTATCTCAGGGGTGGCCCTATTGCATAAAGGTGATAGTAAACGATGAGCCTAAAGTTGGGTGGAACATCATTTATCTACAATCAGTTGGTGTTTATTTCGAAAGAGACAAGTGTTATGGATTAAATGAGTATGTGAATTAATGTTAGTTATTTATGAGTGATTATGTTGAATTAACGACGTTAATATTATGAAATGTAATACCCATGTTTCCCACAGCTTGTAATTATAATTTTTATTGTCTCCAAAACTATGGATAGGCTTATTATGTATGAATTTTGAAAGATAATGAACCATGTCTAAAGAATATGATGTACACATATTTCTATTGTTAATATAAAATGGAAAATTTATGAATAACTATTGAAGGTGTTTCCTATACATATATGATTCCATGAGAGGGAATGGTAAGGGGTACCATCACTGGTTGAGATGACCTTGCCAAGCAGTACACTGCGGGATTTAAAATGCTCAGACCTAGAACTTCCCTCTGTCCAAAATAATTTATTTACCAATCAAGCTGGTAGTTGGGGAGTCTTCCTCAAGAATAAATGAGAGGATGGGCAGAGTACCCATCTAGAATTTTCTTGATTTGACACATGAAATATTGTTGAGGTAGGAAAGAAAAGAGGGAAAATCATGGGAAAAGGGACAGGGGTGAATAACGGTTGCTCAAGGTTGGATCGAGAGACCAATTCCATGTAAGAGTAATGTATGAGATTTCTTTGGTTTAGATCATAACAAAGAAGAAGTGTAAAAAGGCATTGTTCTAGGTACATGATCTGCTTGGCAGTGTCTTCATATCGAGCTGAAAAATGGGGTTGTAGGAGTTTTAGTGGTTGAGTGAGAAATCATAACAGGGCCCCTTGCTTGATAGATTGGAGACTATGTTGCCAGGTTCCTGTGGGAGAAGGAGAGTGATCTTTTGATCCAGGTGGATATCGGTGGCCACCCACCTATTCCAACTAGCTCAAAACAGTTTGTTGGCAAATTACTAGTTTTAGCAGTTTTCCGGGTACCAAACTTTCAGGGCCATTTTGAGGGCCTAAACAACGTTTTTCACGATCGGGCACCTCAATTATAATCAAAGGATTTGATTGAGATTGTGAAATGAGTATTCTCGTCAATACCTTTCCAAGTAGCTATCGTGCGCCCAAAATGGAGATCGTATGCCAAAGTTACACCCATGGGAAGTTGATACACCAAACTACCCAAAACATGGAACACAAAACTGTTGGATTTTTATCTTCCGGGGTTAGGGTTTTAGATTTTATTTATGTTAAAAATGTCTTTGGAGACTCATTGTAACATCCATATTCTTTTGAATGAGCATAATTGTCACATCTCTTCTTAGAGATAAGCGGCCACCATTCTAGCGAGTCTTTAACTCTGTATTTCTACAGTTTTGTACATTTCAATCATTAATAGAAATTGTGTATTACTGTATATTTGTGTTTATGGTTTATCTCTGATATATCTATGTTATATTATTGGATATCTGATATATCTCTATACATTTCCTTATTATATCTCCGCTCTCATTTCGTGCTGAAAATAATCCAGATCAGTGGTATCAGAGCAGGTTTCTCTTGATCGTTTTTCAGTGCATGTCCTCGGTGAGGTATGAGTACAAAAATTTGGGTCTCAAGCTTGTTTCTCTTGAGGACAATCGATCTTGCATGCCCAAGAAACCCTCCATGGCGGAAGAAAAGAAAGAGGACAAAGAAAAATATTATATTAATCTGTTAACTGAGCAAGCTATCACGTGACAGAGGGATGGAATGATGGAGAATTTTTCCTACATACTTCAACCCCTTTTGATAACATCATACACATTTTCATCAAGCAACCAGTTTGGAGGAACCTCTCATTTCAAGGTACACGTTAATTTTGATATTCCTGTATTTGAAGGTCAGATCGTTGCAGATGCCCTAGAAAAATGGTTAAATCTGCTAGAATGTTATTTCTATATTCACAATTTTTTCGATGGGGAAAAGGTCACCTTCGCACTCCTTAAGGCTCTCCCCCATGTCAAACATTGGTGGGAAACTTACTGGGAGCAAAGTTCTGTAGAGACTTATGGAATATATGGGGTTGAGCCCACTTGGGATTTTTTTGTGGATGCGGTCAAGGAACAACATTACCTTATTGGTAACTATGATGACCAATACGTGAGATGGACCACAATGTGACAAGAGAGGGACAAATTGTGTCGGATTTCACAAATAATTTCCATACCTTGCGCACCAAGTTGGGTATCAAAAACTCCGAGCGACATATGGTTCTGAAATACCGCGGGGCTCTGCATAGGTACATCCAAACTGAAATGGATTTCCTGGACATCTCATCATCGGGAGCTGCATATCAATATGCTGTCAAAATCGAGCAGAAATTTAGGCACTAGAACAAACAGGATTCCGGGTCTGTAAATCCACAACACCAAAGTATGGTAAAGACAGTCCTAACAATCAACCTCCAAAAAACCAGTCCAAGACATAGGAAAAGAAGGGTAAAGGAAAGACGAAGAAGGACACTAGAAAGTGGTGGAATTTCCACAAAATTTCCTGGCACAACACTGATGAATGTCGCTCAAAAAAATCATTGGTGGTTAAGATCAAAGAAAAGGAGCCGAACCCTGATTCAGAATCTGATTCAGAAAATAATGGGAGAAGACAGATCATCGACGCAGACCCCACTGCTACTGTCATGACCGCAACAATTCAACTAGAAGAACCAATAGATCCTGAAGAGGGGGAGCACCTTTTTCATTCACAGATGTGGGTGAAGGGGACCCCACCGCATTTATTGTTGATAGCAGAATCTAGAAGAAACTCATCTTAATAGAGGTTGTCAAACAATTGGGACTGTCGACAACACCACACTTGCAACCATACAACCTCAAGTGGCTTCGTTAGGGATGAGATATGCGTGTCAGCTAGCAGTGTCGATTGTCATACAACATCTATCACTTCAAGGATGAGGTATTATGTGATGTTTCCTCGCTGGATGTATGCGATGTTCTTTTGGGCCAGCCATATTTGTGGAAGCACCATGATATTTATGAGTTTCGACTACGTAGTGTCATTGTTACTCTAGGGGGTACTCATCTCTACAGGATACCAGAGTTAGTTCTGACTATTGTTCCACCAAAAAAGTCTCGCAAGGTAATATCTCATACTGCAAAATTCAGCCTCTTTGCAATTTGTTCAAAAGGTGGATAGAAGGATACTGTAACCACTGCAACCACTGCAGCCTTGGCCCAAGAACTTTCTTTCCAACATAAGCATTTTGTAGAAGAGAAAGAAGATATTGTTTCTTCACCTACAATGGTACCTACACACTACACATTCAAGCTAAGATACAACATGTTGGTTGAACATATTCAACCCCACCAACAACAGGTTTGTGACAGTCTTTAACAAGCTAAGTAGCGCAACTTCTCCAGCAAGGCAAGCAACTCACCAAGATTCAGATTCAACAAACGTTCTCCCCTCTCCCCTGGGAACTCAATGCAATGGAGACCATTTCTTCATAAGGAGGGAGGATTGATCCATGTGGATATCGGTGGCCACCCACCTATTCCAACTGGCTCAAAACAATTTGTTGTCAATTTACTATTTTTAGCAATTTTTCGGGTCCCAAAATTCTGGGGCTATTTAGAGGGCCTAAACAATGTTTTTTCATGATCGGGAACCTCAATAAAAGTCAATATATTTCCTCATAAATACCTTTCCAACGAGATATCGTGCGCCCCAAACAAAGATCGTATTGCAAAGTTACGCCCCGAGAAGTTGATACACCAAACTACCCAAAATGGGGTCCACAAAACTGTTGGATTTTCATCTTCTAGGGTTAGGGTTTTGGATTTTATTTATGTTAAAAAGGCCTTTGGAGCCTCATTGTAACATCCATATTCTTTCAAATGAGCATAGCTTTCACATCTCTTCTCAGAGATAAGCTGCCACCATTCTAGCGAATCTTTCACTCTGTATTTCTACAGTTTTGTACATTTCACTCATTAATAGAAATTGTGTATTATTGTATCTCTGTGTTTATAGTTATATCTTTGATATATATCTATACATTTATTTATTATATCTCTGCTTTCATTTTGTGCCGAAAATAATACAGATCAGTAGTATCAAAGCAGGTTGTTCTTGATTGTTTTTCAGTGCATGTCCCCGATGAGGTATGAGTATAGCAAGTTGGGTCTCGAACTTGTCTCTCTTGAGGAAAATCTCTCTCACATGCCCAAGAAACCCTCCATGGAGGAAGAAAATAAATAAAATAGAGCAAAAAATTCTATTAATTTGTTACTCGAGCAAGATCTCATGCAATAGATGGAAGAAATGATGGAGAATTTTTCCCACATCCTTCAATGTCTGTCAATAACAACAAGCGCTTCTTCATCAAGTGATCACTTTGGAGGCACCTCTCCTTTCAAGGTATGAGTTAATTTTGATATTCTCGTATTTGAAGGTAAGATCGATGCGAATGCCCTAGAAAAATAATTAAATATGCTAGAAGGTTATTTCTCTATTCACAATTTTTCCGATAGGGAAACGATCACCTTCACACTACTTAAGGCTCTCCCCCATTTCAAACATTGGTGGGAAACTTACTTGGAGCAAAGTTCCACAGAGGAGTCTAGAATATATGGGGTCAAATCCACTTGGGATTTTTTTGTGGATGTGGTCAAGGAATAATATTACCCTATTGGTAACTATGATGACCAGTACATGAGATGGACCACACTGCGACAAGAGAGGGGCCAAATAGTGTTGGAGTTCACAAATAATTTCCATACCTTGTGCACCAAGCTGGGTATCAAAGACTCTGAGTGACATATGGTTTTGAAATACCGTGGGGCTCTACATAAGTACATCCAAATAGAAATGGATTTCCTAGACATCTCATCACTGGGAGTTTCCTATCATTATGATGTCAAAATAGAGCAGAAACTTTGGCACCAGAACAAATTGGATTTCAGGTCTACAAATCCAAAACAACCAAAGTATGGTAAAGACGGTCCTAACAACCAGCCTCCAGAAAACCAGTCCAAGCCACAAGAAAATAAGGGTAACAAAAAGACGAAGAAGGACACTGGAAAGTGGTGCGATTTCCACAAAAGCACCTGGCCCAACATTGATGAATGCCACTCAAAAAAATCATTGGTGGTCGAGATCAAATAAAAGGAGTCGAAACCTAAAGCAGAATCTAATTCAGAAAATAATGGGAGAAGATAGATCATTGAGGTAGACCCCACTACTACTATTGTGACCGAAATAATTCAACCAGAAGAACCAACAGATCCTCGAGAGGGGGAGCACCTTTTTCATTCACAGATGTGGGTGAAGGGGGCCCTGGTGCATTTTATTGTTGATAGAGGAAGCCAAAAGAACCTCATTTTTGCATAGGTTGTCAAACATTTGGGATTGTCGACAACATCACACTTGCAACCATACAACATCAAGTGGCATCGCTAGGGATGAGATCTCTATGGCAGCAAGCAATGTCGATTGTCATACGATATCCATCCCTTCAAGGATGAGGTATTATGTGATGTTTCCCCTCTGGATGTCTATGATGTTCTTTTGGTCCAACCATATATGCAGAAGTGCCATGTTATTTATAAGTCTCAATCCCATAGTGTCATTGTTACTCCGGGGGGTCATCTCTACAGGATACCAGAGGTAGTTCTGACTACTGTCCCACAAAAACAATGCCGCAAGGTAATATCTCATACTACAAAATTCATCCTATTCACAATATGTTCAAAAGGTGAACAAAAGGACAATGCAACCACTCCAGCCTTGTCCCAAGACCTTTCTTTCCAACAGAAGCAGATTGCAGAAGAGAAAGAAGATATTGTTTATTCACCTACAATGGTACCTACACACTACCCAATCATGCCAAGATACAACAGGTTGGTTGAAAAAATTCGACCCTGCCAACAATAGGTACTTGGCAGTCTTCAACAAGCTAAGCAACATAACTTCTCCAGCAAGGCAAGCCGCTCACCAAGATTCAGATTCACCAAATTCTTTCCCCTCTGCCCCGAGAACTCAATGCAATGGAAACCATTGTTTCCTAAGGAGGGAGGATTGATCCAAGTGGATATCAGTGGCCACCCACCTATTCCAACTGGCTTAAAATAGTTTGTTGGAAATTTACTATTTTTAGCAGTTTTTTGGGTCCCAAACTTCCGGGGCCATTTTAAGGGCCTAAATGATGTTTTTTTCATGATCGAGGACCTCAATAATGGTATGAATCTCTAATTGAGCCTATTAAATTAATTTCCTCTTCAATACTTTTCCAACGAGCTATTGTGTGCCCCAAACGAATATCGTATGCCAAAGTTACGCCCTCGAGAAGTTGATACACCAAAATACCCAAACCGGGGTCCACAAAACTGTTGGCTTTTTGTCTTCCAGGGTTAGGGTTTTGGATTTTATTTATGTTAAAAAAGTCTTTGGAGCCTCATTGTAACATCCATTTTCTTGCGAATTAACGTATCTATCACATCTCTTCTCAGAGATAAGCTTCCCCCATTCTAGCAAGTCTTTAACTCTGTATTTCTACAGTTTTGTACATTTTGTTCATTAATAGAAATTGTGTATTATTGTATCTCTGTGTTTATGGTTATATCTATGATATATCTCTATTATATTATTGGATATTTGATATATATCTGTACATTTTTTATTATATCTCCGCTCTCATTTCTAGCCAAAAATAATTCGAATCAGTGGTATCAGAGCAGGTTGCTCTTGATCGTTTTTCAGTGCATGTCCTCGATGAGGTCCGAGTATAGCAAGTTGAGTCTCGAGCTTGTCTCTCTTGAGGATAAATTCTCTCATAGGCCCAAGAAACTCTCCATGGAGGAAGAAAATAAAGAGGACAGAGCAAAATATTATATTAATCTGTTGCTTGAGGAAGCTCTCACACGATAGAGGGATGAAATGATGGAGAAATTTTCCCACATCCTTCAACGCCTGTCGATAAAAATAGACACGTATTCATCAAGAAACACTTTGGAGGCACCTCTCCTTTCAAGGTACAAGTTAATTTTGATATTCCTGTATTTGAAAGTCAGATTGAAGTGGATTCCCTAGAAAAATAGTTAAATCTGCTAGAAGGTTATTTTTTTGTTCACAACTTTTCCGACAGGGAAAAGATCACCTTCACACTCCTTAAGGATCTCCCCCATGTCAAACATTGTTGGGAAACGTACTGGCAGAAAAGTTCCACAGAGGAGTCTGGAATATATGGGGCCGATCCCAATTGAGATTTTTTTGTGGATGCGGTCAAGGAGCAATATTACCCTATTGGTAACTATGACAACCAATACATGCGATGGACCACACTGCGGCAAGACATGGGCCAAACAGTGCCAAAGTTCACAAATACTTTCCATACCTTGTGCACCAATCTAGGTATCAAAGACTCTGAGTGACATTTGGTTCTGAAATACCACGGGGATCTGCATAGGTACATCCAAACCGAAATGGATTTCCTGGACATCTCATCACTGGGAGATGCCTATCGATATGCTGTCAAAATCAAGAAAAAAATTAGGCACCAGAATAAACAAGAGTTTGGGTTTGCAAATCTGCAACACCTCCTCGACCCATAAACGTCGCCATAGAGAACCCGCTCCATCGCAGAAGGTTCACACATCCATACACTAACGCAATGACAACACTCGCAGGGCTCGAATCCTCCGTCTTCCCCATCCTCTAACCCACGATATTCCTTGCTCGCTCACCCTGGAAGGGTCTTACCCCCGTGTTCTCCATGGAGACCAAGGATGTGGCTACTGTAGCCGAGCCATAAAGCCCGCAAAACCAACAAGCTCGAATCTCAAAACCACAGAGCCGAAAACCCTAGGGTACGTGTTCATATCAATTATGAATGAAACTGATTGTATTCTAGAGATAGGTTTTTACTTCTCTTGAAAAAGTGGCAAATGCCCTTATTCTAACACGCAAAGAGAACGTAGCATTGAAGTGATGGTAAATATTTTGTAGATATGTGGAGACTATAAATATCCTCGATTAAAAATTTGTAGAAAAAAATGGTTGATTCTGGTTTGGCGAGACAAGTCCTATTTTAGATCACACTCGTGAGAGTACACTTGTACTGGATCAAGATCAGAAAATGGTGATTCATCATTGATAAATTATTGACAAATATTCACTTTGTAAAAGGAATGAGAGGAGTTTTATAAACAAAATATTAGATGGACAGCTGGGATAAAAATGATTGAATATTACTAGGCAACTCTCATATGTGGAAACTACCAGTCCTTGGTAGGAAAAATATGACAAGTGGCATTCTCAAAATAATTGAGAATTAATTTAAAGGTAGTGGGGAGATAAGTATTTATCAGGTGTTAATGTTAATGATTGCAAGCTTTTATTAACCACTTCTTTCTTATTTAAAATTTTAACAAAACCAGTTATAGAAATAAACCCTAAATGATCATTGGAGAAGGATAAAAGATAACTTTAAGGAGTTTGAAGGGGCTGGAAATTTTGGGCAGAACAAGAGGTTGCACGCTTAGATCCCAATGAGGCCAAATCAATCCCAACAGACCAGAAATTAGTCATTGGTTTCACTTTCAACATTGCATATTTTGTCCTTCTTTCTATGTTTATGTAATCTCCTTCGGTTTAATCAAAGACTCTTATTTTTCGATTGTATCTGAATACGTGTTAAATAATAATTATGATTTGATGGCCATTTTCTGATTGTTATTTTAACTGGTTTAGGGTTTTGTGTAGGACGCTTCCTTTAACTACTTTATAATAGGTCTAGTATTTATTATTGCTTATTCATATTGAAGAGAATCCTACACAGAAATTGATATTGTGCAAGGATTCGTTTATTTTTGTTAAGCTATGGTATTTGGGAAGAATTTCCAATATGTTTTCATGCATACAGTTGGTTTTGTTTAATTATTTCCATACAATTTCTTCTTATCAGTTGTGTGCAAGATTGCATGTCTTCTCGTTATACTCCTGATTTATGTTTTATTCAGTGCCATGGAATACCATGTTATTCACATTGGCATTTGAAACCCTTGTTCCAAGTCTTCCATGACCCTGCATGTTGGAGAAAGGTGCCCATCGGAGAGGCCTTGGTCTCATATTTATTTTGAGTTGTTGTCCTTATTTGTCTTCCTTTTATTCTCTAATTATTATTATTTTATTCATCTTCTGAATCTAGCATTAAGAAAATGTTTATTGAAGGTTTTTCTAAGGTTACTTAGAATAACATATTTTTGTGACAAATAGAGGGTTACCCCCTTTGGCTCAAGAGCACTCTTGAAATCCTAGAGCGGGAAGAGATTTATAAAGGTCTCTTTGAGGTGCCTTGACATTGTTCCCTAGCCAGGGGAAATTTTGAGGAACAACAATGGGAAAATCCTTAAGATGATTCTTGCCACTAAGAGTGTGTATCAACATAATTTCCCATCACAAAGTGGAAACAAATCCTTTGGACCAACCCCAAGAAAGACTAATAATACAAAGAGAGAACCATTTAAATGTTGGGGATGTGGAGAAGAACATTTGATAAGGAACTACCCTCAAAGGTAATAGGACAATAGAAGGGTTTACAATGTCCAGGAGGCTACTGCAATTGATGATGTGGCTAGGAGCATTCCACAAATTTATGCAACCCTGGTGTTGCATCTCTTTTGTCACTTAAATGAGAAAAATAGAGATGCTTACAATCCCAGTTGTGTTAGCTAGGCAAGACAACAATGAAGGAAAGAGTTAGAAGTATAAAGCATAAAAGATAAGCAAAGAACTAAACTAAGAACATTAAAATAAACTAAACTAGAGTGCATAAGGACATTAGAACAAGAAATAAACAACATTCATGCCACCAATGGAAAGGATTGTATTAGTGGAAAGAAAACACCAAAGAGAAAGGGAGGTATATGGGTCCCCTCTTCCTCCAAGGGAGGGCTCTTGGACCCCCAAAGATTTAGCTCTTATTACAAGTAACAAACTAGGAAGAAATGGTGAAGAGAATCCAAAGCACATTCACTCAAGAGGTGATATGAATGGCTAAATGAAATGGTGCTTGCATGCTCTTGATGAGGAAAGAGGATCCTCCAAGAGAAAATAAGCAGCATAACAATACAAATGAATTCCTTGAAAACATAGTGCACCCATAGCCTCTTGTTATAGAATAGCTTTGAGGTATTATGCAACCAGTTCTTAGTGTGAACAAGGGGCCCTTTAGGGCACCTTTAGGTATTTGACCAGCCCCCCAGTTGGATTCAGCCAAGATTTGAGTATCAAATCAACATGAAATCTGAACCAGAAGTGGGTGGAAGGATGACCAATATCATAAATGTGTCGTTTTGAGGCGTGTGCGGATTTTTGCGTCCACAATCGTGCATCGGGCGCATGTGCATTTTTCTTGTGTTTCTGGATGGCGCATGTGCTTGCGCTCCCTATGTAGTCTTAGCGCATGCTGATTTTATAACTGGTTGTATAGTTTTGGACCTTTTGGAAATGCATTTTTGGTCCATGATTGAACTAATGGGTGTTTTGAAGATGCTGGATTCCTATAACCATTTACGGACGAAATTTCGGTGATAACAGATGCCCCCTGATGGATGAGGTTAGGAGCATATGTATAGCCGAAATTCATCAATGTTTCTTCTACTAAGAGTACCATTGTAAGAAAGAGTGATAATGAGAGTATCAAGAGCAACCCGTTGGAGGGAGAGGGGAACCTGTAGGACCCAAACCTGTTGCGAAGTCTAAAAAATAAAACTATGTACAAATGAGGCGGGCATGCCCCATGCTCGTATCATGTAACTAAAAAATGTGTAATACAGTAACTGAAGTTGTGTGTTGGCATATATGACTGTAGCGCCCTCAGGGGCGTGTTGATAATAGCAGAGGACGATTCTGGTGGTGAATAAACTCTGAAAAGAGGCGACGACACCTAGAAGAAGTTTCAAGGATTCATAGGTATTGATGGCCTAACAATTTGCAGAGGTCTTCGGCTAAGATAAAACAACTGCAATAGTCGCAAAGTAAGACCCATCGTAACATGAGATAGTGTTGAATTCGAATGTTATGGGGGTCAACGACAACATAGAACAATGGTGGTTTTCCCTGTTTCCTCCAAGACTCCTCATTGTAAAGGTAATGAGAGTCAAGATACTGTCGCCCTTCTGGAAACCATGCAGATGTCGACAGAAAGGGAGACGTGACTCCAAGAAGCAAAGGGCTTCCTAAAATCCACTGGATGAGATGAGGAACTGGTGAGGTACATTGACAAATTCAAGATGCGGTGAAACTCAAGACTTACCTTGGTTGGGGAGATATGAAAAGTGGCAGCAACCGTAAAAATGAATCTAGCGTTAGGGGGACGACTAGATGAGGGTGAGTTGTGCCAGAGGCACGGAAAAATGGACAAACACAGAGATCAAAAAGGTGGATGGATTGTAAGATACTCGGGGTTTAGGGATAATTTCATTGATGAGAGGAAGTGAAAAACGCCCCAACCCAGGGCGACAAGGGTTGCTTTGCCGAAAAAGGAAGGTCGCTAAAGGCGACAACAAAAAGCTATGTAAATGCAGGGAAAAGGTTTTGTACAATTACTGAAAGAATAAAGAATGAATTTGGATGACTGTACAAATACAAAAACGAGTGCCCCAATGTAATATGGCTTGGCCGATGATGGCGCAAGTTGTTTGGGAAACAAGTGGAGGGTGAGGGCCCCATAGGTGGGTTTCTGTATTTAGGGAAATGGATGGAGGACAATCTGCATATGGGCAAACTGACGGTGGATGAAAATGGATGGTTAATGATACTGCGGGGGTGCAGTTAAAATAGAACCATGATGAAATAACCTGGGAGTCCATTGGGTAGGCTAGCATAATGAGGAGAAGGAATATGTGGTTGGTTCTCGACGATGCATAAGACTATCGAGACTCCCATCCCTGAAGGGTGAAAACAACATGAGTGTCAAAGTGCCAAGGGGGACTATGAATGGGACAACTTATGTGGGGGAGAGTGCTACCAGGTGACAGTACCAAAATGCAGTGGAGGTGACAGTATTGCAGATCCGTATATAGGGATCCTAGAGGCAAAGATCGGAGGGTGTGACTGGGAGATGCAATGTGATATTAAGAGGGAATGACTACATGCCAGTGTCGATGATATACCTGAAGGAATACTGCTGACGTATGATGATCAAGTACCTGCACACATGAAAACCAAATACCCGACATGAACAATATCTGAAGATAAAGATCATATAACAGTTATTCAATAATATGTGAATGTAAGAATGCATACCTGAGCTTCAGATGAGAAAAATGCCCCCCGGGGGTTGAGGATGAAAAATGGACCGGGGAATGGAATTGTGTAGGTGACATGGTCCTGATCCCGTGGCTGAAGACGGATCGAAAAATGGATGCCCAAAGCTCCCGGGATTGAGTCTAGAAGTTTGTCAAAATGGACTATATATAACTGTAGGGCCCACAATGCCACCTCATTTGTGCCTGCTATCTTACAGAGTGGACAAGTGATTTTAGAGGAGATTTGGAGATTATGGGAGATCGAGGCAACCAATTCAGGATCAGTGAGCTTCAGGTTATTTGTCGTATCCTCCTACATAAAATTAGGTTTTCTATTTTTGGGCAGGGCCTGTACGGAGGGTTGTACAGGGGGTTGCAATGGTTCACTCGATATGAACCAAATATCAAGATATTATGGGTTGAAAATGGTAGTTGGGCATAGAAATTACGTGGGGAAATGAATTGGAGAATTGGGGGGATTTGGGGGAAAATCCTCGTCCAAGCTATCGATAAACCACAGAGGAATGGGAAGTCCCTCAGGATCGGGGGAGAAGATATAAACAATATCTGGAGAGGGAGTAGGGGGAACTACGGGCAGCGTTGGCATTGGGGGGATGGGAGGTGTTTGAATAAGGGCCATTTTATGATGCCTATATTCAATGATCGTGGGACATTGATATGTGAAGTGATCAAGTGATTCACATAGAGTGCAAGGACATCACATACATTCATTGACAGAGGTCGTGACATAGTGGATATCAGTGACCTATGTGTGGGATGATGCGGGTGAAGGGGGGTCTTGTTGGAAGCTCTGGCGGACTGTCGTTAGCATCTGATGAAATTGAGGTAACGCTGGGCAATGGTGGGTGTAATGGCCATACTTTGAACAGATGGCACATGCGAATTTGGTTCACAGACCTTTGCTACCTGTAGTAGGAGATGCAGTGGCAGTAGTAGTGGGTGAAGTAGAGGAAGAGATCAGTGGTGTCGTTGCCCGAGGTACTTGAATTAAATTGCGTAGCTTGGGGAGGCATGGGTACTTATTAGTGGGGTGTCCATCTTTTTCGCAGAGTGCACAAGGAGGTTGAACTCGTGGGGGGGGGAGTGGCGGGCTCTTTCTTCTTCCATCTGATCCCAGCTGTAACAGTGGTGTTAGTAACTTGGGGTGTGGGGGGTGTGGCAGGAGTAAGTATGGGAATCTGCATGGGTACTCCTTCTGTTTGGGGAGGGAGGGATGGTTGAGGGACCATTTCTGGTGGATGTAGATACCATACTAGAATTTCCAACACCATATTTGGGAGGGTAAGCATTGTGGCCACTTGGAATGCTTGTACGCCTGGTGGAGGGTAGAAGAAGTTAATTTGGGTAATGGCTTGGGGGACTGTCTCCCAAATCGGAATGTGGCCCTGGGGGAGGGTGTAATTGGGAACAGGGGAAGTAGAAGGATTCTCAAGGGGTGCCTGAGGGAGGAGCTCTACGACTAGTGGGACACCAGATACTAATGAGGCCTCTGTGAGAGGAAGGGTGTCTCCAGTGTCTGTTCCATTGGATGAGATGACACATACTTGTGTTGAGGGATGTATGAGCGAGGGTGCTCCATGGTATGTCCCTAGAAAGGATGGGTATTTGAAAATTCCAGGACCCATCTCAATGAGGGGATAAGTCTCGAGATTAGTGTGAACGAGAGGTAAGATGTTGTTGATGTTGGAGGAAGGGTTGGGCTCGTAATGTGATACTTGATCAATAGTGATGATCTTCCCATTGTGGGGGAACATCATTGTGCGAAAGAGAGAAGAAGCCACATCCTTCATTGCATACATATAACTACGTCTGAACAAGATGTTGTAATCGAGCGGGGTGTCGATAACTTCAATGTCAATGAGGATAGTTTTTCCCCCGAGTTCAACAGGGACATTTTGGAAGAGACCTTCGGGAGAGGATGGTCATCTGTCATAACCTTTCAAAGTGATGGAAGATGGTATAAGATCCAGAGAGCCAAGTTTATGCCACACGGTTTTGGACATGATGCATGTGGATGCACCTTCATCAATAATGCAACGATGGACTGTGATGTTTCGGATTTTCACTGGTATTTGAAAAGAGACAAGAGCAGGGAGGAGAGGTTCTCCACTGTCAAGATAAAATGTGATAAGCTGGGTATTAGTAGGGTCAAATGGCCCCAGGGCAGAAATTAATGACTTCCATTGAGTGGGACAAGTTTGAAGGACTTCTAAGACTAACATGGTGGTGGGAGATTGTGCCAAGATGTCTACCAGACTATAGTTGTGGGCTGCCCTAGCCCAAGGGTTGGTGACATTCCTTCGTAATGGGATGCGAGGGATGCAAAGAGGTGTTTCAGTATTAGGGTGTGGAATCATCAAGGAGGGTCCAGTTGTGACTGGGGGTGCTTCTGAGGTGGTGGGAGTAGATTCAAGGGGTGTGTTGTATTGACGATTGAGTGTTTGCAGAAGTATTTCTTCCTCGCTGGTGAGGAGGATAGTGCGATCTGTAGGATTTCTAGGGTTTGGATACTGTCCCATCTGGGGTGGGGTAGGATGTACCTCTTGTTGAGTGTTCATCATCCCTTGGTGTGGGATGGGGTTTTGCAGGACGGAGGGAGGTGGTTGTTGCACATATTTTTGTGGGGCCTGCTGAGGGGTAGGTGGTGCTGGGGGACGTGGTCCACTTCTAGACTCTTTCATCCATTTGAAGTCAATGATTTGAGGGAAATGGTGAGTATAATGGCCATATTCACCACAAAGGGCACAAGGGAAGTTGGTCCAGAGATTGTTGTTGTTTTTTCCTTGGAATTTGTTATTATTTTCCCCTTGAGGGTTTTGGTTCCCCTGATTCTGGTTGCCCCTAGCAGGTTGGTTTTGTTGGGGGTGATTCTCTCCTGGTCCAGGATTATTGTTGTTTCAGTTTTTTCCTTTCTTTCTGGCATTGTTTGACTAATGGGTCAGATTAGTTGTATTCAACTGTTCAAAATTTTGATATTGTTGAATGGGAGAGGGATGAACAAAGTTGACCCTAGCCTGTGGATGTCCTTGTGGTGGAATCATGGGATGGGGGGGACCGGGAAAAGGAAAGTACAGATTGCTGGGTGGAAATGGTCTGTAGGGTAGATAAGAAGGCGCAACGCTTTCAATAGTGCTTAGGGTGTAAGCTGAGGTAGAGGGGGTACCTGAACTTGGTTGGGCCGTGGGGTGTACTGTGGGTGCCGACGGTGGTCCACTGATGGGTGGAGGGAGGGAAATGGGGTATGGTTGTTGATAAGGGGGCGGAGGATAATAAGAGGATTTTCCATATGCCGGTGGATATTGAGGTGTTCCATACATAGGTGGTTGTTGGAGGTGTGAATTATGGTGTGTAGTGGTACCAATCAATCCATCTGCTGAGTGAGACATTCCTAGTTTGTCTTGGCCGAAGGGCACCGGTCTTGGGGCATCCGATAGTACTATATATAAGTATCCTGACTGTGAATAAATGAGTTCGAACTGTTGGGCCTTGTTGATGGCTTCTTCTTCAGATCGGGGGAAGGTGGCGGCCACATCTTTAGCAAGGAGGGAAACAAGTGATTTGAGGAACCAATTGAGACATTGTTGTGGGGTGGCTTCAGCTTTGCAGAGACTACGTTGTCAGCGCCATTCATGAAAGTGGTCGGTGATGTGCATGGTTGAAGTTTGTTTAAACTCTGAGAGTATTTCAAGACCATTGTCATGGCGAATGGGTAGTTGAAAGAAGGTCAAAAATGCTTTGGCCAAGGATTCAAAGGTTACATGGGATCCATATTTTTCTTCTACATACCACTTGGTTGATGGGCCAGTGAGTGTGCGTTGAAATAGACTTAATCGGACAGAGTCATCCATGTTTCTATTTGAAGAGAACCATAAGTGAAAGGTCATGATATGGTTGGCGGGATCTTTTCCCGCCTTTCCTTCGAACTTGGAGATGTATGAAGGCAGTTTAGTAGGCATTGCAGGCCATGTGGGGTCACACAATATAGGATCATTGGTGATCTTAGTCATAACCGGTATGTTGAGGGAGGCCAAGTATGGCATCTGGGGTAGTGGTGGAGGATTAGTTCCAGCCATGATGTGAGTTTTTTGTGTACCTGATCCTTGAGGGGGGTTAGGTGGGGTTGTACTTCCTCCTTGAGAAGGGGTTTGTCCACCACTTCTGTGAAAAGGGGAGTATGTGGATGGTTGATCTTGGGAACTATACCCAGGTAGAGTGGAACCAAGAAAAGCTGATCCCAAGATAGTGGCACTCACAAGAGTATGAGAAGGTGGAGCCGATGAGTTGGCAAGACTAGGAACTCCCCCTAGAATGGGAGGGAGATTTAGCAAGCATCTGGAACGACGGGGATTCTGTGGGTCCCCTATGATGTCCGAAGAGCAAGTGGATGTGTGCGAATGGTGATGAGAGAAAAATAAATGAACAAGAGCCTTTATAATTTTTTGGGACCTTCACAATATAATTCTCAATCGCATGTAATCACAAGAGTATCATACATAAATCAATTGATACAGAGTCATATATGTGGGTAGATGGATTTTATCCACGTGGGAGAACAAAGAAAAACAAATGCTCGTGTCATAGAAGACGTAACATCTTTCCTCTCAAAAAACACTGGACCTTCCAATAGCACTCAACAGTGGGGTTTGAAGCCACCGGAAGAGGAACTAGTGAAGGATGAAGTAATCGGTTATAATGAGGGGTAGAGGGTGCATATTTCAAAAGAGCTAGCTATATTTCCCAATAGCCACACAAAATCCGATCAAGGTGCAATTGCAGCCCACAATTTCCACTTGGGTAGATGTCCTAAAATTTGGTCACTAAGTACCTCGGTCAAAGTGTGACATTTAGATTTTTGGCCTAAGAAATGGGTCATGGGCTGGATCCTGTCCAAGAGGTGGGTGCCTCAAGGGGGGACGCACAGAACAACCGGACCTCGGCCTTCAACCCTTCATGGGTATCTCTACCTTATGGTGTTAGGAACACTTGACTTGGAGTATTTAAAAGCTCCCTATTTAACAACTTCTATTTTTTGAAGATGTGAGAACCAGATAACGTGGAGTTATTTGGATGCCTATCCCCGAAATCCTACCTAGACTAAAAAATTTCTTTTGGCACCTCCCGTGGAGGAAAAATTAGTGATTTTTTAGAAAGATTTTAGGTATGGTTGTTTGAGAGGTTGGGGTTGTGAACCAACCTTGTTGAAATTAAGTGGGAGTGGATAGTTTTTGTCAAGAAAAAAGGGTGGGGCATTTCAGAATCCCATTGGAGGAAACTTACTTCTGCCTCCACGATTTCTAGATAAAACTATGTGAGTGATTGGTGAACTTTGTGTGTGAACAAGTGAAAGTGTGCCAAGTTTTTAATAATTTAGGTGTCACCTTGCTGCATGTGGACTTCGTTTGGTCCTTACAAGTCTTGATTACCTAAGTTACTATGTGTCATTGGTACAACCTTGTGGAATTTTAAAGTCCCTAAGAAACTAGCATGTGGACATGTGGGTCCTTACTATTCCTTTAACTCCCTATTGTGATTTAATCTAAGAAAGCTTTGAAACTATCCTAGATTGTGGACATGTGGGCATGTATGGGCCCGTTACAAAACCTTTAAACTTACCTAGTGATTTAATCTAAGAAAGTAAATTCCAACACTATCTTATCTTTGTAGCATGTGGGCATGTATGAGCTTGTACAATCTTAAGATGTGTTTGAAAAATAAACTAAGAGGAGTCCCGAGGGGGTTGTTGTCCTCTCCTAAAGATTTTGTCTTTTTTAAAGGAGATGAAATTTTCCCTCAATCTCTTTCTGATTCTCAAGATCGCTTTGGGGCGCGAGAGAAGAGCATACTCAACGATTGATATCCAATTTCTGGTCCCAATGCAAGTTTTATATGTGATATAAAATGATTCCAACTTAAAATTTTAATCAAAGCAAGCCATCCATGTGGCAAAATGAAAACAAAAAGAGGAAAAATAATTATTTTAACCCCCTAAGTGCCTATGTTTTGACTAATCCCTTCATATGGAGAGGGTATCTAAGTGTGGTGCATGTTATAATCTACATGAAATCAATTTTGAGAAGGCTATGGGCCTTCAACAGATCACAAAAACCCTTACAATATTTGATTTTTTGGGAAGATGCGCGGGTCTCAGAGTAGACAGAGGCACATTGGGTGCTAATGCGCAGATTAAAAATGACCTTTGTGCGCAGTGTGCAGAGGGCGCTGATAAAAATAGTGGGTTTCACGCAGTGCTCGGAAGACGCGTCTGTGGGTTATAAAACCCGCGCACTTGCTATTACACGACCGTGAAAGAAATTCCGGGTGAAATTCTCTTAACTCAACTTTGAATTTGGATTTCTGTAGGTTGGCTTGGGCCGATTATGGTTCCTGCAAGTTAAAGAAACAAAAGGAAGAGCTAAAATAACCCAAATGGGGGAAGAAATTGATACCTTTCCCCAGTTGAGTCGCCAATCTGTTGCGTCTCTTTTGTCACCTAAATGAGCAAAATAGAGATGCTTACAAGCCCATTTGGGTTAGCTAGGCAAGACAACAGTGAAGGAAAGAGTTAGAAGTATAAAGCATAAAAGATAAGCAAAGAACTAAACTAAGAACATTAAAAGAAACTAAACTAGAGCACATAAGGACATTAGAACAAGAAATAAACAATATTCATGCCGTCAATGGAAAGGATTGTATTAGTGGAAAGAAAACACCAAAGAGAAAGGGAGGTATATGGGTCCCCTCTTCCTCCAAGGGAGGGCTCTTGGACCCCCAAAGATTGAGCTCTTATTACAAGTAACAAACTGGGAAGAAATGGTGAAGAGAATCCAAAGCACATTCACTCAAGAGGTGATATGAATGGCTAAATGAAATGGTGCTTGCATGCTCTTGATGAGGAAAGAGGATCCTCCAAGAGAAAATAAGCAGCATAACAATACAAATGAATTCCTTGAAATTATAGTGCACCCATGGCCTCTTTTTATAGCATAACTTTGAGACATTATGCAACCAGTTCTTAGTGTGAACAAGGGGCCCTTTAGGTCTTTGACCAACCCCCCAGTCAGATTCAGCCAAGATTTGAGTGTCAAATCGACTTGGAAGCTAAACCAGAAGTGGGTGGAAGGCCGACCAATATCATAAATGTGTTGTTTTGAGATGTGCGTGGCTTTTTGCATCCACAGTCGTGCATCGGATTGATGTGCACTTTTCTTGCGTTTCTAGATGGAGCATGTGCGCGCGCTCCTTCTGTAGTCTTAGCGCATGCTGGTTTTATAACTGGTTGTATAGTTTTGGACCTTTTGGAAATGCATTTTTGGTCCATGAGTGAACTAATGGGTGTTTTGAAGATGCTGGATTCCTATAACCATTTGTTGACGAAATTCCGGTGATAACACTTGGATAATAGACAAGATGACCACCAAGATTCAGTGGTGGAGATGGAAGGTATGATTTCCAACCATCATGTTTCTATTTTAATTGACCCCGGTTCTAATTTGAGTTATGTTGCCCCTCAAACTATTGCGAAATGTAAACTACAACAAGTAAAACAAGATAAATAATGGTTGGTATAGCTAGCCACTGGAACAAAAAGAAAAGTAACACAATTCATACCAACATGCCAATTCATTATGAATGGGTTTCCCATCCAAGCAACCCTGAACATACTCCCTTTAGGATATTATGACATGCTAATTGGCATGGATTGGTTGGCTTCCCATAAAGCCAAGTTGGATTGTTATAAAAAAATATTGGAATGTGAAGATGAGGAAGTGAAGAAAAGGATCCTACAAGGAATCCAAAATCATGTCTCAGTGATACAAATATCATCCCTTCAAGTGAAGAAGTATTGCAGAAAATGATGTCCCTTGTATGAAATACATGTACTGGACTCTGTTGAGGATAGTAAATCGGGCCTAGAGGATCATCATTTATTAAGAGAATAAAAATATGTGTTTCCTAAATAGGTACTAGGCTTACCTAAGAAGAGAGACATTGATTTCTCAATAACAATTATGCATGGAGCAGTGCCAATGTTTAGAGCACCCTATAGGATGAGTACCCCAGAGCTAGTGGAGATCAAATTATAGCTGAAATAGATGTTGAACAAAGATTACATTCGGCCTAGTGTGTCCCCTTTGGGAGCTATAAATTTATTTGTGAAGAAGAAGGATGGCACACTTAGGCTATGCATAGACTACAGACAACTCAACAAAATGACAATTAAGAACAAGCATCCCTTACCTAGAATTGATGACTTATTTGACCAGTTAAGGGGTACTACAATTTTCTTCAAGATTGACCTAAGGTGTGGATACCATCAGGTCCGCATTAAGAATGAAGACGTCCACAAAAAACCCTTTAGGACAAGGTATGGGCACTATAAATTTGTGGTGGTGCCATTTGGGCTTACCAATGCACCAACCACTTTCATGTGCTTGATGAATAATATACTTAGCAAGTTCTTGGACATATTTGTGTTAGTTTTCATTGATGATATCCTAATATATTCTAAGATCAAGGAAGAGCATGAAGAGCACCTCAAGTCATTGCTTCAAGTGTTTAGAGAACACAATATCTATGTGAAGTTTAACAAGTGTGACTTCTTCCAAAAATAGGTCCATTACTTAGGTCACGTCATCTTTGAGGAAGGAGTGGAAGTTGATCCTGACAAGATCAAAGCCATTATGGATTGGCCTACAACAAAAGTTGTAGATGATATAACATCGTTTATGGGCCTAAAAGGATACTATAGAAGTTTCATAAAAGGGTTTTCCAAGATTGGCCATCCAATCACCTCCCTTAAGAAAAGAAAGTTAAATTTGTTTCGATAGCAGAGTGTGAGGAGATTTTCCAGCAACTAAAACACCTTTTAACCCATGCACCTATGCTGAAAATTGCAAACCCAAACAAGGAATTTCTTGTATGCACAGATTCTCGCAAAGAAGGACTCAGAGGAGTCCTCATGCAATAAGGGCATGTGTTTTGTTATGAATCCAGGAAATTGAATGAGCATGAAACAAATTATGTGACACATGAATTAGAATTGGATTCTATAGTACATGCCTTAAAAATGTGGAGGCATTACCTCATAGGCATAAATTTTTTAATTATGATAGACTATAGTGGGATGATATATTTTTTTTACCAGCCCAAACTTTATGCTAGACAAGCTAGGTGGATGGCTCTCCTTGGTGAATTTGATTTTGAAATCAAACACATTAAGGGAAAAGAGAATAGGGTGGTTGACTCCCTTAGTAGAAGAATGCAAGTGATTCACTTGGTAGCAATAAGAACCTGTGAATCATACATCAAAGAAAGAGTTAAAAGTGCTCAAGAAACATATGACTTTTTCAAAATTGTAAGGTCATACCTAGAGAAGGAGCCCACAGGGTTGAAGTATGATGGTTATCAACTGTTGAATGATGGCCTGCTAACTTATAAAGGTAGGTTGTATATTCCAAATTGTTATGACTTGAAGAAGTTCATTATGGATGAACTACACAAAAAACCATATACGGGTCATCCTGGTT
>ML783617.1:368954-388809 GCA_009831015.1 Picea engelmannii | reverse complement strand
AGGGCTCTTGAGTTCCCTAATTGAGAGCTCTTCTCTCCATACAATGGAAGAAATGACAAATGGTGAAGAAAAACAATGCCTATTCCCTAAAGAGGTGAGTGGAATGGTCTATTGCAATGGTGCTTGAAGGTTTCAAAGAGAAAAGAGGATTCTCAAGGAAGAATTCTTGCAGCACAACAATACCTTGAAGATATTGGTTTCTTAGCACACCCATGACTCTTACTTATAGCATCCATTCATGGAAAAATGTAATTGGTTCATAGTGTGAAGAAGGAGCCTTTTAGGGCACCCTCTAGCCCTTGACCATCCCCCAAGCTAGATTTCTCTCAGATATGAGTATCAAATCATGTTGGGGGTTGGACTAGAAGTGGTTGAGGGGTTGAAAAGATCCATAAATGCACCGTTCATAGAAGTGCGTGGCTTTTCTCATAGAAAGTCACACATTTTGTGCATAGTGCACGTTGAGGGCTGTGTTGGCACGTGCATACTGTGCACTGTGCGTGCGCTTCCTTTGGTTAATTTGTGCACTTTGATTTTTTGACCCAGTTGTATAGTTTTTTCCTTTTGGTGGACTTTAGTGCTGTAGGTGGACTAATTTTTGCTGGAATTGGCATTTTTCTTCAACCATTGTGTGCAATTTTGCGGATGATTTTGCAGTGATAACATATGCCCCCTGATGTGTGAGGTTAGGAGCATACGTATATCCAAAATACATCAATGTTTCTTTTGTTGAGAGTGCCATTGTAATGAAGAGGAAAGGGAGGAACTGCAGGAGCGATCTGCTAGAGGGAGAGGGAAAACTTTGGGACCCAAACCTTTCTCTAGGGAGAAAAATACAATCTATGTACAAATGAGGCGGGCATGCCCTATGCTCGTGTCATGAAACCAAAATGTGAGACCGTACCTGAAGATGTATGTTGATGTAGATAACTGCAACGCTCTCGGGAGCAGTTTGATAACGACAAATAAGAGTTCTGAATGGTGAACAGACTCTAAAGTGAGACAATGACGACTGTAAGAATTGTCGATGATCCATAGGCATTGATGGCCTCACAAATTCAGAGGTCTTGGGCTAGTATGAAACAACTGCAATAGTCGCATAGTAAGACCCACAGTAACATGAGAGTTTTGTTGAATTTGATTGTTATGGGGGTCAACGAAATCGGAGAGCAATGATGATTCTCTCTGTGCCGTCAGAGACTCCTCATTGTAAAGGTAATGAGAGTCAAGATATTGTCACCCTTCTGGAAACTGTGCTGATGTCGACAGGAAGGGAGGCGCAACTCCAATAAGCAAAGGGATTCATGAAATCCACTGAGTAATAGATGATATCAGGTGCTGACGGGTATCATGAATGAAGTCAAGATGCAGTGAGACTCAAGACTACCCTTGGTTGGGGAATTTTGAAAGATGATTGGAAGCAACTGTAAAACTCGATATAGTGTCAGGGGGGCGACTAGATATGGGGTTAAACTTGTGCCAGAGGCTAAAAAATTGGACAAACTAAAATATCATAGGTATATGGAATTGGGATACTTAGGGTTCGTGAATGATGTTGGTATGAAAAAAGAGTGGATGCCCCAAACAAGGGCAACATGGGTTGCTTTTCCAGGAAAAAGAAGGCCATCAAGGGTGATGACAAAAAAGCTATGTATATGCTGGAAACAAAGGCTTTTTACAATTACCAAAGAAATAAAGAATAATTTGGGTTGAGTATATAGATACAGAAACAAGTTCCCTAGTGAAAGATGGCTTGGCCTATTTAGGGCGCAAGTTTGTGAAAGAGAAAATATGGAGGGTGGGGGCCCCATGGGTGGGTTTCTGTATTAGGTAACTGGATGGAAGACAATCTGCATATGGGAAAACTGATGGTGGATGATATGGAGGGATAATGATACTGTGGAGATGCAATCAATAGGACCGAGATGACATGACCTTGGAGTCCATTGGGAAGGTTAGCAATATGATGAGAAGAAGTATGTGGTTCATTATCAGAAGTGCATAAGACTATTAGGACTCCCATCCCTAGGGGGTGAAAATAAGCACAAGTGTCAAGTTGTCAGAACTATGAATGGGACAACTAATGTGGGGGAGAGTGCTACTGGTTGACAATACCCAAATGCAACAAAGGGAAATATACTGCAAAGCCGAATGTAATGACCCTAAAGGTAAATGTCAGAGGGTGTGACTGGGATATGCACTTGATTTACAGAGGGAATAATTACATGCCAGTGTCAAACATATACCTAAAGGGGTTGTAAGCTTGTGGAACAAGTACCTGCACACATGAAAACCAAATAACCAACGTGAACAATATATGATGATAAAGAACATATAACAATTATTTGATAAAATTGAATGTGAGCACGCATACTTGAACATGACATGAGAAAAATGCTCCTTCGAGGCCAAGTCTAGATGATGACTCGGGGAATGTGAATGTGTAGATGGTGGGACCAGGATCCTATAGCTAAAAACGGATCAAAAAACATAGGCTTTGGGCTCCTATAACAGAGTGTGGAAGTTGGGAAAAAGGGGCTATATATGGTTGGTGCGCCCTGTTATCACTTAATGTTGTAAGGAGGATGTTTTCCTAGCGAATGCCCCCTTTGGCAGAAAAAATGACAAAAGTGGGTCGAAAACCCACTTGTCCTAAGTTTCGTGAGCAGGTGCGTATGATTTAAAGTGGGCGTAGATCTAGGTGGTCGTGATCTACGCACCCAAATCTATGGACGAGGTCCGATTCTAGACCTCCCCTACCATTCTTCCTTTAATGTAGGGGGGGGGGGTCCGATATGGTGCCAAGCAAGTTTGAACGACTGGGATTAAAGTGCCCAGATCTATGGCTGAGATCCAATTCTGGACCCCCCTTCCGCTTCTGCATTTAACGTAGGGGAGGGGGGGTCCGAAATTAACTGGTTCTCATGTGGGTCCCTCACTATCCTGACACCTGCCTCCCAAGCTCGCCCGCCAGTGCTATCCTTCCATCTGTCCCCCACTCATCATTTTCCCGACCTATCACCATATGGACATCGCTAATCGTCAATTCCCGTGTCCCCCCCCATTAAACCATTTTGTGTCATGCACCCCGTGTTATCCTTGTCCACGTCAGTGAAAAAGGCCTCCTCGTAGCTTCCCAACAATGAAACAACAACCAAAGGGAGACTGCCACCTCCTACAAGAGCAGAGTTGACTAGAGTCTTTCCAAATCCCGAGAATCAGTTAATGCAAATGCGGAAGGTGGGTGAGACATCGTCTCCTCCCTTAAATGGAAAGTCAGGAAAAGACAAACGCAGAGGTGACTGCCAGTCCTTTCTGACAAAGATCACGTCGATCAAAATACTGCATGGGCAGTCTGCCCAACGTCTACATGCGCAGCCTGACAGAGAAGCTCCTCAACGTCAAGCAATGATCTCCCGAAATGATGGTGTTTCAGGGAATCCAAGCCAGTTCCAAGTTTATTTAGGATTTTTTTCCATTTTGTATCTATTGTTGGTAGAGCTAAGCTCCCGGTTGTAAAGTTTTGATGAAGCACTGGTTTTCCTTGGTTATGCTTCTGTATGTGAAATTTCTTGTTTAATGACAATCAACTTCTTTTTCCATCTTGTTTCCATCCAATGTTGAAAGAGTTCATGATTGACTGAGTCAAATGAAGCATTGTGACAGTGTTATATAAATGTTTTATGTTAACACTGTTATGGTTTCTTTTAATGTTCTTAAGATTTGAATACAATAAGTTCTTGTGTTTAAATTCTTCCCCTTCGGGCTGTTGGAAGCTTCATGTTCACAACAGACCTCTGTACTCTCTCACATAAGTCTTCCTCCTACTCACCCTTATTACAACTCACTGTCTGAAGTTAAATTAATACCTCACCTTTTCATGCATAGCCTTAGTCCAAGATTTTGAGTTAAAATGATATTGTACTGAGTTTACTTCTAGTCGATCACCCCCCTTTTAAACAAATCGTGACATATAACTGATGGGCGTCGGGCTCTTTTCCTGCTACAATCTAGGAGTGACTTTTGATGCTAACATTTCTGGCGCCATTGCCGGGGCCGAAGTTGAATATTTTCCTTGGGATTGAACGACATTGAGCATTTGATCTTGAAGGTGCATCAAGCATCGGAGCCCTTGAAGATTGCTACTGTGCACCTAGCGACTCCATTATGACGACTCCACTGTGGTGGACCTACTATTTTAGTTGTGGCTTCTAGAGGAAGGCACACGAGGTCCACTCCTCAGCTGCCTCTATCTATGCCTGAAGCTAACCCAGAGAAGATTATCAGAAAGGAAAAGGCCTCTCGACAAGGAGCTTCTATTGTTGAACTAGGTACTTCTGATAATCTCCCATATTCTTCTGTAGAAACTCCTTTTTCTGCTCCTCACACCCTTGTCATACCTACTACTAGAGTTTCCAGAACTTTAAACTTCGGGAGTGTTCTTGTTGAGTTTTCCCCTCCTATTATGGTCTTGGAGGGAGAAATCCTTGTCACTCCTTTCTCCCCCGAAGTTGTTCCTTGGTCTAGACCCAAGACCACATAAAATTTTCCCACTCCGAGCTTTACCACCCCTCCTCCTATTACTGTTGCTGCTACTATGGAGAGAGAAGCCTTTGCTAACTCAAGCCCTGTATCCTTTTCTCTGAATCCTCTACTATTTCCTTTCCCTCCTGCAAGCTCTATTCCAGTTTCCCCTGTCCGAACACATTCTCCTCTTAGTTATCCTCCACCTAATATCCCTATGGCAGGTGCTAATCCCCCTGTAAATAGAATGGATGCCATTGTGGATGCGAGGTATGCCCCTCTAGTTCTACCTCAGCCCTTGAATTATCTCCCTGTTGGAGATTATCTCAAATACATGCCTAAATTCACTGGAGAAGAAGACATAACTGCTGAAGAGCACCTTGCTGCCTTCTACAGTTATGCAGACAACCTGAAGATTGAAAATGAAGATGTCTGGATGGGAGTTTTTGTCTAGAGTCTTGATGGTGAGGTTAGGAAATGGTTCAGGGGACTGGCCCCTAGATATATTGTTGGAATTGAAGCTCTATATAATGCTTTCTTAAGACAGTGGGGAGATGAAAAATATTTCATGTATTACATGACAGAGTTTGGGTCCTTAAAAAAAAAGGAAGGAGAATATGTCTTTGACTTTTCCAAAAGATTCAACAAGATGTACAATAAGATCCCTGTTGAGATAAAAACCTTATAAGCCTCTGATAAAATTACTTATGCTAGTGCTTTTGACCTTGATTTCTACCTCCTACTCAGAGAAAGAAGAGCTACTTCCTTGGCTAACATGAAAGATGCATCCCTAGAAGTAGAATCCAATGTGTTGGCAGTTAACAAGCTTAGGAGCAAGTCTGACAGAGATAGAGGGAAAGGAAAGTCTGAGGCCTCAACCTCTAGTTCTTCTATAGCTCACCCTCAAGTGGATGAATTGACTAAGATGGTGAAGTACTTAAATGCAGATATGGAGAAGATGAAATTTGAGGGGAAGCAGACATACATAAATCCCCAAAATGTTGATAACATAGGAAACTTCAGGAGTCCAAATAACAATGTTCCTCAGATGGTGCCAAGGGAAAAAAGGAACAAATATAGATATGATCAGAGGATCCAAACCCCTCTCCCTAATAACCTTGTTGTTGATGAGGAAGGAGAGGAGATAGATGAGCTTGGTACTGAAATCCATTGTTTTGGGGACACCTCCCCTTTCCCCCATTTGACTCAATTTGCATATGAAGAGTCTCTTATGAACAATCAAATCAATGAGCTAAGTAAGGGGGAGAAGGCCAAAGACAATAGTCCTAACAGATACAATCTCAGATCAAAGAAGAAAGAAGAGAAGTCTGATCTGCCCCTTATAGAAGAAAATCCTGCTAAGCAAGCAACAAATATCACCAAATAAAATAAAGCTCAGAATCTCTCGCTAATAGCTAAAGACCCTGCCCCCGAGATGAGAGAAATTATGAAGCTCCCTTCCTCCTTGAGTTTTGAGCATGAAATTCAAAGATCATAATCCCTGTCCCCCTTTCATATCTTGTCAAGCATGAAGGTTTCAAAAAATCCTTCTCTAAGATGTTACAACCCGAGCCACCTTGCCATTCCACAGATTCAGTAAATTTCCAAGATGAAAAGCCAACATTCATCCTAGGTCCCATGGTAGAAGACAGAGATGATTCATTCCCTCCCTTCTACACCTCCTTGAACATTCATGACAAGGTGTTGCATAATTGTCTGATGGATTTTGGGGCATCTCATAACCTCATGGCCAAAATTGTCATGGAAGAGCTTGGGCTGGAAGTCACAAAGGCCTATCATGATTTGTACTCTTTTGACTCTAGGAGAGTGCAATGTCTCAGAGTTATCAAAGATCTGTTGGTAACCTTGTTTCAGCTGCCCATGAAGAGTGTGGCCATGGACATCGTGGTAGCTGATGTTCCTCCTAATTTTGGCATGTTGTTGTCAAGATCTTGTATAAAAAGACTTGGGGGAACCTTGCAGATGGACCTAACCTATGCTACCATTCCAGTCTTTGGAGGGGAGCACAAAAGATTGTACAGAGAGGCTCGGTTGGCTTACATTGTAAGTGATGAAGCAGATCCCACCAATCACCCCATCTTTTCCCTTGACATTGATTTGGGATCCAGCTTGTTGCAGCTCACTAACACCCTTGATCCTCCTCTTCAACTTAGAAAGTAGCCAATTAGCCCCCGTGAGGATTCTCCTTCAACTAGTTCTGTGTGGAAAATGTTATTTGATGGAGCTTATTCTAAAGATGGTGCAGGTGCTGGAATAGTCTTTGTTTCCTCTACTCAGGAAACCATATATCTTTCATACAAATTAGAGTTTGAAGACACCAACAATGTGGCAGAGTATGAAGCTCTTACCTTGGGATTGAGAGCTGCAAAGGACATGGGAGTAAAGGAAATATCAGTGTTTGGTGATGCTGAGTTGATTATCCAGCAGGTCAGAAACATCTATCAGGCTAAGCATCCTCAGCTGAGGATTTATAGAAATGAAGTATGGGACCTCATTGACATCTTTTTCCTATCTTTCAATATATCATTCATTCCAAGGGAAGAAAACGTTGTTGTTGATTCTCTGGCTATTTCAACAAGCAATTTCAAAATTCCCCTGCCACCCAGGCTTAGGTATGACATAGAAGTAAAATACAGGCCCTCCATACCTAACAATGTCAAGCATTGGAAGGTTTTTGAGGATGACCTTGAAATCAAAATATTCTTGGAGACTGTTGATGGATTTTCGACACTGCATATTGATCAAGACTCCGATTCTGAAGCAGATCTTCATGCTGGTAATTTTATGAACATGATTATTGATCATCACATTGTTCAATTGCATAGCAATCACATCCCAAAGGGGTTGGTCCCTTTGGAAAGGTTGTTTGACAACAATGATGTGGCAGTAAAAGGAAACAACTCAAGGGAGGATGCAGCTGTGGCTGAGTGCAACATTGGCACAATGGAAAATCCCAAGTTTGTCAAGATGTCTAATGGCTTGTCAAAGGAGCAAAGGGGAGAATATACTGAGCTATTAAAAGAATTTGCTGATGTGTTCACTTGGACCTATGAAGAATTCAGAACATATGACACAACTGTCATTGAGCATAAGATCCAACTGAAAGAGGAGGCCAAGCCATTCGGGAAGAAACTAAGATAGATTAATCCTATGTTGCTGCCTATCATGGAAAGGGAGGTAAAGAAATTGTTGGATGCCCAAATCATTGTCCCTTTGAGATATTCTGAATGGGTGGCCAACCTGGTCCTAGTAAGAAAGAAGAGTGGAGAGATCAAACTCTGTGTTGATTTCATAAATCTAAACAGGATCTCAAAGAAGGACAATTACCCTTTACCAAATATGGAACACATATTGCAGAGTGTAACAGGGGCATCCAAAATCTCAATGATCGATGGATTTTTTGGCTACAATCAAATCTCGGTTCTGCCTGAAGACAGGGAGAAAACAATGTTCACAACTCCTTGGGGTACATTCATGTATGCCAAAATTCCCTTTGGATTGATGAATGCAGGGGAAACGTTTCAGCGAGCCATGGACATATACTTCATTGGGGAGAAGAATTAGTTCATGGTGATTTACCTGGATGACATCATAGTCTTCTCTAGATCTGACAAGGAGCACTGTTGTCGCTTAAAGAAGGTTTTCTTGAAGTGCAGAAGGTTTGGACTCTCCTTAAACCCCAAGAAGTCTCTCTTTTCCATGAAGGAGGGAAAATTGTTGGTCCATATAATATTAGCAGAGGGAGTGAGAATTTATCCCAACAGGGTGGAGGCAATTCAGACCTTACCACTTCCCAGGTCCAGAAAAGAAGTCCAGATTTTTTTCGAAAAAATTAACTTTTTGAGGAGGTTTGTCTCAAATTTTGCTGAGTTGGTGAAGCACATCACAACCATGATCAGAAAGGGAAATGAAGTAAAGTGGACTGCTGAACCCAGGGAATCCTTTGTTCAAATAAAAAGGACATTGACTGAGGCACCTATGCTGATCAGTCCTGATTATTCCAAGGATTTACTGATTTTTTCTTTTGCTTCTTTTGACACATTAGCAGTGGTTTTATTGCAGAAAAATGAGGAAGGACGAGAGCAACCCATTTCCTTTTTTAGTAAGGAATTCAGAGATGAAGAAGTTAGGTATGAAATCATGGATAAAAATGCTTATGCCTTGGTGAAATCTCTCAAAGATTTCAGAGTCTATGTCTTGCACTCAAAGGTGATTGCATACGTTCCTTCAACCTCTATGAAGGACATCCTTATACAAACTGACATAGATGGGAGAAGAGGTAAATGGATTGCCAATATCCTTGAGTTCGACCTGGAGATTAGGCCCACCAAGTTGGTTAAAGGGAAGGGTTTAGCCAAGCTGCTGGTTGAATCCAATTGTAAATCCTTGGGGGTTAACTTCATCAATGATTGCTCAGAAAATCAACAGGATAAATTGTCTGATGGCTATCCTCGAGACAGTCCTCCACTAGCAGAGTGCACCTGGTATAGAGATATTATATATTTTCTTCTATAATTAAATCCCCCTGATGAAATGGGGAAGAGTAAGGAAATATCTTTAAATCTCAAAGAAGTCAAATATTGCCTTATTGACCAAGTCTTATATTGGAGAGACCCTCTAGGGGTGTTTCTGAGGTGTTTGAACCCACAGGAGGCCCAGAAAGTGACGTTTGATTTCCATAGCAACCTATGTGAGGGACACCATTTCTAGAAGACCACAACCCACAAAATTCTCAGGGCTGGGTACTACTGGCCCACCTTATTCACTGATGTCTGCAAAGAGGTCAGAGCCTGCATCAAATGCCAAAGATTCTCAGGAAAGCAACAACCCAAATCTCTGCCACTAAAGCCTGTAGTAGTGGCAACACCCTTTCAACAATTGGGGTTGGACTTCATTGGAGAGATTCGTCCTACTTAAAGTAGTCAAAATAGGTGGATCTTAACTGCAACGTATTATTTCACCAAATGGATAGAGGCTATCCCCACCAGGAGTGCTTCTCATAAAGTAATCATTGGATTCCTGGAAGACATCATAGCAAGGTTTGGCTGCCCCAACAGAATTGTCACTGATAATTCTCCCTCTTTCAGATCTGAGCATCTAGTTAATTTCTGTGAGCAGTTTGAGATTTCATTGATTCATTCCACCCCCTATTATCCTCAAGGAAATGGACTGGCAGATTCTTCCAATAAAAGCATGATCAAGCTCATTAAAAGATTGTTGGAATATAATAAGAAGGCCTAGGATTCAAAGCTCAAATTCACTCTGTGGGTTTATCGAGTGACAACCAAGAGGTCTTTAGGCACCTCCCCTTTCTATATTTTTTATAGGACATAAGTTGTGTTTCCCACTCAGTTGGCACTACATGTAGCCAAATTCTTTCAAGACTATGAAGGGGAGCCAAACCATATGATTAGAAGAATTTATCAACTAATGGAAGTGCATCAGACCAGAGAGAAGGTAATGGACAGAGCTCACGATCGTCAGCAGAAGATCAAGCAGGCCTTTGGCAGGAAGGTCATGAAAGAATATTTCCAGTTGGGAGATCTGGTACTTAAATGAGATGCACCCAGACATGATAGAGGCAAACATGACAAGTTTGAAGCCCTCTGGATTGGGCCCTTCAAAATCTCTGAAGTATTTTTAAGCAACACCTACAAGTTGCAGGATTTGGAAGACGAGGAGGTTTTTAATGGTCCTATGAATGGGCATTTCCTGAAGAAATGTTTTGTTTGAGACTTAGACGACTCCTTTGTTTTTGTAAATATTGTTTTTTGTTTGTGTTTGGTTTCAATAAGGGACTCTGTTTCCCAACAACGAGGCATTGAAGCTACAAAAGGATTTCTTGGCAGCTCGTAGGGGGTGTGCCATCCCCCATGGAGCACCTAATGTTGTAAGGAGTATGTTTTCCTAGCGAATGCCCCCTTTGGCGGAAAAAATGACAAAAGAGGGTCGAAAACCCACTTGTACTAAGTTTAGTGAGCAGACACGTATGATTTAAAGTGGGCGTAGATCTAGGCGACCATGATCCACATGCCCAGATCTATGGACGAGTTCCAATTTCATACCCCCCCTGCCATTCTACCTTTAACGTAGGGGCGGGTCCGATATGGTGCTGCGCAAGTTTGAACGACTAGGATTAAAGTGCCCAGATCTATGGCTGAGGTCCAATTCTAGACCCCCCTTTCTCTTTGTCCTTTAATGTAGGGGGGGAGGGTCCATAATTAACTAGTTCTCACATGATCTCCTCACTATCTTGACACCTGCTTCCCAAGCCCGCCCGCCAATCCTATCCTTCCATCTATCCCCCACTCATGATTTTCCCGACCTATCACCATCTCGGCATCGCTAATCGTCAATTCCTGTGTCCCCCCCCCCCATTAAACCATATTGTGTCATGCACCTCGTGTTATCCTCATCCACGTCAGTGAACATGGCCTCCTCGTAGCTTCCCAAGAAAGCAGCAACAACCAAAGGGAGACCGCCACGTCCTGTAGGAGTAGAGTTGACTAGAGTCTTTCCAAATCCCGAGAATCAGTTAATGAAAATGCGAAAGGTGGGTGAGACATCATATCCTCCCTTAAATGGAAAGCCAGGAAAAGACAAGTGCAGAGGTTACTGTCAGTCCTTTCTGAAAAAGATCACATCCATCAGAAGACTGCATGGGAAGTCTGCCCATTGTCTGCATGCACATACTGACATAGAATCTCCTCAATGTCAAGCAGTGATCTCTCGACATGATGGTGTTTCAGGGAATCTGAGCCAGTTCCAAGTTTATGTAGGCATTTTTGCCATTTTGTATCTATCGTTGGTAGATCTAAGCTCCCATTTGTAAAGTTTTGATGAAGCACTGGTTTTCCCTCATTATGCATCTACATGTGAAATTTCTTGTTTAATGACAATCAACTTCTTTTTCCATCTTGTTTCCATCCGATGTTGAAAGCGTTCATGATTGACTGAGTCACATGAAGCATTGTGACAGTGTTATTTACATCCTTTATGTTAACATTGCTATGGTTTCTTTTAATGTTCTTATGATTTGAATACAATAAGTTCTTGTGCTTAAATTCTTCCCCTTCGGGCTGTTGGAAGCTTGATGTTCACAACAAACCTCTGCACTCTCTCACAAAAGTCTTCCTCCTACTCACCCTTATTACAACTCACTATCTGAAGTTAAATTAAGACCTCACCTATTCATGCATAGCCTTAGTCCAAGATTTTGAGTTAAAACGATATTGTACTGAGTTTACTTCCAGTCGATCACCCCCTTTTTAAACAAATTGTGACATATAACTGATGGGCGTTGGGCTCTGCTCCTGCTGCAATCCAGAAGTGACTTTTGACACTAACATTTCTGGCACCATTGCCGGGGACGAAGTTGAAGATTTTCCCTGGGATTGAACGACATTGAGCCTCTGATCCTGAAGGTGCATCAGGCTTCAGAGCCCTTGAAGATTGCTACTTTGCACCTAGCGAATCCATTGTGACGACTCCACTGTGGTGGACCTACTGTTTCAGTTGTGTCTTCCAAAGGAAGGCACATGAGGTCCACTCCTCAGTTGCCTCTAGCTACACCTGAAGCCCATAAAGCGGAAAAAAACATATGATGCCAGTTGGTCTTATGTTTGTTGATAGTACGTTGTAGCATGGTTTTGAGGACTTTGTTCACCGCCTCAACTTGTCCATTGGACTGAGGGTAGTACAGGGAGGCGAACTCATGCTAACTTTGAGGAGAGTTATGGAAATATCTCCTTCTCAAAGTGTTTACCATGATCGGAGAATAACTGTAGTTGGACTCCGAATCGGGTAAATACGTGGTTGAAGAAAAAATGAGTTGTTGTGTCAGCGGTGTTGTAAATGTGGGCATGGCTTCGTCCCATTTGGTAAAGTAGTCTACTGCCACGACGATGTACTTGTGAACATTACCAGATGGTGGATGACAAGTCATGAAGTATATTCCCCATTTACAGAAGGGGTCGATTGTGATGACTGGGTGTAGAAGAGCTGGTGAAGCTCATGCTTTGTTTTCATAAAGCTGGCATTTGTCGCATCTTTTGACAGAGTGGATGCAGTCATGAAACAAAGTGGGCTAGAAGTACCCTGTTCGAATGATTTTTTGGGTGGTGGATATACCTTAGAGGTGACCACCGCAAGTGTCATTATGGCAATCGTTCAAGGCTTTGCCAGCTTTGTCGATGTTAAGACACTGACGAAGAATGGTGTCGACCCCGTGTCGATATAGAACGTCTCTGATGAGGAGGTATCAAGGGGGCTTGGTGGAAAATGAGTCAACGATCATCTCGAGAGAGGTGAGATCCAAGATTCTATGTGCGAAGGTAGACGAGGAGGTCTCTGTACTAGGGGTCATTGAAGGGGATGAAGAAGAGGTGTTCGTCGCAGAAATCCTCATTGATGGGGGAAGATTGAGTGTTCGAAGGAAAAGCCGTATTGAGTTTGACGAGGATGAGAGATTTCTTTCTTTTGGGAGTAGAGAACTCTAGATCGTATTCTTGGAGGATAATGATCCATCGGGAAAATTTTCCATTTATCTTCCTTCGACTAAGAAACTACTGCATAGGGTTGGAATCTGCTGTGACCTTGGTAGTTCGAAGCAAGATGTAATGTCACCGTTTTTGGACTGCGAGGATAACTTCTAAGGAGAGTTTCACACCATGATTATACTTCAAGGGTGGCCCTGAAAGGTTTTCAATAATGCGGTAAATGACATGTTCATGCCCATCATCCCCTAATTGGACGAGGAATCTTGCTACTGAGACAACTGAGGCTGACAAGTAGAGGATGTAATTGCGATCATAGTATGGGGGTCTAATCAAAGGGGCATTAGATAAGGAAACTTTTAAATAATCAAAATATGTTTGAGCATGTTCGTCCCATTGAAATTGGATATCATGACCCATTAAGTGGAGAAACCATGTGCGTGAGTGGCATAGTCTGGGACAAAGCGATGTAAAAAGTTGGCTTTGCCTTGTAGGCTTTGCAGTTGGCATAAATTCCGAGGTGGTGGAATTTCTATGATAGCTTGGACCTTGAGGGGGACCACCGTGATGCCATGTTGGGAGACAATGAACTCAAGGAGATGTCCGGTCATGATGCAAAAGACGCACTTGAGGGAGTTCAAGCGTATATTGTACTGTAGACATCATTGGAAAATGATGCGTAAGTCATCTAAATGATGAGTTTGATTTTTGGATCAAGCAGTGATGTCATCCAAATAAGCGAGGATGATGCGAGAAAGATCATGAAAAACATAGGTCATGTCTCGTTGAACCATAGCACCGGCATTTTTTAGTCCAAAAGGCATGACACGATAAGTAAAGGTACCCCAAGGGGTAGTAAAAACGGTTTTGTACCGATCTGTTTGATGGTTTGGATTTGATTGTAGCTGGAGAACCCATCCATAAAGGACATTACCTCGTGGTCGGCACAATCATCGATGATTTGGTTGATGAAAGGGGTTGGGAAGTTGTCTTTGGGACAAGCATGGTTGATATCGCGAAATTCTTTGCTGACACGAATAATGCCCTGTGTTGTTTTAACGAGGATGAGATTGGAGACCCATGAAGTGTATGCAATGGGGTAAATGAACCCAACAATGCGTAACTTGTCAATTTCGGCTTTGATAGCCACAACTTTGGATTGGTGAAGGGGGCGTTTCTTTTGATGAACAAGGGAGACATCGGGCCAAGTGTCGATTCGATGTTCAACTATAGAAGGATCGAGGCCGGGCATCTTCGTATATGACCACACAAAAATATCCCAGTATTCTTGAAAGAGATATTTGTAAGCAATGAGTTCTTTAGGGGAGCATGCAATGCCAATGGTGATTTTTTCTACGATTCTCAGTTTAATGGAAATGCCAATTTTGACAGTGGGGGAGATGTTGGCCATGTTTCCTTCTTTAAAAGCATCTGAGGTAGGGATAGGGTTATTGAACCAGTTTATATGCCCCGAAGGAATAAAATCTTTGGTTTCGATTGCGCACATGGAGGCTTGGATAGGAGGGTGAAAGGCCTTCTGTGAAAGAAAAAGTTCTCTATGATGGAGCACATTCCATGGGAAATCGAAGGTAGTGAGTTCCTCTAGGATATATTCATCACAGTGAAAAATGCGAGAATATAGGGGATCCTGGGAGGTGACAGGGGGAACTTGTTGGTAGCCAATTCACATTTTTCCATTGTCTTATAAGCTACCTACACCAATGTTTTGCAAACATCAATTTTGCGTCGCAATTTTCAAATAATGACACTTTTAGTTTTTGCGACACTTGCACATCTACCTTCGTTTTGTTTTCACGACTTTGAGCGTGAAAACTTAGTCTTTCGAAGTCGCATTAAAATCATTGTTTGTTGTCCTTCTTGATGATATGCCCATTGCACTTACTTTTCACTTATCACTACGCAATTGGTAAAGCCTTTTTGATCTGTACTCGTTGGCCATTCTCGGATTGATTGTGTGACTTTGTTTCATTGAAGGTGTTATGCATTGGTATTGGATTTATATGTTCTTTAGTTTGATCTATTTGACCAACGTTTTCATAAAAGATACATAGGTGTTGTGGTAAAATCCTTCATAATTATATTTTAATATGATACCTATGTTCCTGTTTTCATAACTATTGGCATGTTGATTATATGTTACAATACATTGGCGCATGGTTAAACCTTTGATGTATTTCATTTGATATCACACCTAGCTCAAAACTGCATTGATACCTCACTATARTTCACYMWTSATRTSAWTTGMYACAWCSMATGWACMCAWKRKTAAAYRTATRAWCCAWYGSKTKYAAATTSAAYRTTGTGCCAKRGTTTSAAACYMTGGCACAAYRTTSAATTTRMAMSCRWTRGTTYATAYRTTTAMYMWTGKGWTCATKSGWTGKRTCAAWTSAYATSAWKRGTKAACTATAGTGAGGTATCAATGCAGTTTTGAGCTAGGTGTGATATCAAATGAAATACATCAAAGGTTTAACCATGCGCCAATGTATTGTAACATATAATCAACATGCCAATAGTTATGAAAACAGGAACATAGGTGTTGTGGTAAAATCCTTCATAATTATCTTTTAATATGATACCTATGTTCCTGTTTTCATAACTATTGGCATGTTGATTATATGTTACAATACATTGGTGCATGGTTAAACCTTTGATGTATTTCATTTGAATCACACCTAGCTCAAAACTGCATTGATACCTCGCTTAAACTCTTGATATGAATTGATACATCGCATGTCACGTGGTTAAACATATGGTATTGGTTTTAAATTGGATGTTGATGGTTTGAAACTCTGGCACAACGTTGATTGCGCGCGTTGGTTTATACATTTACTATTGGTTTCATTGCTCAGTTAATTCACATAATTGTTGAACTATGCTATAATGGGTAGAATAGCTATGAGCGCCGGCGGTTGTACCTTGGCAATAACTATTATGCATGACCAACAAATAACTCCACTACCCTCACACACTTTGGCATTAATGCCTGCCTCCTTACCAGGTTACCTCTGTCGATTTTTGGGCAAATCTATGAGTTTTGAGTCCTGTGTATACCTTGACCAAAACCTACCCAAACCCCTATCCACTATATGTTCTCTCCTAGCTCCTGAAGGGCGAATTGAACCCCCATGGTGTTCAAAGTCGGCTTTGGTTTCATTTTTGCCAGAGAAGATTGCTTAAGACTGCCCCCGTAATTTCCCCCAGAGTCACGTTTTTGCATGAGCGATTCTGGGCAAACGGTTTTGAATTAGATCAAACCGTTGAAAACCCAGAACCATTTTTAGCCCCTTTACCTTCAATACGGGCGGTTTCCTCAGAAAGTGAGTTACTATAGAGATGTAGCTCTTTTTTTATAGGTCAATTTTCAGTGGCTGGAACATGCGTTTTGGGTCTGTGTGCATTTGCCAGAATGCTTATGACTTCTCCAGACCTGGATCTCAGAACCTCTCTCACTCGATCTACCTTGTCCAACCTTGTTCCTCTTGCCCTATATCAAACCCTTGATCAATCCAAAGACTCATCAAGAAGTCTGTCAGCAAATTGCCAGACAATAGGCTCTGTTCTTTTAATGGAGAGGCAACCACTGCCACTGCTAGCTCGAAATTATCTTGATCAAATCGAATCGTTTTCCTGCTGCCCAGGTATATTTTTCAACATTAATTTTTAATGATTTGGTTTGAATTAGCTGATTGTGTTTTCCCCAAATTAGCTCTGTTTGTTTTTAATAGATTAAAAACAATTATGTTTGCTTCCAATTACCAGAAACGATTTCGTTTTTCTATTTTGAATTAACATAAAAGATTTCATTTTGAATATAAACTATTGATTCATGTACAAAGGATTGGTTTGCTAAATCGAGTATTAATTATGTTTTGATTGCTTTGGATATGAAACGATTTCCTTGCTGTTTGATCATGATTCTGTTAACCCAATTTTGTGGTAACAAAAGAAACAGAACCTGCATATCTCTATGATCAGTTGATTGATTTGGATCCTGTCTGTTTTGAATTAGTAATAAAAGAATTGTTTAATAGATAGCATACATACCTGTTATCATTTGATTGATTAAAATCGATTATGTTTCCAAAATAGGCCAGCTATAGAATCGTCAGAATTAGATTTTTACCATTTTATTAATAAAATATCCCTCTAACTTATCCATTTCTGACCTGTTTAAGGTGAATTCGAATTGCAAGGGATAGGATGGACAGTCTAGAGGATATTTGGATGTTTTAGTTTCATTTTGGTTTCTTAGTTTAGGCAACTTTGGGATATATTCCCAGATTTTTGTAAACAGTTTTTACTTCCACAAAGAGATTTTACCTTGTGGAAAAACTTATAAATGCTGCTCATTTTTGTAATAATATGATCCTCATTGGTGGGAGAACAAGGATATGGAATTTTAATACAGACTGAGACAGAATTTGATTTTCTGCTACAGCTTTAGCTTTTCATGATATCAATATTTTGTTTTATGTTTATGTGTATCTATTTGCATTTGGTTAATGACTACTTTAGCTATCTTAGTCTTTTGCAAATGATATAATTTAATCAATATAATCCATATATGATTTCTTCCAAGTGTTTAAGAAACATAGCAATTGCTTGATTCAGTTTGTGAATGACAGATTTCTCTTCTTCATAAGTTGAATTATTAAGTATAAGTTTTTGCATAACAGGTTTCCCTTATTGCAGAGATTTATAAATCATATAATTGTTATGATTTTTTATGTCTTGTTTGTTCTGTAAACAACTCAAAGAGAAGTGCATCCTATCGTTTACGAGAAGCTTTTGGATTATCCGGTGCGAATTTCCTTCCTCCGACCAGCTTCGAAGTCATCATACACAAGACAAATCTGGAGCGTTTCCAGGTCAGTTTGTCATTTATTTGTTTAGTATAGTAGTTTAGTTTAGATATAAAGTTAGTTAGATATATGTGTAATTAGTATATTAGATTGTTTAATTTCAGTAAGTTTTATTTCTTATTCATAAAATCAGAAAATCAACAGAAATACCTTTCTCTGTCTTAGGACAGATTGCAAATGAGTTTTCCAGGTTTTATTCAAATCTGCAAGTTGTGAATATTGTAAATTTTGTGAATAAGTGATATTGTAGTTAGTAATTAGATAATCGATTAGAGTTAGTATAATATTAATTAGTAGATTGTATATAGAATAGTTAGAGTAGTTTATTTAGTTTTAGTTTGTTTTATTTATTGTTAGTTAGTTTTAGTTTATTTTATTTAGTTTTAGTCAGTTTAGTTTGTTTTAATTGTTTTAGTTAGATTAGTTAGTTTAGATTAGTTTTCTCTTTGGTTTTCCCTAGGACCTTAGAACATCTAACAGAGCCGCTAAACCCGTCAGGGTGGTTCATTCCAAACAGCTTGGGTTATTAGACAACCCCGGACCGGTTCCACTCTCTCAGTTGACGGACGGTCAATTTCGCCCGTCAACAGAACTGTCAATGGGTAAGTGTTATTGTCCTCATGTGGTGAGGACGTAGATGGGATATCATGTACAGGGTGTGAGGGACCGCTGTACATAAAGTGAATGGCCTGATACTGTGGAGGGTACCTCATTCGCTCAGGGACTGATGATGAAATATATCGAATGTCAGTAATGTGAGTCTCAGTAGGGAGTGGTTGAGAGGGCTCTGGTCGAGATGTTTGGCGTAATACGACTAACGTTTGGAGAAATTGAGGTAAAGCTGGGCACTGATGAGTATTGTGTCCATATTTTGAACAGATGGCATAAGCGAATTTGGTTCACAACCCTTTATTGCATGTGGTTGAGGACTCTGTAGTAGCAATGGATGTACTTGGTGGAGTGGCGAGCAATGTGGTTGCTCTAGGGAGATGGATCATATTGCGTAGCTCGAGAAGATTAGGACATATGTTATCCATGTGGATATCGGTGGCCACTCACATTTTTCAACTAGCTCAAAACAATTTTCTGGCAATTTTGGTAATTTACTATTTTTAACAGTTTTTAACTTCTGGGGCCATTTTGAGGGCCTAAATGAAGGTTTTTTTGGGATTGAGCTTCTTAATCAAGTCCAAAGGCTCTAATTGAGCACCCTAAATGAATCTTCTCTACGATATCTTTCCAATGAGCTATCGTGCGCTCCAAACGGAGATCGTATGCCAAATTTACGCCCCTGGGAAGTTGATACACCAAACTACCCAAAACAGGGTCCACAAAACTGTTGGCTTTTCATCTTCCGGGGTTAGGGTTTTGGATTTTCTTTATAATAAAAAGGCATTTGGAGCCTCATTGTAAATTCATCTTCTTGCGAATGCGAGTATCCGTCACATCTCTTCTTAGAGATAAGTTGCCACCATTCTAGCGAGTCTTTCACTCTGTATTTTTACAGTCTTTGTACATTTTCTCTCATTAATAGAAAATTGTGTATTAGTGTATCTTTGTGTTTATGGTTTCATATCTGATACATTTATGTTATATTATTGGATATCCGATATATCTTTGTACCTTTCTTTATTATATCTCCACTCTCATTTCCTTTTGAAAATAATCTGGATCAGTGGTATCAGAGCAGGCTACTCTTGATCGTTTTTTTCAGTGCATGTCCCCGATGAGGTTTGAGTATAGAAAGTTGGGTCTCTATCTTGTCTCTATTTAATACAATCGCTCTCTATTAAGAACCAAACATCAATATAGCATGGAAAAACCTCAAGAAAAGTACTCAACGCCTTGAAACTGAGATAATTTCAGATAATAAGCCTCTTCGAGGGGGAAACCTCCTTTTACCCCACTTAAATGTTCAAGTACAAGATGATT
>ML783617.1:251349-302360 GCA_009831015.1 Picea engelmannii | reverse complement strand
TATATATATATATATATATATATATATATATATATATATATATATATATATATTGTTATTAATATTTTTCTTAATACCACATGTCAACTCCATGTTGAACACAGAAGGAATTACACATCTCCCTCATACTCAGTTGTAGAAAGCGCCTTTCTGCACAAAAATGACCTCTCGAGCATATCTTCGCCCCCTCCCAGATTTATTTGCAGTAGACTCCTCCATTGACCATACCTATCGTGCAAGATGCTACAAATCAGCCTTCATTCTATAGATTTGCAATGGCCTTTGAATATGGTTAACAAATTTACATTATTGGGTTTCGTGTGCTTGGAAATCTGAGATTAAAGAGGAAGCCTTCATATACTCGTTACTATAGGGACTAAGGTTAGCAATAGAATATATCAATCCACCATAACTATCATGAATATGATCAAGAAAGGCATAGGGGATTACAAGCTAGACTTAACTTAATTCTGGTTAGAGCACAACATATGAAGCTTCAAAGTTTCCAGAAATAACATATGTTTATGTCCTCCAGAGAAATAACAAACAAGATGATGCAATGGTTAACTTGGAAACGAAGTTAAAATTGGCCTTCTATGGGTAAATCGACTCAAATCTATCCAAGCCATTCTTTAATTTTCAATTCATTGATAAGCACTTTGCTCATAACTCAACCTTTGTTCCTAGCACACAAGCTCAGTCACTAAGGAAAAACATTTAACATGAAGAGTCTCAACATCCCCTCACACATGTTTCAGGCTATGAGGGAAAGTGGTTTTGAATCCATGGAGTTATCTCATCCCGAGGAGGGAAGAATAGAGGAAAGGTGAGTTACAATTAGTCTGGAGGACGTTGGTCTTTTACGCTTGCTTCTTTTCAAGTTGGCCCTTGGTATGTTCCTCTTCTCATTGTTTTTTATGGAACTAAATTTTTACAGGGCTTGGTTTGTGAATGCTAGTAGCTCAATCTTCTTTGTTTTTGGAAAATGTCATTTAAATCCTAAACCTTCGATTATTTAAATCTTGGAAATTCACCATTGGATTTAGCATTCTGGGATTGGACTCTTAGTTCTGGTTGGTGTCCTTTTGACCTCAATATTAGTTCAGCGTTCTCATCTGAAATTTGTTCTTTGTATGAACCATTATTGCCTTGAGTCTATCCTCCCTCCTTTCAGTTTCCTCATTTGGGGTAGAGTTTTTCCTCCTAGGTTAAAAGTTGGAACACACTATTTCTTCTCAGTTTCAAAGGCTCGACTATTTGTTGGCAAAGTGTTGTCTTTTTGGTCCCTGGGAATTTCTTATGGTTCTTCTTCAGTGCAAAGATAGGAAGTTTGTCATCTCATATCCCCATTGCCTTGAGTCTTCCTGAGCATTATGGAACCTCATGACTTATTAGAGTTAAGGAGAATTTTAAGGTCCCATGAGAATATGGTGCGAGGAAATAGAGCTTCCATTTTCTCTCTAATTTCCAAATTTAGTGATTTCGAGAAACAATGTATGGTGCAAATACTATAAATTATGAACACCCTTTTACAAGTCAAACAATAGTTAGCTACTCTGGAGATGGTGTGCAATCTCCTAAAAAAAATATGGTAGAAACCATGAACAAGGATGCTCATTCAATGGCTTCCAACTAGAGGATCCCAAAACATGGGGAAAATAGGGATGAAAACATAGTAATTTATATGAAATAAGACATGGACATTGAAGAATAGGAACCAACATGCAACACTAGAGGATTGGACGAAGAAACGAGTCATCGTATCGTTTTTTAGGAAAAGTTTTTTAAAATTATTAGTATATTAGGTGTCTTTTATAGGATTTACAACAATAAATACATCTGGAAAAACAATTCAAAGGACATTAATAAACCTTGTATAATCTTTTGGACATACATTTGAATAATATTGCAAACTTTATACATGTATTACAATGTTGCCAACATTGTTGCAACCATTTTTTATAATATAATTTACCAGTTCTTATTAAAAAAAAAATATTAGACCCTCGCCATGAGTTGGACTGCTTTGATGATTCTAACAATGATGGATGCAAGTCTATTGTCTTTCAGTCTCATGAACCATGACTTTGACGATAATTTTAGAGTCTCCAATTATGATCAATGAATCTGTATTGAAATTGACTACTAAAAACAATTTGTGGAAAAACACATAAGTTTTATATCGATTATTAGATAAAATTCCAATTTTTTCTCTTTTGTTAAAAAAAATGATCATCCCTTATAATTATTATTATTATTAATATTAAGAAGATGTTTATGATATTTAAGATCTATGATTTTGTATATATAAAAATTAACATTTAAAATTGTTATATACAAGATTGGAAGAACGTATATGCTTATGGCCACACTTCATTTCAAATAAGAAAATCTAAGTTATGTCAATAAGGACGGCATGGATTAGAAGAAAACTAAAAGGTAGAAAATATAAAACTATTTACAATATGATATTATAATCAGTTTTCACACGGTAGAATAATATAAAGATTTATTTTGATTAAATGAGTGATATTACATTATATATATATATATATATATATATATATATATATATATATATATATATATATTTATTGGATTTAGTTTAAGTGGTTGAAATAATGAGTGTTATCTTGTTTTATTTAGATTTAAGTTTTGCAAATAATATGCTTAAGTTTTAATTTAAACATATTAGTAGTTTATCTATGAGAAGAGATGTGTCAACTATGTTCATTCACAAGAAGCCGAGTATAATGAGGCTTCAAAGACCTTTTTAACATAAAACATAAAATATAAATGAGAAAACCGTAAACATCCAAAACCCTAACTCCGGGAAATGAAACACCAAAATGTTTGTATGCCTCGATGGGGGTAGTTGATACGTCAACTTCAAGAGGGCGTAACTTTTGCATACGATCTTTGTTTAGGGCGCTCAATACACCATTGGAAATGTATAACCGAGGAGTACACATTTCGTTTGGATTATTATTTTAGTTCACGCACATGATAGGAAGTGTCGAGCCCAAAAAACGTCATTTAGGGCCTCAAAACGGCCCCAGAAGTTTGGGACCCGAAAAACTATAAAAAAAATTGCCAAAATGGAATATGATCTTTGAGCCAGTAGAATAGGTGGGTGGCCACCAATATCCACCTAGATCATTCCTCCCCCCAGGAAGCAATGGTCTCCATTGCGTCAATTTTTTTCATCGGATGAGGAAACTTCTGTTGAATCTGACTCCTACTGAGCCACTTACCCTGATTAAGAAATTTCCTTGCTTTGACAACCCGATGGAGTTTGATCGTCTGTTGGAGAGTGTCCTTTGTCTTGGTGTCCATGATCTAATCAACTATTGCATGTTCGATGCAGGAAGGATTGAGTTATGTAGGGGCCAACTGTTTGACCGAATCTGAAGTGTCCAGGAGAGGTGGAAAATATGGTCGGAGTAGTTCCATACTAAATACCGTGTGCAAGCCAAGGAAAGGAGGAATATGTAATTCAAAATCATTCTCACCCACAACCTTGGTGATGGTGTAAGGATTATATCGAAGTGGGTGCAAATTTCGATGGGGTCCTGTGAGGCGCTCTTTCTGCAAATGCAACTAGACCTTATCGCCCACCTGAAATTTGTGTGGTACCTAATGTTGACCGTGGCACTGCTTGTACTTGGCATTGGATTTCTGCACAATATGATGAAATTGTTGTTGGATGTTTTGGATGTGCTCAACAAATTTGGCTTCCCTATCAACCTCGGTATGAGCATGGGAGGACTCTTCCTGTGTGGATGCAATGGGCAGAGCTACGTCAATGGGGCCCAATGGTTGGAACCCCAAGAACACCTGAAAAGGGTTGTGGCCAATAGAGATGTGGAAGGCTTTGTTGTATCTATGTTAAACATAAGGAAGGATTTCATCCCATGTGTGTGGATTTTTGTAATTATACATTCTTATGATATGAAAAATCATCTTGTTGACTACCTTTGTTTGTCCATCAGTATGTGGGTGGAAGGTAGTCGATTTTCTCAGCTTGGTGTCCATCATTGACCATAGGTTGGACCAAAAAGTGGTTAGGAACCTACTATCTCGTTCAGAGATAATAGTTTGTGGGAGCCCAAAATGAACCCAAACATGTGTGAATAAAAGCTTAGTGGTGGCCTCGACTGTGATGCTCTTCTTGCAAGGTGCCAAAATTACCATCTTAGAGAATCGATCAACAACAACAAAGACACAATCATTCCCATACTTGGTTGAAGGAAGAATGTACATGTATTCCATGGAGATGGACTCCCAAGGCCTATCCAGAGTAGGCAGAGGGGTGTATAGCCCTATTTCTTGATGGCAGGCTTGGCAATGGCATAGGCAGTGCAATATCTGATGTACTTGCGAACATATTGTCGAATCTTCAGCCAATAAAAATTCTTTTGCAGTACTGCCATTGTATCTTATACACCAAAATGTCTCCATGCCTAGCTGTAATGATATTCCCAGATCATATTCGCACGCTCAATTGAAGGAACACGAAGATGGCTCAGATGACATAACAATCCATCCTAGAGATGAAAGTCGTGATCTGTTTTGCATGTGCTCAATGTCTGATAGGTAGTAGTGAAGTCAGAGTCATTATTGTATAATTGTGGCCATCCATATGTCTCATGTCCACATGAATTAAGACATGTGGTTAGCGTTGCCACCGGGGGATGAATGAGGAAATATGTGACATGGTTGGTGTTGCCCATATTGTACTTGATATTCAAGTGGAATTGTTGCAAGTATGTGGACCACTTCTGATGGAGTTCATTCTGTAACTTTCCTTGTGTGTGCATGAATTCAAGAGATCTGTGATCAGTGTGGATGATCGTTTCCTTCCCCATAATGTAATGCTTCCACTGTCAACATGCCTAGAAAATGGAGTATATATCTTTGTCGTAGGTGGGGTATCTACGAAAAAAATCAGATAGATTTTAATTGTGATAGGCTACTAGATGCCCATGTTGAGTGAGGATTGCACCGATATCATAATCTGAAGAATCTGTCTCAATCTCAAATGGTTGTTGCGGGTTTGGAAGAATGAGGACCAGTGCTTAGCAGATGCACAATTTCAAATCCTCGAATGCTTTTTGTTGGGGCATGGACCACAAAAATTTTTCCTTCATGCCACCCTTGGTCACCTGAATTAGGGCCCAAGTGATAAGAGAGAAACCCAACACAAACCGCCAATACAAGTTGGTGACGCCCAAGAAGATGCGAAGCTCGGTCATTGTCTTCAGGGTCGGTCAATCACAGATAAATTGGATCTTGGTTGGATCCACATGTACAACCTTCTCATCCATGATGTATCGAAAATATTAGATTATCTACATGCCGAAGGAACACTTCTTCAAATTGGAATATAAATTGTGTTGTCGCAGGGTGCCCAATACCTGTTGAATATGCTCCAAATGTTCCTCCCAAGTTTTGTTGAAGATGAGGATGTCATCCAAATATACAACCACAAAGGAGTTTGTGAATGGTCGTAATATATCATCCATCATCCAAATGAATGTGGTCGGGGCATTAGTCAAGCCGAAAGGCATGACCAACCACTCAAAGAGGCCTTCTTTAGACTTGAAGGTTGTCTTCCACACATCAGTTTGCTCAATCAACACCTGGTGGTACCCCGACTTCATATCAATCTTACAAAAAAGATTGGCTCCCTTTATCTGATTGAGAAGATCATCAATCCGGGGAATTGGGTATCGGTTCTTGAATGTGATCACGTTCAGGGATCTGTAATCAATACAAATTCACCATGTGCTCTAGAACAATTGGACTCCTGCAAGGTGAGGAGCTTGGTCTGATGTGGCTCTTCATAATTATCTCTTGGATCTGGAATTTGATTACTTCATTCTCTATAACAGAATTCCTTTATACAGGGCTGTTAGGAAGAGGAGCATTGGGTGTCAGATCAATGGAGTGCTTTACCTGACAATGCACAGGCACCTTAGTAGGCTAGGTGAATATGTCTTTGTAGTCCTCTACTATTCCATCCACCTATTGTTGCTAGGCAGAGAGACCCCGTGTAGAGGTTTTGGCAGTTGCAGTGACCTTCTTTTCACCTTCTGATCGAACCATACAGAGGAAAAATCTTCCGGTCTGAAAGACCACCTTTCTGCACTGCTTCCCGAAGATCAAAGAGACCGCACTGTTTGGGACTGCCTCCAATACCGTGTAGAGTTGATCTCCCAAAGTAATAATGACATTATGTGGCCTATATTCATAAAGAACATGATGCTTCCACATGTATGGTTTTCCTATAAAAACATCACAAACTTGAAGGGGGGGAAACATAACACAATACTTCCTCTTTGACGAGTTTTATGTCGTAGTGCAGGCGAGATTGTTGGCTGACGCAGATGTCCTGTCCCCAGTTGAGTGAACAGATGGTGTATGACTGAGGATGTGACGTCATTGCCAGGTTCAACCTCTGTTGAGATCAATTTATTATGGCCACCAATTTTAAAAATGAAATGGAGTAGGGTTCCCTTCACCCATATCAGTGAGTGGAAAAGGAACTCCCCTTCTTCAGGCTCCTCCAGTTCCTCTGGCTGGAATTTTGTGGTAGTGATGGTGACACTGGGTTCTGCATCAATGATAAGTCTTCCCTTTCTGGTTCTAAATTAGATTCTGAGTCAGCATATGACCCTGGGGATTTCGTCTCAGCCAACAAAGACTGTTTGGAGCGAAATTCATCAGTATTGTGCCAAGGGATTTTGTGGAACTTGCACCATTTTCCAGCGTCCTTCTTCGAGTTCTCATTATCATTATTTGTTGGTGGCTTGGGATGGTTATACTGGGGTTGGCCATCCTTTCTCTATCCTTTGTCCTAGGAGTTAGGGCCACCCTTACCATACTTTGGTTGTTGCGTATTTGCAGACTCGAACTCCCGCTTGTTCTACTGCTTGAAATTATGCTCAATTTGGACAACATATCGATAAGCGACTCCCAACAACGAGATGTCTAGAAACTCCATTTCGATTTGGATGTACTTGTGCAGAGCCCCATGGTATTTTAGGAACATATTCTGCTAGGAGTCTTTGACTCCCAACTTGGTTCTCAAGGTATGGAAAGTATCGGTGAACTCCGACATTGTTTGGCCCCTCTCTTGGCCGAGTGTGGTCCATGTCGTGTAGTGGTTATCATAACTTCCAATAGGGTAATATTGTTCCTTGAGGGCATCAACAAAATCCTCCCAAGTGGGTCCTAGACCAAAACTTATAGACTCCTCCTCGACATGTTTCTCACATTAAGTCTCCCACCAATATCTGACATGGGGAAGGGCCTTAAGGAACGCAAAGGTGATCTTTTCATTGTTGGAAAAATTGTGGACAGAGAAATAACCCTCTAGCATATTTAACCATTTTTCCAAAGCGTAGACATCTATCTAGACTTCAAATAAATGGATATAAAATTTATTTTGTACCTTGAAGGGTGTCACACCTCCGAAGTGACTGCTGGTTGAAGGTGCCTCCATTGTTTTCAGCAGTTGCCGAAGGATCTGGGTGAAATTATCCATCATCTCGTTCCTATGTTGCGTGAGGGCTTCCTTGAGCAATAGTTTGAAAGGATATCATGTCCCTTAGTCCCTATTTTATTTTTCCATGGAAGGTTTCTTGGGCATGTGAGAGTGGTTTTCCTCAAGAGAAACAATCTTGAGACCCAACTCTCTATACCTTGACCTCATCGCGGACATGCACTCAAAATGATAAGGAGCAAACCCGCTCTGATGCCACTGATCCAGATTATTTTGGGGAACGATAGGAAGGAAGAAATATAACGGATATATAACAAATAAATACACATAGGTATGGCAAGGAACAGAGTAATACAATAAATCTTAGATTCTATTAATGATTGTCTAAAATACAAAATATTGTAAAATGAAAAACACACAAGCTAACTAGAATGGTGGTAGCTTATCTCTGAGAAGAGATGTGTCGGCTATGCTCATTCGCAAGAATATGAGTACAATGAGGCTCCAAAGGCCTTTTTAACATAAAAAATAAATGAGAAAACTCTAAAAATCCAAAACCCTAACCCCGGAAGATGAAACGCCAAAAGGTTTCTGGGCCCCAATGGGGTTAGTTGATACGTTAACTTCCCGAGGTCGTAACTTTTGCATACGATGTTCATTTGGGGCGATCGATACACGTTTGGAAAGGTATAACCGAGGAGTACATATTTAGTTCTGTTGGCGACGGAAGTCACTCCTGGATTGCAGCAGGAGCAGAGCCCGACACCCATCAGTTTATGTCACGATTTGTTTGATAGGGTGATCGAATGGAAGTTAACTCAACACAATGTGGTTCTAACTCCAAAACTAGGTCAGGCATGCATGGGCAAGTGAGGTCTTGGATAAACTTCAGACAGTAAGTTGTAGTAAAGGTGAGTAGGGGGGAAGACTTGCATAAGAGAAAAGCGGAGGTCTGTTATTAACATCAGGTTCTTAACAGATTGTAGAAGAAGACATCTAAATGCAAGATCATCTTACATTCAAACGCAAAAGCCAGAGAATGCAATAATGCAACAACAAATCTTTTATCATAACATAACTGCAATAATTCACGCGAATCAGTCGATCACGAACTCTCTTAGCATGAGACAAAAATTAGATGGAGTAAGAAAAACTGTCTGTCATAAAACAAGAAATCTCATATATAGATGCATAACCAGAAAGCTAGAATATCTGTTAAAACTTTACAGTAGGGAGCTCTGCTCTACCATCGATCCTTACAAAAATGGCGAAAACGCCTACATATACTCAAAAACAACAACAGCAACAAAAACAAGGCGCTGCATTAAAAACATTGTGTCTGCATGTCTTCTGACAGTCTGCGCATGCAAACTGGACGATCGTGTGCCTATGAAAGACGCCGTCTTAACTGCGTGTGGCTCCAGCAGGGGGAGTAGCTGATCCATTAATTGCCTGAGCTAGCGTGTGCAGACTTCCTTCGGCTAGTCGATAACTCGGGCATGGCTTCTCTGGAAAAATGGGTACACAGGACCCTCTTGAGCAGACCGCTTGCCAGACCCTCCATGCCTTGCAATTAATGGGTGAGGCGAGGTTTCAATCATCCTCTCTCTTCTTCATTCATTCCCAGCAGGTACCGGGATTTAGATCACATCGAATCGATGTCTGGAGAACACAGTGCCCCCCTTCCGAAACTCAATTCGATGCCTTTGGACTCCCTTTGTACAACCCTTTCTACTTTCTCGAATGACCACGGGCCGTGACCCTACACCTAATTTCCAGAGTGCTTTTGGTGTTTCGGGGTTCGCGAATAGGAAGGAACAGGCTTTCCTTCTATCAAAATCGCGATGGGCGAAATGCCGGGAGGGTCTAACGGTCGCCACACGTTCCTCCAAGATGAACGGCTGAGATTTCTTTTCGGTGCTTTGGGACCCGAGTGGCCAAATGATAAACATTAGCGCCCCTCCTCCAGGCTTGTTCCTTTACGACCAGGCGCCAAAACCACGGGTCTGATTCTGGGCGCTATCGGCATTTCGGGGTTCGAGGTTTCAAGAAGTGAAATGACGAGGGACTTTTACCCCTAGAACTCCCGAATGCCGATATGCTGATGTGACCAGATCTTGCGCCATGCGTCAATGGATCGGACAACCCAGACTTAGTTTTTAAAATATAGGCGCTTTCTCTTACGCTATATATCGGGTAACTTGGCAGCCCCGAAATCCTGATGACCGTTGATCTGCTTCGTGGATGGATCTCGGCTGCCGACAACAAAACCTTGCCCGCTCGCTTGACTCGTAACCGAAAAAGAGATCCTTCCGCTACTGCGCTTGGGTGTTTCCCATTCATCCTGCAAACCTGGGTGCTCTCGAGCCCAAGACAAGAATTATCGCTAACATTAGGCTCCATGGGGGATAGAGTCGTCCCTGTGATTCTCTAAGAACTCATTCCGCAGCTTCAGTGCCTTGCTGTTGGGCTATGGAGTCAGGCTCAAAACATCCTGCTGCTGAAAATACAAGCCGAAAAATAAAAGCAACAAAATAAAGATACATGCTCAAAGGAGCTTATTTATATACAATCCTAAACTAATAAAACACTTTACATGGGGCTAGGTGAAAGCAGATTTCCACCATAGCCATTCAAGCAGCTTCCTGGATAGAAGCTCCTTCCTTCTGTCGATGATCACCAGCAGATAGTGTAACCGTGACAGCAGAACGACTACACTCTTCAACTTCTCCTCACAGGCTGAAGTTGATATGAAATAGGACGGCTCCAAGGCATAAAGGACATGCCACTCCATGTATTCGCTGACAGGGTCATAGAATGAGTGGCGAATTTTGGAAAATTGGTGACAGGCAGCCTCCTCTGCTACAGAGTTGCTCACATGTGGTTGAATATCTTTGATAAGCACAGGTGAGTGGACAACTGATGTAGGCTCACTGATCTCAGGCGGTAGCTGCTCGCTGACTGGCTCTGGAATGAAATATGTGCTCATTTATTCCTCTGGTTCATTTTCCTCTTCTTGGCTCTCCCCCGGGTCAGATTCGTATTCATCATAAATAGGGACCATGGGGTGGTTCTGCTTACTGAATGGATCTTCAGTATCTTTATAGTGATCAAATGTAGGATAAGCTTGTTGCTCATCATCACTATAATATACATCAAAAAGGGGTTGTCCTTCATTGATATGATCCTCCTCCAGAACAGTGATCCCGTAAAAAATATTTGTTTTAGGGACAGTGCGACCTACTGCTTATGGCTGCTCATACGTAATCTTTTTCTCTTTAATCCCAGGTAAACATACATCGTGAGAAACCCCCTGGAGAAAAAGAGAGGAAACCTCTTCCACAATAATCTCTTCTTTAAAAACGGGAAGGTCTCCGTCCTCATAAACAGGGTTGCTACGAATATCTGCTTCAATCCGATACTCAGGTGAGCCATCTACCATGGACCACATCTTCTCTACAAACTCATAATCTCCATAAGAGGCGTGTTGATCTTTATGAACATTTAAAAGAACAGAGGCATCTGATATGATGTCAGATGCTTCCGTTTTAGGGCTAACACAATTAATATCATTCAACACCTCTATTTTTTCATGGCAAATGCTTTCCTCCACAGTAAAGGCTTTATCATGGACATGGTCTTCAGGGCCAACAGAGGCTTCATGAAGCAAAGAAAACTCCTCACAATAGTTTTCAAACAAACAATCAACTGGATAGTAGTCTTTACAAAATGAATTGAAAGTTGTATGAAAACCTATTAAAGAGCGGATGCTTGCAGCGGGAAGAGACCGACACCATTCAAGAGCAGCTCCCTCCAATGAATACCTGAAGACCTTCATCTGGACATCCTCATGCGTGATATTGTGTCGGTGAATAGCTTCATGGAAGTCCAGTAAATTCTCAGTTGGTTCCTCCCAACTGGTTGCATGAAATTCAGGGAGGAAATCTTCCCATTGGTCTCTATCAGGAAGTGCATTAGGAAAACCAACTATCTTGGAAAAGTCACAGAAAGCAAACCTTTGAGCCATAATTTTCTCCATATCGAACCAGTGGAGTCGCCAATCGATCCTCAAATCATGGAGTCGCTAGGTGAAAGATGTGCAGCTTCAAATGTGTCTGGTCCCTGTTCACCATCAAAGGCCAGATCCTAACGTTGTTGTTACCCCAGGAAGCTTCTCAGGCTGAGAAAGCAACTGTTGAAACCTTCTCGAGAAAGCTCCTTAGGGTCAGCTTTTAGGTGTGCTAACAGTAGCCACAGATGAAACGGTGATGTGGAAACCATGGAGTCACCACAGTGGAGTCGCCAGGTGCACAGTAGCAATCTTGAAGGGCTCTGATGTCTGATGCACCTTCAGAATCAGAGGTTCAATGTCGTTCTACCCAGGGAAAATCTTCAACTTCGTCCCCGGCAACATCGCCAGAAATGTTGGCGACGGAAGTCACTCCTGGATTGCAGCATGAGCAGAGCCCGACGCCCATCAGTTTATGTCACGATTTGTTTGATAGGGTGATCGAATGGAAGTTAACTCGACACAATGTGGTTCTAACTCCAAAACTAGGTCAGGTATGCATGGGCAAGTGAGGTCTTGGATAAACTTCAGACAATAAGTTGTAGTAAAGGTGAGTATGGGGGGAAGACTTGCATAAGAGAAAAGCGGAGGTCTGTTATTAACATCAAGTTCTTAACAGACTGTAGAAGAAGACATCTAAACGCAAGATCATCTTACATTCAAACGCAAAAGCCAGAGAATGCAATAATGCAACAACAAATCTTTTATCATAACATAACTGCAATAATTCGCGCGAATCAGTCGATCACGAACTCTCTTAGCATGAGACAAAAATTAGATGGAGTAAGAAAAAGTGTCTGTCATAAAACAAAAAATCTCATATACAGATGCATAACCAGAAAGCTAGAATATCTGTTAAAACTTTACAGTAGGGAGCTCTTCTCTACCATCGATCCTTACAAAAATGGCGAAAACGCCTACATATACTCAAAAACAACAACAACAGCAAAAACAAGGCGCTGCATTAAAAACATTGCGTCTGCATGTTTTCTGACAGTCTGCGCATGCAGACTGGATGATCGTGCACCTATGACAGACGTCGTCTTAACTGCGCATGGCTCCAGCAAGGGGAGTAGCTGATCCATTAAGTGCCTGAGCTAGCATGTGCAGACTTCCTTTGGCTAGTCGAGAACTCGTGCATGGCTTCTTTGGAAAAATGGGTACACAGGACCCTCTTGAGAAAACCGCTTGCCAGACCCTCCATGCCTTGCAATTAATGGGTGAGGCGAGGTTTCAATCACCCTCTCTCTTCTTCATTCATTCCCAGCAGGTACCGGGATTTAGATCACGTCGAATCGGTGTCTGGAGAACACAGTGCCCCCCTTTCGAAACTCAATTCGATGCCTTTGGCCTCCCTTTGTACAACCCTTTATACTTTCTCGAATGACCACGGGCCATGACCCTACACCTAATTTCCAGAGTGCTTTCGGCGTTTCAGGGTTCACGAATAGGAAGGAGCAGGCTTTCCTTCTATCAAAATCGCGATGGGAAAAATGCTGGGAGGGTCTAACGGTCGCCACGCGTTCCTCCAAGATGAACGGCTGAGATTGCTTTTCGGTGCTTTGGGACCCGAGTGGCCAAATGATAAACATTAGCGCCCCTCCTCCAGGCTTGTTCCTTTATGACCAAGCGCCAAAACCACGGGCCCGATTCTGGGCGCTATCGACATTTCGGGGTTCAGGGTTTCGAGAAGTGAAATGACGAGGGACTTTTACCCCTAGAACTCCCAAATGCCGATATGCCGATGTGACCAGATCTTGCGCCATGCGTCAATGGATTAGACGACCCAGACTTAGTTTATAAAATATAGGCGCTTTCTCTTACGCTATATATCGGGTAACTTGGCAGCCTCGAAATCCCGATGATCGTTGATCTACTTCGTGGATGGATCTCGGCTGCCGACAGAAAAACCTTGCCCGCTCGCTTGACTCGTAACCGAAAAATAGATCCTTCCGCTGCTGCGCTTGGGTGTTTCCCGTTCATCCTGCAGACCTAGGTGCTCTCGAGCCCAAGACAAGAATTATCGCTAACAAGTTCAACCTATAATTTCCTATGATTACATGTTAGGCGTCGTTGAGCCCAAAAAACGTCGTTTAGGGCCTCAAAACGACCCCAGAAGTTTGGGACTTGAAAAACTGTAAACAAACTGTCAGAATGGAAACTGGTCTTGGTTTTCAAGGACACATTTTTTTTATTTTACCCCCATCCAAAAAAGAGTTCTACTAATCGCACGACTTTTCAATTTATGGGTTGATTTGTTTTGTTTTTGACCAAAAAATATGAGTTTTTAGGGCTACAATTCTCATTTTGATGTCACAGTGCTTGTCTAGTTAGTAACCCATTAATCCACATGGTTTATATAGTCAAAATTAATTCATATACCCAATATGATTCCCATATATTTTTAATATAATTCATGATTTTTTTAAAGTAGAATTAGTGTATATATCCATTATGATCTCAATATCTTTTGAATATAGTCTAACTTAAGTAATGGTAGACAATTATGTCAAAAGAAAGTGGCTTGAAGGAATGAACATGGAAATGTCCATTGTCCTTTGAAGTGCTAATATGGATTACATATTATTGTGTTGAGAGGTGCTTTCTATAACCCAGTATGAAGGAGATGTGTAATTCCTTCCGTATGGCAAAAACAAAATTTGATGTTGACCATAAATAAAATATTTCAATATCCACCTTAAGTAATATATGTGTGTGTGTGTGTGTGTTAATTTTAAGGTCATAACCAATCCAAACACCAAACTGGTTTATGGGACCCCCTCTGCGCAGTGATTTGACTACTAACGTTTACAGAGGTATACATATCCTACCCCCCTTTGGATTTGAACTTGTGACATTTTAGGAGGAAACACATGTTCTTAACCATTTTTCCCATTGGATTTTATCAATAGGTGCTTTCTACATCCGAGTATGAGGGAGACGTGTAACCTTTAGTGCTTAACATGAATTTGACACCTGACATTAAGAAAAATATTAAAAACAAACAAATGTTTCAATGTCCATCTTAAGTAAAATATTTCAAATATATATATGTAAAGAAATTAAAAGTAAAAAATTTCTTAGGGTTAAAACATTTCAATAGTGTGCTACTTAGTATGATTGCTACTCAGTATGATTGTACTCAATATGATTTCATAGAGAGGTACTTTCTATAGCCCAGTGTTAAGGACATGTATAATTCCTTCCTTGCTCAACATGAAATTGACACGTCATTTAAAAAAATATTAATAACAAAAACAAATTCGGTGTCAGTCATAAATAAAATATGTCAACAAGTAAAATATTTTTATATCAACTTTATATATGTATGTATGAGTAAAAAATAACATATTCCATCAATAGGTGCTTTCTAGATCCCATTATGAGGGAGATGTGTAATTTCTTCAGTGCTTAACCTTGACACATGGCATTAACAAAATATTTCAATGTTTCAAATATATATATATATATAACAATTGAAAGTAAAAAAAAAAATTAGGATTAAAACATTTCAATATTGTGCTACTCAGTATGAGGGAGATATATGCTCAACTTGAAGTTGATAGTATCCCTTTTGGTGCATGATAGATGAAACTATATTGGTTTAGTTGATGGAGGTTGATGTTCTTGAAAGTTGTTGATCCTAAAAGTTCTCTTCCAAGTTGCATATCTCACCTTCTTTCTCTACTCTATATGTATTCTGAAAATTATCATAAATTGTTTTATTGTCATATTWGTATGGTCTCTGAAAAAAAATGTTACAACAGTCATCACAATCCAATATAACCATGGAGTAAGCTAATATTGTAATAAAWTATCTTCTTTTSAACTACATATTTGATAGGCTTCTAGTAGAAATTTCAAGTACTATAAGAACTTTACCATGATCCAAGCATCATGCATGGTAGAATGGTGTCCCAAGTTATGCCCAATTCTAAATCAACTCGAATTGTCAAAAAGTCAATCATATTTTTGGATTGATTGAAACTTTCATTCCTATGTCATTGAATTCCAACAACTAAAAAAAAACTTGTCATAAGATTAGACGGCTCCATATATCCATAATGTATTAATTAAAAGTAGTATAACATCTACAAATGATACCATTAAAATAACCTACTTCTTTTATCCATACAAAATGATATGGATTGTTATGCACATCATACTAAAACGTTGGAGGTGATCGTGCACATCATCCACTATTACAATTGTCACGTCCCCACTGAATGCCTTACGATAATGCACCTCTTGAGGGCGTGTGACACCACAACGTTTCATGCTTGGTTTCTTGAAAACACCAAGGTTACTTCTTCTGGACTAAGCCTCTTCACCTAGAGCATACCCATACTACGTTCTAGGCTACCAACGAGTCACACTCCTTCTCTACTGCAAATATTGTATACTTAGACATTTGTTAATTTCTTTAGCAATTGTCACTTTTAAGCATACATCCAAGAATATGAGAAGCTATGAGAACAACAATGGAAAAAATGAAGGAAAAACTCAAACATAGTACGGGTGAGACGAACCGTACCTAACACTCGGCTAAGTCTTTGTTATATAAGAACAATTACAACATGAGCACTACCGGCTTGATTTACAACTTCAACAGTGTTAGACGACTCACTTCACCTTTCTAAGACACTCATGAATAGATATTCCACCACAAGACTCTCTATCTCAACCATCTTTGTTGCCACCTGTAGTGCACCTCATACATGCCTCCAATTTCATATTTGTTGTCTCTTCATTTCCACATACTATGCTTCTTCGTTTCCATAAACTTCACAGAGTTTGGTTCTACCACACACATGCCTCCACATATATGCATTTCCAGACTTAGCCAAAATATTCCCAAGAGAAATTTGTCCATCTCTGTTTGTCGAACTCTCCTCCTCAAGGAAACACAAGTCCTCCCAGAGTGGAGGGACTTGGCTCCTTGAGGGAGTTCCTCCTCCTCATCTACTTCACAATCCAAAGGCTCTACTTGTCTCCAATTTCTTGCCAAACTTCTTTCCTTCTTTGGTTGTGCACCCCTTGTTCTTATATGGACTCCAAGGGTCACTTGTGCGAAAATTCATGTCTCTTCTATGCATTGGGCCCCTTCATGAATCATCACACTCAACTGACCATCAAACCCCTCCATGGACCCAATGCTCCCATTCAGATCACCCACCCATCAACCAACATGCCTCTTGGACCAACACACCCCATCCTTGAGTGCATGCCCTCATCCATCTAACCGACTTGTCGTCTAGATGACCCATCCATCCATCTAACTGACTTATCATCTTGAGTGTGCATGTCCCTTAGGTGAGTCAAGATGAATTTCCCAAGTGCTCCCCCCATGTCTTAGTTGATTTTCCCTTCATTGATGGAGCTCACAAGTCTTTCCCTCAACTCTTCATCAAATTGTTCGTCGCTTGAATTTCATCGCAAGGCACCTTGGGTGGAGTCATCCCTTGGCACATCACGTGCCCAAGGAACTCCAACTCCCCTCTATATGAAGATGTTTGTTTCTTCATTTGCACCAAGAATCTTTCCATCCCAATTTAGACTATGGTTGAAGTGCGCACGCCCGATCTAAGCTCCCAAGGTCTTACATCCTTCCCCACCTCAATTCGTTGCCATCCTTGGAAACATCCACAAAATCCGTGATCTCCATGTCTCTTCCCGAACTTGTTCCTCCAATGTAACTAAGTCTACTGGAAACCCCAAGTTTAGTGCCAACTGGAAACCCCAAATTCTACCAAAGTGGAAACCCCAAGTTCTCGTATTTCAATGCAATCATTTGCAACATGTGCAACAATCCACACTGCCCACTGCCAAAAGTTGTGTGCTACCAAACTGTCCACAATGATGAAAAGACGTATCCTCCCCAACTATGTTCGTAATGTATAAGCTGCCACTTCCTCGTTGTGACGATCACTCTCTGTTTCAGTTCTATTGTTGTTGACTCAATTGTTGTTGCAACCTCAACAAAACCTCAAAAATGTTTAAGTGTTGAAATTATGTGAACTTTCCATTGCACCCATACTTCAACTAAACTCTTCCATGTCTCCACATAATGCTATCCCCCATGCCTTGGACCGATTGGTTAGCTAATCTAACTGTCGTGCCCAACTCATGAGAATGTGCTTCCTCATGCAAAAAATTATCCTTTTTTATTGCACTTTTGTAACTCCATCCAACTCCAAAGACTAAGGCAAGTGTCCATCCTTTCCTTATCGTTTCCATCGTTCGATATTCGTCAAGGAGATCCTCCACAATGTTTAAGTGATGCCCTTCAAACCTACTGCTGTGTTCGTACTATGAATTTCTCCTGCATTCAACCCATCCATGCAACGATATCAAACCAAGACAAGGTCACCCCTCACCTTGCTGCACTATGAAGTCACCCCAAAGAAAATTCATCCACGAAAACTTGACTCCACTATCCACCACATGACACAGTTAGTCAATATACCCCAATAATTGTACATTCAGACTGCCTTTGCCTCACTATTGCATCACCCAACCATGCTGCTATGTCTACCTCTCTATGCCTTGGAATGGTTAAGCTTCACCCTCAACTATGTTTCCTAAAGAAAGATAAACACCCATGTCCAAGTAATCTCTTCATGTTGCAATATGTCTATTTGCACAATCCTTCAAATGGATGCAAGTCTCCAACTGGCCTCCTTTCGTTAAGTCACCTCAACGCAACTCAACATATGCGATGGGTGTGGCCAACATGCCCTCACTCCTAAAAACATCCAACGAACTATCCAAGGTGAACCAAGTAGAATGATTCAGCTCAAGAAACTTCCATGCCTCAGGCACGTTCAAACCAATACTCTACCAACTCCAACTAATAAGCCCTGCTAGATCTTTGAGTCATTGCAAAATCTTCCACAAGTCACCAAGGAGTTCTCTTTCAGTGTAATTTCAACTTTTTTCTCCACTGCACTCTTTTCCTCTAGAGCAGTTGTGTATTCCTTCTATAGCTCTGTCTTTTCCGACACAACTTTTATCAACTTGCTAGAAGAAGACTTTGCGTGGAATCATAATTCCTGCATGATACCCGTTTGCAATCCCTGTAGCACTATTGTGGGAATCTATGAGATCATTAATTCTAAGTGACTTAGTCCTTGTTCTTTTTCCTGCATCTCAGGTGTGGGGAACCTGATTTCGTTCGCTGGTATTTTTATGACTCTGCACCATGTAGCCATTTGTGAGAAGTGAGGAGTGATATAAGCTTCTACTTCCCCTGTCATGCTTGTTGGTTGTCCTTCATTGGATATTCTTTATGCTTCCAGGCTTACTATATCCAATCGTTGTTGCAATTAGTCAACTACTCTTGCATCTTCTTACTGATTTCTTCCTACTATTGTGACATTTGTTGAACTATCTCCTCAGTGGCATTCTTTACTTGGTAACTAATCCTATCCATATCATCATATGTTAGTGTATAAAACTCGGTTCCTTGTGCGCTTTCATCGTTTTGCACACAGATGGGGTTGGTCTAGTACCCTTGTCTTTTCTTTTCTCTCTTGTCATGAGTATTGTATGATGCATTTTTTCTGCTGATGGTGTTGTCTCCGGCATGTCCCCTGCACCATTTCCTTGATTTTGTTCTTGATCATTCCCTGGACTGTTGTGTTGTTATGCCTCTTCGTTTCTAGGTTGCTATATATCAGTGCCATCTGAAGGAATCTTCCAATTCGGGTACCAATACTGCATGATCAACTGTATATCTTCTTCAGTAACTTTGTACTTCATCTGGACCCATTCCTCTCTCAAGTCCTTCTTTGCCTGGACATATATATGATGTTTATATGCTTGAAATTGCGGGACCGTTGCGTATGCTTCCACCAGTTGTGGTGTTATGCATGGTGTGTCCTTAATGCACTATCGAATACTTTCAACATAGAGAAAAAAATATACATTGTTGTTTGTTTGTCTTCGTTTATTCATTGTATACCATAAGTTTTGGTACTTTGCTGCTAAACATTGTTTTCCCTCTTAGACCTAAGAACTACGCGTCCTATGGCTCTTCCCATGCTGTGAACGCAAGAAAGACTAAAAGCCATGGATAATGGAACTCCATGCCTTTATCTTGTGCATCTGTGCAGTCAATAAGAAGTTGGTTTAACAAGAAGGGTGCCCAACTCGTCAAGGTCCCTTCCACACACTTCTCTGTTGCAACTATCACTCCTGCTGGCACTTGGTTCTTCCTTCATTTCCGTAGCATCTTGCATGCTAATTCCTATGTCGCAAGTCTGATGGTTGGGTCTCATAAAGCATTGAAGAAATTACATTGAATTATTTTTTTGTTATTAATATTTTTCTTAATACCACATGTCAACTCCATGTTGAACACAGAAGGAATTACACATCTCCCTCATACTCATTTGTAGAAAGCTCCTTTTTGCACAAGAATGACCTCTCGAGCATATCCTCGCCCCCTCCTTGATTTATTTGCAATAGACTCCTCCATTCACCATACCTATCGTGCAAGATGCTACAAATCAACCTTCATTCTATAGATTTGCAATGGCCTTTGAATATGGTTAACATATTTACATTATTGGGTTTCGTGTGCTTGGAAATTTGAGATTAAAGAGGAAGCCTTCATATACTCGTTACTCTAGGGACTAAGGTTAGCAATAGAATAGATCAATCCACCATAACTATCAAGAATATGATCAAGAAAGGCATAGGGGATTGCAAGATAGACTTAACTTAATTCTGGTTAGAGCACAACATATGAAGCTTCAAAGTTTCCGGAAATAACGTATTTTCATGTCCTCCAGAGAAATAACAAACAAGATGATGCAATGGCTAACTTGGAAATGAAGTTAAAATTGGTCTTCTATGGGTAAATCGACTCCAATCTATCCAAGCCATTCTTTAATTTTCAATTCATTGATAAGTATTTTGCTCATAACTCAACATTTGTTCCTAGCACAAAAGCTCAGTCGCTAAGGAAAAACATTTAACATGAAGAGTCTCAACATCCCCTCACACATGTTTCGGGCTACGAGGGAAAGTGGTTTTGAATCCATGGAGTTATCTCATCCCGAGGAGGGAAGAATAGAGGAAAGGTGAGTTACAATTAGTCTAGAGGACGTTGGTCTTTTACGCTTGCTTATTTTCAAGTTGGCCCTTGGTCTGTTCCTCTTCTCATTGTTTTTTATGCAACTAAATTTTTACAGGGCTTGGTTTGTGACTGCTAGTAGCTCAATCTTCTCTGTTTTTGGAAAATTTCATTTAAATCCTAAACCTTCGATTATTTAAATCTTGGAAATTCACCATTGGCTTTAGCATTCTAGGATTGGACTCTTAGTTCTGGTTGGTTTCCTTTTAACCTCAATATTAGTTCAGCGTTCTCATCTGAAATTTTTTCTTTGTATGACCCATTATTTCCTTGAGTCTATCCTCCCTCCTTTCAGTTTCCTCGTTTGGGGTAGAGTTTTTCCTCCTAGGTTAAAATTTGGAACACATTATTTCTTCTCAGTTTCAAAGGCCTGACTATTTGTTGGAAAAGTGTTGTCTTTTTGGTCCCTGGGAATTTCTTATGGTTCTTCTTCAATGCAAAGATAGAAAGTTTGTCATCTCATATCCCCATTGCCTTGAGTCTTCCTGAGCATTATGGAACCTCATGACTTATTAGAGTTAAGGAGAATTTTAAGGTGCCATGAGAATATGGTGCAAGGAAATAGAGCTTCCATTTTCTCTCTAATTTCCAAATTTAGTGATTTCAAGAAACAATGTATGGTGCAAATAGTATAAATTATGAACACCCTTTTACAAGTCAAACAATAGTTAGCTATTATGGAGACGATGTGCAATCTCCTAAAAAAAACATGATAGAAACCATGAACAAGGATGCTCATTCAATGGCTTCGAACCAGAGGATCCCAAAACATGGGGAAAATACGGATGAAAACATAGTAATTTATATGAAATAAGACATACACATTGAAGAATAGGAACCAACATGCAACATTAGAGGATTGGACGAAGAAACGAGTCATCGTATCTTTTTTTAGGAAAAGTTTTTTAAAATTATCAGTATATTAGGTGTCTTTTATAGGATCTACAACAATAAATACATCTGGAAAAAAAATTCAAAGAACATTAGTAAACCTTGTATAATCTTTTGGACATACATTTGAATAATATTGCAAACTTTATACATGTATTACAGTGTTGCCAACACTGTTGCAACCATTTTTTATAATATAATTTACCAGTTCTTATTAAAAAAAAAAATATTAGACCCTCGCCATGAGTTGGACTACTTTGCTGATTTTAACAATGATGGATGCAAGTCTATTATCTTTCAGTCTCATGAACCATGACTTTGACGATAATTTTAGAGTCTCCAATTATGATCCATGAATCTATATTGAAATTGACTACTAGAAACAATTTGTGGAAAAACACATAAGTTTTATATCGATTATTACATCCAAAACCCTAACCCCGGGAAATGAAACGCCAAAAGGTTTGTATGCCTCGATGGGGGTAGTTGATACGTCAACTTCAAGAGGGCGTAACTTTTGCATACGATCTTTGTTTAGGGCGCTCAATACACCATTGGAAATGTATAACCGAGCAGTACACATTTCGTTTAGCTTATTATTTTAGTTCATTGACATGTTAGGAAGTGTCGAGCCCCAAAAACGTAATTTAGGGCCTCAAAACGGCCCCGGAAGTTTGGGACCCGAAAAACTATAAAAAAAATTGCCAAAATGGATTCTGATCTTTGAGCCAGTAGAATAGGTGGGTGGCCACCAATATCCACCTAGATCATTCCTCCCCCCAGGAAGCAATGGTCTCCATTGCGTCAATGTTTTTCATCGGATGAGGAAACTTCTGTTGAATCTGACTACTACTGAGCCACTTACCCTGATTAAGAAATTTCCCTGCTTTGACAACCCGATGGAGTTTGATAGTCTATTGGAGAGTGTCTTTTGTCTTGGTGTCCATGATCTAATGAACTATCGCATGTTCGATGCAGGAAGGATTGAGTTATGTAGGGGCCAACTGTTCGACTAAATCTGAAGTGTCCAGGAGAGGTGGAAAATATGGTCGGAGTAGTTCCATATTAAATATCGTGTGCAAGCCAAGGAAAGGAGGAATATGTAATTCAAAATCATTCTCACCCACAACCTTGGGGATGGTGTAAGGATTATATCGAAGTGGGTGCAAATTTCGATGGGGTCCTGTGAGGCGCTCTTTCTGCAAATGCAACCAGACCTTATCACCCACCTGAAATTTGTGTGGTACCTAATGTTGATCGTGGCACTGCTTGTACTTGGCATTGGATTTCTGCACAATATGATGAAATTGTTGTTGGATTTTTTGGATGTGCTCAACAAATTTGGCTTCCCTATCAACCTCAGTATGAGCATGGGAGGACTCTTCCTGTGTGGATGCAATGGGCAGAGCTACGTCAATGGGGGCCAATGGTTGGAACCCCAAGAACACCTGAAAAGGGTTGCTGACAATAGAGATGTGGAAGGATCTGTTGTATCTATGTTAAACATAAGGAAGGATTTCATCCCATGTGTGTGGATTTTTGTAATTATACATTCTTATGATATGAAAAATCATCTTGTTGACTACATTTGTTTGTCCATCAGTATGTGGGTGGAAGGTAGTCGATTTTCTCAGCTTGGTGTCCATCATTGACCATAGGCTGGACCAAAAAGTGGTTAGGAACCTACTATCTTGATCGGAGATAATAGTTTGTGGGAGCCCAAAATGAACCCAAACATGTGTGAATAAAAGCTTAGCGGTGGCCTTGACTGTGATGCTCTTCTTGTAGGGTGCCAAAATTACCTTCTTAGAGAATCGATCAACAACAACAAAGACACAATCATTCCCATACTTGGTTGAAGGCAGAATGTACATGTATTCCATGGAGATGGACTCCCAAGGCCTATACAAAGTAGGCAGAGGGGTGTATAGCCCCTATTTCTTGATGATCGGCTTGGCAATGGCACAGGCAGTGCAAGATCTGATGTACTTGCGAACATATTTTCGAAGCTTCGACCAATAAAAATTATTTTGCAGTATTGCCACTGTATTTTATACACCAAACTGTCTCCATGCCTAGCTGTAATGATATTCCCAGATCATATTGGCACGCTCAATTGAATGAACACGAAGATGGATCAGATGACATAACAATCCATCCCAGAGATGAAAGTCAGGATCTGTTTTGCATGCGCTCAATGTCTGATAGGTAGTAGTGAAGTCAGAGTCATTATTGTATAATTGTGGCCATCCAGATGTCTCATGTCCACAAGAGTTAAGACATGTGGTTAGCGCTGCCACCGGGGGACGACTGAGGAAATATGTGACATGGTTGGTGTTGCCCGTATTGTAATTGATATTCAAGTGGAATTTTTTCAATTATGTGGACCACTTCTTATGGAGTTCATTCTATAACTTTCCTTGTGTGTGCATGAATTGCAGAGATCTATGATCAGTGTGGATGATCGTTTCCTTCCCCATAATGTAATGCTTCCACTGTCAACATGCCTAGAAAATGGAGTTTATATCTTTGTCGTAGGTGGGGTATTTACGAAAAAAAATCAGATAGATTTTAACTGTGATAGGCTACTAGATGCCCATGTTGAGTGAGGACTACACCGATAGCATAATCTGAAGCATCTGTCTCAATCTCAAATGGTTGTTGTGGGTCTAGAAGAATGAGGATCGGTGCTTAGCAGATGCACAATTTCAAATCCTCGAATGATTTTTGTTGGGGCATGGACCACAAAAATTTTTCCTTCATGCCACCCTTGGTCACCTGGATTAGGGCCCAAGTGATAAGAGAGAAACCCAACACAAACCGCCAATAGAATTTGGTGAGGCCCAAGAAGCTGCGAAGCTTGGTCATTGTCTTCAGGGTCAGTCAATCATAGATAAATTGGATCTTGGTTGGATCCACATGTACACCCTTCTCATCCACGATGTATCCCAAATATTAGATTCTCTACATGCTGAAGGAACACTTCTCCAAATTGGCATATAACTTGTGTTGTCACAGGGTGCCCAATACCTGTTGAATATGCTCCAAATGTTCCTCCCAAGTTTTGTTGAAGATGAGGATGTCATCCAAATATACAACCACAAAGGAGTTTGTGAATGGTCGTAATATATCATCCATCATCCAAATGAATGTGGTTGGGGCATTAGTAAAGCCGAAAGGCATGACCAACCACTCAAAGAGGCCTTCTTTAGACTTGAAGGTTGTCTTCCACACATCAGTTTGCTCAATCAACACCTGGTGGTACCCCGACTTCATATCAATCTTACAAAAAAACTTGGCTCCCTTTATCTGATTGAGAAGATCATCAATCCGGGGAATTGGGCATCAGTTCTTGAATGTGATCATGTTCAGGGATCTATAATCAATACAAATTCACCATGTGCTCCAGAATAATTGGACTCCTGCAAGGTGAGGAGCTTGGTCTGATGTGGCTCTTCATAATTATCTCTTGGATCTGGAATTTGATTACTTCATTCTCTATAACATAATTCCTTTATACAGGGTTATTAGGAAGAGGAACATTGGGTGTCAGATCAATGGAGTGCTTTACCTGACAATGCACAGGCACCTTAGTAGGCTAGGTGAATATGTCTTTGTAGTCCTCTACTATTCCGTCCACCTGTTGTTGCTAGGCAGAGAGACCCCGTGTAGAGGTTTTGGCAGTTGCAGTGACCTTCTTTTCACCTTTTGATCCAACCATACAGAGGAAAAATCTTCCGGTCTAAGAGACCACCTTTCTGCACTGCTTCCCGAAGATCAAAGAGACCGCAGTGTTTGGGACTGCCTCCGATACCGTGTAGAGTTGATCTCCCAAAGTAATAATGAAATTATGTGGCTTATATTCATAAACAACATGACGCTTCCACATGTATGGTTTTCCTATAAAAACATCAAAAACTTCAAGGGGGGGAAACATAACACAATACTTTCTCTTTAACGAGTTTTATGTCATAGTGCAGGCGAGATTGTTGGCTGACGCAGATGTCCTACCCCCAGTTGAGTGAACCGATGGTGTATGACTGAGGATGTGACATTGTTCTCAGGTTCAACCTCTTGAAAATCTCTATTGGGATCAATTTATTATGGCTACCAATTTTAACAATGAAATGGAGTAGGGTTCCCTTCACCCATATTAGTGAGTGGAAAAGGAACTCCCCTTCTTCAGGCTCCTCCAGTTCCTCTGGCTGGAATTTTGTGGTAGTGATGGTGACACTCGGTTCTACATCAATGATAAGTCTTCCCTTTTTTGTTCTAAATTAGAGTCTGAGTCATCATATGACCATGGGGATTTCGTCTCAGCCAACAAAGACTGTTTGGAGCGAAATTAATCAGTATTGTGCCAAGGGATTTTGTGGAACTCGCACCATTTTCCAGCGTCCTTCTTCGAGTTCTCATTATCATTATTTGTTGGTGGCTTGGGATGGTTATACTGGGGTTGGCCATCCTTTCTCTATCCTTTGTCCTAGGAGTTAGGGCCACCCTTACCATACTTTGGTTGTTGCGTATTTGCAGACTCGAACTCCCGCTTGTTCTACTACTTGAAATTATGCTCGATATGGGAAACATATTGGTAAGGGACTCCCAACAACGAGATGTTCAGAAATTCCATTTCGATTTGGATGTACTTGTGCAGAGCCCCATGGTATTTTAGGACCATATTCTGCTAGGAGTCTTTGACACGCAGCTTGGTTCTCAAGGTATGGAAAGTATTGGTGAACTCCGACATTGTTTGGCCCCTCTCTTGGCCGAGTGTTGTCCATGTCGTGTACTGGTTATCATAACTTCCAATAGGGTAATATTGTTCCTTGAGGGCATCAAAAAAAGCCTCCCAAGTGGGTACTAGACAAAAAATTATAGACTCCTCCTCGACATGTTGCTCACATTAAGTCTCCCACCAATATCTGACATGGGGAAGGGCCTTAAGGAATGCAAAGGTGATATTTTCATTGTTGGAAAAATTGTGGACAATGAAATAATCCTCTAGCATATTTAACCATTTTTCCAAAGCGTAGACATCTATCTAGAATTCAAATAAATGAATATAAAATTTATTTTGTAACTTGAAGGGTGTCACACCTCCGAAGTGACTACTGGTTGAAGGTGCCTCTGTTGTTGTCAGCAGTTTCCGAAGGATCTAGGCGAAATTATCCATCATCTCGTTCCTATGTCGCGTGAGGGATTCCTTGAGAAACAGTTTGAAAGGATATCATGTCCCTTAGTCCCTATTTTATTTTTCCATGGAAGGTTTCTTTGGCATGTGAGAGTGGTTTTCCTCAAGAGAAACAATCTCGAGACCCAACTCTCTATACCCTGACCTCGTCGCGGACATGCACTCAGAACGACAAGGAGCAGACCTGCTTTGATACCACTGATCCAGATTATTTTGGGGAACGATAGGAAGGAAGATATATAACAGATATATAAAAAATAAATACACATAGGTATGGCAAGGAACACAGTAATACAATAAATCTTAGATTCTATTAATGATTGTCTAAAATACAAAATATTGTAAAATGAAAAAACACACAAGCTAACTAGAATGGTGGTATCTTATCTCTGAGAAGAGATGTGTCAGCTACGCTCATTCGCAAGAATATGAGTACAATGAGGCTCCAAAGGCCTTTTTAACATAAAACATAAATGAGAAAACCCTAAAAATCCAAAACCCTATCCCCGGAAGATGAAACGCCAAAAGGTTTCTGGGCCCCCATGGGGTTAGTTGATACGTTAACTTCCCGAGGTCGTAACTTTTGCATACGATGTCTGTTTGGGGTGATCGATACACTTTTGGAAAGGTATAACTGAGGAGTACATATTCAGTTCAACCTATAATTTTCTATGATTACATGTTAGGCGTCGTTGAGCCCAAAAAACGTCGTTTAGGGCCTCAAAATGACCCCAGAAGTTTGGGACTCGAAAAACTATAAACAAATTGTCAGAATGGAAAATGGTCTTGGTTTTCAAGGACACATTTTTTTATTTTACCCCCATCCAAAAAAGAGTTCTACTAATCGCACGACTTTTCAATTTATGGGTTGATTTTTTTTGTTTTTGACGAAAAAATATGAGTTTTTAGGGCTACAATTCTCATTTTGAGGTCACAGTTCTTGTCGAGTTAGTAACTTATTAATCCACATGGTTTATATAGTCAAAATTAATTTATATACCCAATATGATCCCCATATAGTTTTAATATAATTCATGATTTTTTTAAGTAGAATTAATGTATATATCCATTATGATCTCAATATCTTTTGAATATAGTCTAACTTAAGTAATGGTAGACAATTATGTCAAAAGAAAGTGGCTTGAAGGAATGAACATGGAAATTTCCATTGTCCTTTGAAGTGCTACAATGGATTACATATTATTGTGTTGAGAGGTGCTTTCTATAACCCAGTATGAAGGAGATGTGTAATTCCTTCCGTATAGCAAAAAAAAAAAAATGATGTTGACCATAAATAAAATATTTCAATATCCACCTTAAGTAATATATATGTGTGTGTGTGTGTGTTAATTTTAAGGTCATAACCAATCCAAACACCAAATTGGTTTATGGGACCCCCTCTGCGCAGTGATTTGACTACTAAACTTTACGAAGGTATACATACCCTACCCCCCTTTGGATTTGAACTTGTGACATTTTAGGAGGAAACACATGTTCTTAACCATTTTTCCCATTGGATTTTATCAATAGGTGCTTTCTACATCCGAGTATGAGGGAGATGTGTAACCTTTAGTGCTTAACATGAATTTGACACCTGACATTAAGAAAAATATTAATAACAAACAAATGTTTCAATGTCCATCTTAAGTAAAATATTTCAAATATATATATGTAAAGAAATTGAAAGCAAAAAAATTCTTAGGGTTAAAACATTTCAATAGTGTGCTACTTAGTATGATTGCTACTCAATATGATTGCATAGAGAGGTACTTTCTATAGCCCAGTGTTAAGGACATGTATAATTCCTTCCTTGCTCAACATGAACTTGACACGTCATTTAAAAAAATATTAATAACAAAAACAAATTCGGTGTCAGTCATAAATAAAATATGTCAACAAGTAAAATATTTTTATATCAACTTTATATATGTATGTATGAGTAAAAAATAACATATTCCATCAATAGGTGCTTTCTAGATCCCATTATGAGGGAGATGTGTAATTTCTTCAGTGCTTAACCTTGACACATGGCATTAACAAAATATTTCAATGTTTCAAATATATATATATATATAACAATTGAAAGTAAAAAAAAAAATTAGGATTAAAACATTTCAATATTGTGCTACTCAGTATGAGGGAGATATATGCTCAACTTGAAGTTGATAGTATCCCTTTTGGTGCATGATAGATGAAACTATATTGGTTTAGTTGATGGAGGKTGATGTTCTTGAAAGTTGTTGATCCTAAAAGTTCTCTTCCAAGTTKCATATCTCACCTTCTTTCTCTACTCTATATGTATTCTGAAAATTATCATAAATTGTTTTATTGTCATATTWGTATGGTCTCTGAAAAAAAATGTTACAACAGTCATCACAATCCAATATAACCATGGAGTAAGCTAATATTGTAATAAAATATCTTCTTTTCAACTACATATTTGATAGGCTTCTAGTAGAAATTTCAAGTACTATAAGAACTTTACCATGATCCAAGCATCATGCATGGTAGAATGATGTCCCAAGTTATGCCCAATTCTAAATCAACTCAAATTGTAAAAAAGTCAATCATATTTTTGGATTGATTGAAACTTTCATTCCTATGTCATCGAATTCCAACAACTAAAAAAAAACTTGTCATAAGATTAGACGGCTCCATATATCCATAATGTATTAATTAAAAGTAGTATAACATCTACAAATGATACCATTAAAATAACCTACTTCTTTTATCCATACAAAATGATATGGATTGTTATGCACATCATACTAAAACGTTGGAGGTGATCATACACATCATCCCTTATTACAATTGTCACGTCTCAACTGCATGCCTTACGATCATGCACCTCTTAAGGGTGTGTGACACCACAACGTTTCATGCTTGGTTTCTTGAAAACACCAAGGTTACTTCTTCTGGACTAAGCCTCTTCACCTAGAGCATACCCATACTACGTTCTAGGCTACCAACGAGTCACACTCCTTCTCTACTGCAAATCTTGTATACTTAGACATTTGTTAATTGCTTTAGCACTTATCACTTTTAAGCATACATCCAAGAATATGAGAAGCTATGAGAACAACAATGGAAAAAATGAAGGAAAAACTCAAATATAGTGCGGGTGAGACAAACCGTGCCTAACACTCGGCTAAGTCTTTGTTATATAAGAACAATTACAACATGAGCACTACCGGCTTGATTTACAACTTCGACAGAGTCAGACGACTCACTTCACCTCACCAAGACACTCATGAATAGATATGCCACCACAAGACTCTCTATCGCAACCATCTTTGTTGCCACCTGTAGTGTACCTCATACGTGCCTCCAATTTCACATTTGTTGTCTCTTCATTTCCACATACTATGCTTCTTCGTTTCCATAAACTTCACAGAGTTTGGTTCTACCACACACATGCCTCCACATATATGCATTTCCAGACTTAGCCAAAATATTCCCAAGAGAAATTTGTCCACCACTATCCGTCGAACTCTCCTCCTCAAGGAAACACAAGTCCTCCTAGAGTGGAGTGACTTGGCTCCTTGAGGGAGTTCCTCCTCCTCATCTACTTCACAATCCAAAAGCTCTACTTGTCTCCAATTTCTTGCCAAACTTCATTCCTTCTTTGGTTGTGCACTCCTTGTTCCTATATGGACTCCAAGGGTCACTTGTGAGAAAATTCATGTCTCTTCTATGCATTGGGCCCCTTCGTGAATCATCACACTCAACCGGCCATCACACCCCTCCATGGACCCAATGCTCCCATCCAGATCACCCACCCATCAACAAACATGCCTCTTGGCCCAACACACCCCATCCTCGATTGCATGCCCGCATCCATCTAACCGACTTGTCGTTTAGATGACCCATCCATCCATCTAACTGACTCATCATCTTGAGTGTGCATGTCCCTTAGGTGAGTCAAGATGAATTTCCCAAGTGCTCCCCCCATGTCTTAGTTGATTTTTCCTTCATTGATGGAGCTCACAAGTCTTGCCCTCAACTCCTCATCAAATTGTTCGTCGCTTGAATTTCATCGCAAGGCACCTTGGGTGGAGTCATCCCTTGGCACATCACGCGCCCAAGGAACTCCAACTCCCCTCTATATGAAGATGTTTGTTTCTTCATTTGCACCAAGAATATTTCCTTCCCAATTTAGGCTATGGTTGAAGTGAGCACGCTCGATCTAAGCTCCCAAGGTCTTACATCCTTTCCCATCTCAATTCGTTGCCATCCTTGGCAACATCCACAAAATTTGTGATCTCCATGTCTCTTCTCGAACTTGTTCCTCCAATTTAACTAAGTCTACTGGAAACCCCAAGTTTAGTGCCAACTGGAAACCCCAAATTCTACCAAAGTGGAAACCCCAAGTTCTCGAATTGCAATGCAATCATCTGCAACATGTGCAACCATCCACATCGCCAACTGCCAAAAGTTGCGTGCTACCAAACTGTCCACAATGATGAAAAGACGTATCCTCCCCAACTATGTTTGTAATGTATAAGATGCCACTTCCTCGTTGCGACGATCACTCTTTGTTTCACTTCTATTGTTGTTGACTCAATTGTTGCTGAAACCTCAACAAAAACCTCAAAAATGTCTAAGTGTTGAAATTATGTGAACTTTCCATTGCACCCATACTTCAACTAAACTCTTTCATGTCTCCACATAATGTTATCCCCCATGCCTTGGACCGATTGGTTAGCTAATCCAATTGTCGCACCCAACTCATGAGAATGTGCTTCCTCATGCCAAAACGTATCCTTTTCTATTGCACTTTTGTCACTCCATCCAACTCTAAAGATTGAGGCAAGTGTCCATCCTTTCCTTATCGTTTCCATCGTTTGATATTCGTCAAGGAGATCCTCCACAATGTTTAAGTGATGCCCTTCAAACATATTGTCGTGTTCGTACTATGAATTTCTCCCACAATTCGACCCATCCATGCAACGATATCAAACCAAGACAAGGTCACCCCTCACCTTGCTACACTATGAAGTCACCCCAAAGAAAAGTCGTCCACGAAAACTTGACTCCACTATCCACCTCATGACACAGATAGTCAATATCCCCAATAATTGTACATTCAGACTGCCTTTGCCTCAGTATTGCATCACCCAACCATGCTACTATGTCTACCTCTCTATGCCTTGGAATGGTTAGGCTTCACCCTCAACTATGTTTCCTAAAGAAATATAAACACCCATGTCCAAGTAATCTCTTCATGTTGCAATATGTCTGTTTGCACAATCCTTCAAATGGAGGCAAGTCTCCAACTCGTCTCCTTTCATTAAGTCACCTCAATGCAACTCAACATATGCGATGGGTGTGGCCAACACGCCCTCACTCCTCAAAACATCCAACGAATTATCCAAGGTGATCCAAGTAGAATGATTCAGCTCAAGAAACTTCCATGCCTCAGGCACGTTCAAACCAATACTCTACCAACTCCAACCAATAAGCCCCACTAGATCTTTGAGTCATTGCAAAATCATCCACAAGTCACCAAGAAGTTCTCTTTCAGTGTAATTTCAACTTTTTTCTCCACTGCCCTCTTTTCCTATAGAGCAGTTGTGTACTCCTTCTATAGCTCTGTCTTTTCCGACGCAACTTTTATCAACTTGCTAGAAGCAGACTCTACGTGGAATCATAATTCCTGCATGATACCCGTTTGCAATCAATGTAGCACTATTGTGGGAATCTATGAGATCATTAATTCTAAGTGACTTAGTCCTTGTTCTTTTTCCTGCATCTCAGGTGTGGGGAACCTGATTTCATTTGCTGGTATTTTTATGACTCTGCACCGTGTAGCCATTTGTGAGAAGTGAGGAGTGATAGCTTCTACTTCGCCTGTCATGCTTTTTGGTTGTCCTTCATCGGATATTATTTATGCTTCCAGGATTACTATATCCAATCATTGTTGCAATTTAGTCAACTACTCTTGCATCTTCTTACTGATTTCTTCCTACTGTTGTGACATTTGTTGAACTACCTCCTCAGTGGCATCCTTTACTTGGTAACTAATCCTATCCATATCATCATATGTTAGTGTACACAACTCTGTTCCTTGTGCACTTTCATCTTTTTGCACGCCGATGGGGTTGGTCTAGTACCCTTGTATTTTCTTTTCTCTCTTGTCATGGGTATTGTATGATGCATTTTTTCTGCTGATGGTGTTGTCTCCGGCATGTTCCCTGCACAATTTCCTTGATTGTGTTCCTGATCATTCCCTGGACTATTTTGTTGTTATGCTGCTTCGTTTCTAGGTTGCTCTATATCAGTGCCATCTGAAGGAATCTTCCAATCCGGGTACCAATCCTGCATGATCAACTGTATATCTTCTTCAGTAACCTTGTACTTCATCTGGACCCATTCCTCTCTCAAGTCCTTCTCTGCCTAGACATATATATGATGTTTATATGCTAGAAACTGCGGGACCGTTACGTATGCTTCCACCAGTTGTGGTGTTATGCATGGTGTGTCCTTAATGTGCTATCGAATCCTTTCAGCATAGAGAAAAAAATATACATTGTTGTTTGTTTGTCTTCGTTTATTCATTGTATACCATAAGTTTTGGTACTTTGCTGCTAAACATGGTTTCCCTCTTAGACCTAAGAACTATGTGTCCTATGGATCTTCCCATGCTGTGAACACAAGAAAGACTAAAAGCCATGGATAATGGAACTCCATGCCTTTATCTTGTGCATCTGTGTAGTCAATAATAAATTGGTTTAACAAGAAGGGTGCCCAACTCGTCGAGGTCCCTTCCACACACTTCTCTGTTACAACTATCACTCCTGCTGGCACTTGGTTCTTCCTGCATTTCCGTAGCATCTTGCATGCTAATTCCTATGTCGCAAGTCTGATGGTTGGGTCTCATAAAGCATTGAAGAAATTACATTGAAATATTTTTTTTGTTGTTAATATTTTTCTTAATACCACATGTCAACTCCATGTTGAACACAGAAGGAATTACACATCTCCCTCATACTCATTTGTAGAAAGCACCTTTTTTCACAAGAATGACCTCTCGAGCATATCTTCGCCCCCTCCCAGATTTATTTACAATAGACTCCTCCATTGACCATACCTATCGTGCAAGATGCTACAAATCAGCCTTCATTCTATAGATTTGCAATGGCCTTTGAATATGGTTAACATATTTACATTATTGGGTTTCGTGTGCTTGGAAATCTGAGATTAAAGAGGAAGCCTTCATATACTCGTTACTCTAGGGACTAAGGTTAGCAATAGAATATATCAATCCACCATAACTATCAAGAATATGATCAAGAAAGGCATAGGGGATTACAAGCTAGACTTAACTTAATTCTGGTTAGAGCACAACATATGAAGCTTCAAAGTTTCCGGAAATAACATATTTTCATGTCCTCCAGAGAAATAACAAACAAGATGATGCAATGGCTAACTTGGAAATGAAGTTAAAATTGGTCTTCTATGGGTAAATCGAATCCAATCTATCCAATCCATTCTTTAATTTTCAATTCATTGATAAGTACTTTGCTCATAACTCAACATTTGTTCCTAGCACACAAGCTCAGTCGTTAAGGAAAAACATTTAACATGAAGAGTCTCAGCATCCCCTCACACATGTTTTGGGCTACGAGGGAAAGTGGTTTTGAATCCATGGAGTTTTCTCATCTCGAGGAGGGAAGAATAGAGGAAAGGTGAGTTACAATTAGTCTGGAGGACGTTGGTATTTTACGCTTTCTTCTTTTCAAGTTGGCCCTTGGTCTGTTCCTCTTCTCATTGTTTTTTATGCAAATAAATTTTTACAGGGCTTGGTTTGTGACTGCTAGTAGCTCAATCTTCTCTGTTTTTGGAAAATTTCATTTAAATCCTAAACCTTCGATTATTTAAATCTTGGAAATTCACCATTGGCTTTAGCAATCTGAGATTGGACTCTTAGTTCTGGTTGGTGTCCTTTCGACCTCAATATTAGTTCAATATTCTCATCTGAAATTTGTTCTTTGTATGACCCATTATTGCCTTGATTCTATCCTCCCTCCTTTCATTTTCCTCGTTTAGGGTAGAGTTTTTCCGCCTAGGTTAAAAGTTGGAACACACTATTTCTTATGGTTCTTCTTCAATGCAAAGATAGGAAGTTTGTCATCTCATATCCCCATTGCCTTGAGTCTTCCTGAGCATTATGGAACCTCATGACTTATTAGAGTAAAGGAGAATTTTAAGGTCCCATGAGAATATGGTGAAAGGAAATAGAGCTTCCATTTTCCCTCTAATTTCCAAATTTAGTGATTTCGAGAAACAATGTATGGTGCAAATAGTATAAATTATGAACACCCTTTTACAAGTCAAAAAATAGTTAGGTACTATGGAGACGGTGTGCAATCTCCTAAAAAAAACATGGTAGAAACCAAGAACAAGGATGCTCATTCAATGGCTTCCAACCAAAGGATCCCAAAACATGGGGAAAATACAGATGAAAACATAGTAATTTATATGAAATAAGACATGGACATTGAAGAATAGGAACCAACATGCAACATTAGAGGATTGGACGAAGAAACGAGTCATCGTATCTTTTTTTAGGAAACGTTTTTTAAAATTATCAGTATATTAGGTGTCTTTTATAGGATCTACAACAATAAATACATCTAGAAAAAAAATTCAAAGGACATTAGTAAACCTTGTATAATCTTTTGGACATACATTTAAATAATATTGCAAACTTTATACATGTATTACAGTGTTGCCAACACTGTTGCAATCATTTTTTATAATATAATTTACCAATTCTTATTAAAAAAAAATATTAGACCCTCACCATGAGTTGGACTACTTTGATGATTCTAACAATGATGGATGCAAGTCTATTGTCTTTCAGTCTCATGAACCATGACTTTGACGATAATTTTAGAGTCTCCAATTATGATCAATGAATCTATATTGAAATTGATTACTAGAAACAATTTGTGGAAAAACACATAAGTTTTATATCGATTATTAGATAAAATTCCAATTTTTTCTCTTTTGTTAAAAAAAATGACCATCCCTTATAATTATTATTATTATTAATATTAAGAAGATGTTTATGATATTTAAGATCTATGATTTTGTATATATAAAAATTAACATTTAAAATTGTTATATACAAGATTCGAAGAACATATATGCTTATGGCCACACTTCATTTCAAATAAGAAAATCTAAGTTATGTCAATAACGACAGCATGGATTAGAAGAAAACTAAAAGGTAGAAAATATAAAACTATTTACAATATGATATTATAATCAGTTTTCACACAGTAGAATAATATAAAGATTTATTTTGATTATATATATATATATATATATATATATATATATATATATATATATATATATTAATTGGTTTTAGTTTAAGTGGTTGAAATAATGAGTGTTATCTATCTTATTTAGATTTAAGTTTTGCAAATAATATGTTTAAGTTTTAACTTAAACTTATTAGTAGTTTATCTATGAGAAGAGATGTGTCAACTATGCTCATTCACAAGAAGGTGAGTATAATGAGGCTCCAAATACCTTTTTAACATAAAACATAAAACATAAATGAGAAAATCATAAACATCCAAAACCCTAACCTCGGGAAATGAAACGCCAAAAGGTTTGTATGCCTCGATGGGGGTAGTTGATATGTCAACTTCAAGAGGGCGTAACGTTTGCATACGATCTTTGTTTAGGGCGCTCAATACACCATTGGAAATGTATAACCGAGGATTACACATTTCGTTTGGCTTATTATTTTAGTTCACGCACATGTTAGAAAGTGTCGAGCCAAAAAAAAGCCATTTAGGGCCTCAAAACGGCCCCGTAAGTTTGGGACCCGAAAAATTATCAAAAAAATTGCCAAAATGGAATCTGATCATTCAGCCAGTATAATAGGTGGGTGGCCACCAATATCCACCTAGATCATTCCTCCCCCCAGGAAGCAATGGTCTCCATTGCGTCAATTTTTTTCATCAGATGAGGAAACTTCTGTTGAATCTGACTCCTACTGAGCCACTTACCCTGATTAAGAAATTTCCCTGCTTTGACAACCCGATGGAGTTTGATCGTCTATTGGAGAGTGTCCTTTGTCTTGGTGTCCATGATCTAATCAACTATCGCATGTTTGATGCAGGAAGGATTGAGTTATGTAGGGGCCAACTGTTCGACCGAATTTGAAGTGTCCGGGAGAGGTGGAAAATATGGTCGGAGTAGTTCCATATTAAATACCGTGTGCAAGCCAAGGAAAGTAGGAATATGTAATTCAAAATCATTCTCACCCACAACCTTGGTGATGGTGTAAGGCTTATATCGAAGTGGGTGCAAATTTCGATGGGGTCCTGTGAGGCGCTCTTTCTGCAAATGCAACCAAACCTTATCGCCCACCTGAAATTTGTGTGGTACCTAATGTTGATCGTGGAACTGCTTGTACTTGGCATTGGATTTCTGCACAATATGATGAAATTGTTGTTGGATGTTTTGGATGTGCTCAACAAATTTGGCTTCCCTATCAACCTCAGTATGATCATGGGAGGACTCTTCCTGTGTGGATGCAATGGGCAGAGCTACGTCAATGGGGGCCAATGGTTGGAACCCCAAGAACACCTGAAAAGGGTTGTGGCCAATAGAGATGTGGAAGGCTCTATTGTATCTATCTTAAACATAAGGAAGGATTTCATCCCATGTGTGTGGATTTTTGTAATTATACATCCTTATGATATGAAAAATCATCTTGTTGACTACCTTTGTTTGTCCATCAGTATGTGGGTGGAAGGTAGTCGATTTTCTCAGCTTGGTGTCCATCATTGACCATAGGCTAGACCAAAAATTGGTTAGGAACCCACTATCTCGATTTGAGATAATAGTTTGTGGGAGCCCAAAATGAACCCAAACATGTGTGAATAAAATCTTAGTTGTGGCCTCGACTGTGATGCTCTTCTTGCAGGGTGCCGAAATTACCATCTTAGAGAATCGAGCAACAACAAAAAAGACACAATCATTTCCATACTTGGTTGAAGGCAGAATGTACATGTATTCCATGGAGATGGACTCCCAAGGCCTATCCAGAGTAGGCAGAGGGGTGTATAGCCCCTGTTTCTTGATGGCAGGCTTGGCAATGGTGCAGGCAGTGCAAGATCTGATGTACTTGCGAACATATTGTCGAAGCTTCGACCAATAAAAATTCTTTTGCAATACTACCACTGTATTTTATACACCAAAATGTCTCCATGCCTAGCTGTAATGATATTCCCAGATCATATTGGCACGCTCAATTGAAGGAACACGAAGATGGCTCAGATGACATAACAATCCATCCTAGAGATGAAAGTCGGGAACTACTTTCCATGCGCTCAATGTCTGATAGGTAGTAGTGAAGTCAGAGTCATTATTGTATAATTGTGGCCATCCAGATGTCTCATGTCCACAAGAGTTAAGACATGTTGTTAGCGCTGCCACCGGGGGACGACTGAGGAAATATGTGACATGGTTGGTGTTTCCCATATTGTACTTGATATTCAAGTGGAATTGTTGCAAGTAAGTGGACCACTTCTGATGGAGTTCATTCTGTAACTTTCCTTGTGTGTGCATGAATTGGAGAGATCTATGATCAGTGTGGATGATCATTTCCTTCCCCATAATGTAATGTTTCCACTGTCAACATGCCTGGAAAATAGAGTATATATCTTTGTCGCAGGTGGGGTATCTGCGAAAAAAATCAGATAGATTTTAACTGTGATAGGATACTAGATGCCCATGTTGAGTGAGGACTGCACTGATAGCATAATCTGAAGCATCTGTCTCAATCTCAAATGGTTGTTGTGGGTCTGGAAGAATGAGGACCGGTGCTTAGCAGATGCACAATTTCAAATCCTCAAATGCTTTTTGTTGGGGCATGGACCACAAAAAATTTGCCTTCATGCCACCCTTGGTCACCTGGCTTAGGGCCCAAGTGATAAGAGAGAAACCCAACACAAACTGCCAATAGAAGTTGGTGAGGCCCAAGATGCTGCGAACCTCGGTCATTGTCTTCAGGGTCAGTCAATCACAGATAAATTGGATCTTGGTTGGATCCACATGTACACCCTTCTCATCCATGATGTATCCCAAATATTGGATTCTCTACATGCTGAAGGAACACTTCTCCAAATTGGCATATAACTTGTGTTGTCGCAGGGTGCCCAATACCTGTTGAATATGATCCAAATGTTCCTCCCAAGTTTTGTTAAAGATGGGGATGTCATCCAAATATACAACCACAAAGGAGTTTGTGAATGGTCATAATATATCATCCATCATCCAAATGAATGTGGTCGGGGCATTAGTCAAGACGAAATGCATGACCAACCACTTAAAAAGGCCTTCTTTAGACTTGAAGGTTGTCTTCCACACATCAATTTGCCCAATCAACACCTGGTGGTACCCTGACTTCATATCAATCTTACAAAAAATCTTGGCTCCCTTTATCTGATTGAGAAGATCATCAATCCAGGGAATTGGGTATCGGTTCTTGAATGTGATCATGTTCAGGCATCTGTAATCAATACAAATTCACCATGTGCTCTAGAACAATTGGACTCCTGCAAGGTGAGGAGCTTGGTCTGATGTGGCTCTTCATAATTATCTCTTGGATCTAGCATTTGATTACTTCATTCTCTATAACAGAATTCATGTATACAGGGTTGTTAGGAAGAGGAACATTGGGTGTTAGATCTGCTAACGGGGTTTGATTGAATTCTTGATTAAATGTTTCTTTATTACCAAATCCGTCATTAGATTTTTTCCTCGTACTTACAGTCTATCATGATTTTCGGCGGCTTTTTCCATTTATGATTATACGACGTCTTTATGACCTATCATTACCACTTGTAGCCTTTGTTTCCATCCTTTTTGTACGTTTACCGGTCTTTTCAGTGCTAAACTTCTTTCTGGATTCTGTTTTCAGCTACTATGCAGTTTTTTGCTTTTGTGTATTGCCTTCTTAATTGGCATTGTTTCATCCCTCTGCGTGACAATCATTCCTTCTTCATAGTTTCTTATGCCTTTATACTCTCTTATTTATTTTTCTTTGTTTTACTTTTTATTTATTTTTCTTTCTTTTTCCTACTATAGTGCACTACTATGGTACATGTCTTCTTCTGCAACTCACATTATTGTGAAAATTGTCGACCCTCTTTATAGGGTTTCATCTGGATTCCATTCACCATTCCTCCCGGGATTTCTCCATTCAATGTTTCCAACTGCACAACACCTGTCTCCATAACTCGTTTAATCACATATGGGCCTAACCAGTGCATTCAAAACTTTTTAGGATGTTGCATAAACTTGTTTTTATATAACAATACTAAGTCTCCGACTTGGAATTTTTTCTGCTTAATATGTTGATCATGCCATGATTTTTCTCTGGCCTTTTGAACTTGTTGGTGGAATCCTACGAAAAATTTATCCTCCTCAAGTTGTACTAATTGTGACAATCTCTCCTCTATTGCATTAGAGTCTGGAATATTAGTGATAGATGCAATGAGAAGACTCAGCACAATAAAATCAATTGTCATGGATGCTTCTTGTCCATACACCAATCTAAAAGGTGTATTTCCTGTCAAGTTTTTGCTTGTAGTCCTGTATGCCCATAATACTATAGGAACCCTTACGTACAATTGATCTCTTCCTACATTGTATATATTTGTTAGCGCATTCTCTAGGATTTTATTAAATGCATCTATAGTTCCATTGGCCTGAGGATGATATGGCGTGCTCCTCTGATGTTGGATTTGAAATTCTTCGGTTAATGTTGCAATTGTCTTATTGATGAAGTGTGTCCCTTGATCACTCAACAAAATACATGGACATCCAAATATTGTCACTACATTCTTGAACAGAAATTGCACAGTAGTATCTACGCTACAATCTATAACTGGTGTTGCTTCTGCCCATCTGGTCAGATATTTTGTCGCAGTAATTATATACCTAGATCATGATATTCTCACTGGTAGATTGATTGGTCCATCAAAGTCTATCACCCATTTATCAAAAGATTGTAGTGTAACTTGTGGATTCAAATGCATATCATCCCTTCTGGATGGTTTTCCTACCCTTTGACATATATCACATTTTTTATAGTACTCTTTGGCATCCTTGTGAAGTGTGGGCCACCAGAGCCCCGCACACAAAATCTTTTATGTTGTTGCTTTGCCGGCATAGTGTCCTCATGTTATCCTATCGTGTGCTTCTGCAAGTATCATAGACCTTTCATGCTGTACGAAACATTGTCGTAATATCCCATCGAAACCTAACTTATATAAGCGTTTTTTAATTAGCTGGTAGTTTTCTACCTTTACCACTAGTTCCTTCTTCTGTGCCATTGTCATGTCCGATGGAGCCATACCTGTACTTAGAAACTGCACAATGTATGAAAAGTAGTCATCCACCATTTTAACCTAAAATAATTATGCATCCAACAAAATGTCATATATATTTCTTACATCTTCTCCTGGTAGTATGTATGATAAGTGATCTGGTCCTGCATTCAACTTCCCTGGTTTCACAACAACTTCAAAGTCGTATTCCTGGAATAACAAAAACCAGCTGCATATTCTCCCTCCAACATTGGCTTGTTCACAAAGTATTTTAGCGCAGAATTCTATGTTTACATATTAAAATGTGAACCCAACAAGTAATGTCTAAACTTCAACAACGCTTATACCATCGCGAGTCCTTCCCGTTCTATCGCGGTATATTTCTTTTTTGTTGTCAATAGTTTCCTGCTTGCGAAGGAAATTGGATGGTCTATGTCTCCTTCTCTCGGTTGGGATAGTATCACACCTAAAGAAAAGGATGATGCACCCACATGAACATGAAACTCCTTTTTCTAGTCTAGGAATATCAAAATCGGTGCAGTCACTAGCTTCTATCTCAATGTATCTAGTCCTTTCAGGTAGTCCTCATTCCACTGGAATTTTGATTCTTTTTTCAACAACTTCTCCATCGATGTTGTAATCTGCACATATCCCTTGATAAAATTCATGTAATATCCTATATGACCCAATATTTCTCTCAACTCTCTGATTTATGTCGGTGGTTGCAAATCTAGGATCACTGCAATCTTCACGGGATCCACTATTAAGCCATGTTTACATACCACATGTCCCAACAAAATCCTAAATGGTGCGCAAAAAATACATTTCTTCAAATTTAGTGAAATATGACATTGGATACACCTATCAAACATCAGTCTTAGTAATTCAATGTGATCCTTTAATAGATTAAACACAGTCCAATCATCTAGGTAGACTTCTAGGAACTTATGGATAAATTCCTTGAAGACTTCAATGACTACTCTTGAAAACACTGCAGGTGCGTTCTTTAATCCAAATGGAATCATTGTGTACTAGTAACTCCTCCATTCCATCACAAAGGTATTTTTGTTCCTATATTCTTGTGCAATTTTAATATGATGATAGCCTGAGAAACCATCTGTGAAAGAATAGGCCTCCTGCCCCCCTACATTCTCTAATACTTCATTTGTGAATGGTGTCTGAAATGGGTCATGTAGGCATGCATCATTCAACTTCCTCAGATCCACGTAGATCCTAATCCCTCATGTTTTCTTGTCTTGCACCACCATTGGACTTATCCATTATGAATCCTTGACTGGTTCGATGAGTCCTGCTTCTGGCATGTAGTCTATTTATTCCTTCACCTTCTCTTTGTATTTTATATTCAATCTGTAAGGTCTCTGTCTTACTTGTTTAGCGCCTAGTTTTAGCGGGATTGTCGTCTCTCTTAACTCACCAACTATCCCTTTCATCTCTAAAAATGTAGTTGGGAATAGGTCTTGAATTCACGCAGTAAATATGCAATATTTTCTACGGTTTCATCACTCCAATAATCTCCTATTTGCGCAAACTTTGGGTTCTCCTCTATCCCAATATTCACTTTTCGCGTCTTTAGTGGTGTTGCATATGTTGTGGACTCAAGTTTTGGACCTTATACGACACGTTCTCCTTCTATTTCAGGTACTTGGGGATTTCGGGGATCTTCCTCATCTTGAGATTCTTGTGCAACATTGTAACATTCCAGTAATTGGTGGATTGTCATAGAAGCGTTGTGCACACTACATACATATATTACCTCCATTGACTCTTCTCCTGAGAAAATTTTGTGTCTAATAGTTTGTAGTGCTACATCTACTAATGGAGATTCATGCTCAAAATTAATGTTACCTTAAACCTTTGAGTCATGTATTCTCAGCCTGTGGTCTCTCTGCACATCTCTAGTTCCAAGTACCAATTCTTTGGAATCATCTCCAATGTATGTATGAACTTGTGCGTCCATTATTTCTTCGGTGTCACGCTCCATATATTTTCACACTGTGCGACATGATCTGTTGGATTTCCTTCCCCGACATATTTATGTGTAGTATATTCCACATTGGTAATGAAACTAACTTGTATCAATCTTCTACATTGTTTCCAGTCTTCTATGTTTTCTTTATGCGTAGCCCACCATCTGGCTAGGGTGGACTTTAAAACAACATCTAAAGCCAACAATCCTTGTTGTTCAAGTATTTGTAACTCAAACTTATATACAAACGTTTCTATATCAGTCAATCCATCATATTGGGTGGATCGCATAGCTTCACTCCAATTCATTGTAATGATTGAGTAATGTAGGCACACCACATAGTTGAGAATTCATGTATCCTTTGTGGCCACTGATCCAATCCTTCCTCTGAGTCTGATGCACATGAGTTAATTCTCCTCCAACTTAGTGCACCATCTACGGTGAGGTTAACATAGTCATCCATTCACACAGTCATATTGTACAAGTTGTCAATTTCATCTCGTTTTGTTGGTTCTATGTATCTCTTTCCTTCTTTTGGATCCAATGTCACAATAACCTTCAAGTCCCCTACTTCGAAGATCATTTCCATCCTCTTCAAATTAATGATTGCATGGTTGTTAAAGGCCCATTATAATCCCATTAACGTTCGATATTGTTCGCTATCATCCACGATCTTAGTAACTTCAAAATCTTCTATAGGTGGTGCAAATGGTGTTGATTCTACCTAATTCGGTCCCAATATATCATTTCTTGTTTTCTTATAGGTCTCTTTCTCTTTTTGTGGGTCGAATGTCAGCAAAGGCCATGCTGCTTTATTTACCCATTGTTTAGCTTGCCTTCTTCCAATGGTCGTATTGCTCTTCTATTTTGGGTCCTTTGTCACATATCTCTACTGATATATTTTTCACATTCTGATTTGGGTTCTAGTTTTGATTCCCTCTTATTTGCCACTTTTTTAGTAATTGAGGATAATCTTATGTCGTATGCTCCAATGCTTGAAAATATGTGCATGGTGTGCAGGGGTTCTGGCAGTCACAAGATAAGTGTCCCGGTTGGTTACAGTTATAACATATTATAGGGCTTCTTCCTCCTCTTTCGAAATTTGTTCTACCTAAACCTTTTCCAAATACTCCTCGGTTTCCTTGGTTAAATCCTCTTTGATTACTATACTGACCTCCTTTTGTCGCATCATTTTCCTCTTGAATTTTGTACATGTATGAAGTGCGCTCCCTCATCAAATAGAATGTGTAAAAATCATAATCTTCATGTCCTACTGACTTACAAAACGTGCAGAATAAATTTCTTGGCGTACTCTGGTATTTTTGCATCAATGGACAATCATGTAGATTATGTCCCCATTTATTACATATCTTACAATATCCTCCCACTGGTAATGGATTTGGTTCTCTGATTGTCATGTATTGTGCAAAGGTCAGGAATTCATCTTTATGGTGACCTTCAATCCTAAACTTAATACACCAAATTTGTTCCCACTTCTCCTTCCCCTTTGTAAACTCTTCCAACTGAATGGTCAAGGCAACCAACTGTATTTTGACCTGCATCATCCCCCCACTGTCTCTGAAAGGAGATGCTTCCATTTTCATTGAAATTTCCAAGGATTCATGCTATGACATAACTTTTTGTTGTACCAATGGGTCATGGATGCGTGGCAAGAGTCCCGCGATAAACCATTCCCTGTGTTGGTGATCGGGGATTTGGAATGTTAACCCACCCATCACGTCCTTGAAACTTTGATTGAAGTCCCATACTGATTCGGTCTACACTTGTTTGATTTCTTTTAACTTTATAATGTACTGTGACTCGTAGTTTTGTTTCCTGAATTCTTTCAATAATTCTTGTGTAATTTTCGTTAAGGTTCTCGCTTGGCCTATTGGCGTATTAATCTCCAACTTCATGTACAATACTAGTGCACGATCTATAAACTTTGTTTCCAACTGCGCAATCTTCGCAACCTCATCTTGGACATTATTCATAGCCCAAATGGTCTCACATACAAAGAGATGTTGTTTTGGGTCCTCTCACCCAATTCCCCGAAACTCAAGTAGTCTCAGTGTATTATCTAATCTGGCCATGTTGTTGTGCATTGTCACTCCCCTTGGTGATACTGGTTGAATCTGACTCAACACGTTGTTTCCAAATCTCTAACTACTACTCTTCTGAATTCCTCCACTGACTACAAGAGCTTTTGAAAAATATCTGAATGTGATTTCAGATCTAGGTGACGCACACAAGGTTGTGGATTGAACACAAGATTCTTCCTGAATAGGACTTACCGACTCTTCTATAATAGGACTGTGTTGAGGATCCTCCTCTTCTCCTTCTATACATTCTACTTCTACAATATGGACGTATGTGCAAGGTTCTCGATACTCATTGCGTTGCTCTCTCTTCTCAGCCTCAGTCTTCAACTTCTTGTACCTTCTTCCACTGTGCAATACCCCAAATTTGTCTTCTCCTTCTGATATTCCTTCTTCATTTTCCTGCATCCTCAATGCTCTTGTTGCTTATTCATTTCTTCTCTCCTACCTTCGAACCATCTCTTGGAAAATCCAAATTCCCCTATGTGCGTGAAGTCCTTTAGTTGTCAAAATCCATCCTCATCACACATTTATCACACAATAACATCTCTATCCACGTACCCAATGAATTCATAAATATTTGGTGCAGAACCTTAAAGAAATATCATTTTGCAACACTATACGACTGTGTGCAATCAATTGCAAATTCTATAATATATCCACCCAATATACTATCCAACCAAAAATCAACTACGCGGGAAGTCTTATTACTTATATAATTAAATTTTATTACCAACTCAGGATTCCAGCTTCTTGGTGTAGCCGATCAGTATCTTCCATTATTCTCCACTAATAATTCCAGCCATTCAGTCAAGATAATAAGAAATTCACCAAAGAAGAGCTCATGCAGCTCGATATACACATATCTTTGCATCCATTATTCGTCCTTCATCCAAGGATTTCTATTCTCTTTTCGAGCAAATTCTCATTCCTTCCCTTCTATCCATTTTGAGATCTCTTTCTTAGTAGGGCTCCAAAACATTTCCTCAAATACAGATTCTGGGTCCCGGCAATGAAATAATTTGTTGGCGCACAAGTGTAAGACCCTAGGTTCAAGTTATCTTAAGCAACAAACCCTTCAGACACCGGTCCTTTTGGCATCACCTGTATGTAGGCAAAGTCTCACCCAAGGTATCTAGGGGGACTGTAGGAACCAAGTTTCATGCAGTAATGAGAGAATGTGAGTCAATCAATGTATTCATTACAACGTATATGTACTGTGTGCGACATTCAGATTCTATTTAATCCTTAATTGAATCAAACATACAATTTTAATGCAATTTACCATATCACTTAATTATTGAACTATCTAATATACTACACAATATCAAATCATCAACAGAGATATATCTAACCATGCATAATCAAAGTAGACATGAATACACACATAAACATACATTCAACATGGGCTTTCACGTGGTTCACCCAACCCTGGGCTATGCTCAAAATTGTTTGCTTCTTTATTCTTTTTCTTTAAGTAACAACCTCAATATTGCACACTGTGCTACAATGGATACATCAAGATCTATCCCCATCCTACCTATCCTCTACAATACAAGCTTCCTCCCATTCACTCTCCTAATTCTCAGACACAAGCTCTCTTCCTCTAAGTCTGTCTCTGACCATAACACCAATAATCATCAGAACCCCTAATCTTCCCGACCCATTACATATTTATACAAGAGATTATGGCTCAAAACCCTATGACAAATCATCATGAGTCAGTTACAAATATTTTCTCGGGTGGCTTTTTCTTCCTTTTGCGAATGGTTTCTCTCCTTACTTTATCTTCTTGGTCTTCTTGATCTTCTTGATCTTCTTGATCTTCTTGATTTTCTTGATCTTATTGATCTTCTTGATTTTCTTCTAAGTGTGCTTTTATTACATGCTTTGACCCTGTCTTTTGCCCTTTCCTCTTCCACTGCGCGTTTTCTCCATACTTAGTATTTTTCTCAACATTGTATCCAAAACTGCATGTCCAACAGAAAGTGAACAACACCCAAGTAACTTGGTCTACATTCTTCTCATTCATGTTGATTGCCAACAATTATTGGTCGATTTTTTTGTTTCCTCCATCCATGTCTTGGAATGAACTTGTCTTGCATCTATTGCAAGTGTCCAAATTTTGGTACTTTCATCGTGACTGTCAACATCACATGACCCCAAAAAATTGGCTAAGGCACCAAACATCAAGGTTCCTCATCCATCCTCTCAACTTGGCACATCTAGACTTCACTGCCCACCACTGCAACAACCTGTCCAATGCACCTCATCAAAGAGTTTGACAACTTCCCTAAGCCACCTCCACGACTGCATCAAATCTTCCCAATTCCACCACAGGACTTGTCCAAGCAAGTTGTCCCAATATCTCTACACTTTCTCCCAACCAAATCCCCATCTTCAAATATGCACCATTTCAGTCACCCTCAAGTCTACGAGTATTCACCATGGAAACATAATGAACTTTAACCACCAAGTCATCCATAGTCCTTTCAAAGAACTCACTACAACACTTGGAAAATGCAAGAACTCAAGCCAACCATACCTTTCCAATGGCATCATTCGTTGCAACCATGTTCTAATCTTGTTGTTGGTTACTCTTCCTCTATTCTACTATGAGCTTCTTATTGACCCAGGGTTCATGTCTTTCGGGTTTCCAACAAAGCCTCTAAAACTATCAGTCACCCTGGTAAACAAAAAGGCAACACAACACACAGAATGTGTTGCACAGTCTCACCGGAGATAGCTTTAATGGGTGGCTGCAAGACTCAGGTGTTTACAACCTAGGATTGAGTATAAGATATGAGCCCTAACCATTGAACCATATATTATCACTTATAAATGCAACCTACTATTATTCACAACTATGCAGTAAATCGAATAGCTCATTCCTTAATATCGCAACAACATTTAAACAAGCAATATAATAACTTATTCATTCAACATAATAATAACTGTTGAAGATAGGAAAGAGATGCATTAATTCATCACACAACACAAATATTACCGTGGTTCACCCCATCCTGGGCTACGTCCACAAAGATTTGTCTCTTGGCTCTTTTGTTATGATAGTTCTGCATCTACAGCGCCGCGCGCTTACAACTCTCCTCAGATGGGTAAGATCTATGTGAGGTGAACTAGATTGCACCAAGATCCTCAGCCTGCGATCTGATCCTCAAGATCTACCTTCTCTCATCTCCTCTAGCTCAACATCTTACCACATCATTCATACAACAAAATGATACCTATCGCATCCACTCATGCGTAGCTACAATACTCAAGAACTAATCATATGCCAAACAATACAACAACCCGGAATACTAACTAGATCGGGACAACGACAAAATCCGTGAACCTTCTATAATACCTAAGTATCGATATTTATATATTTCAGGCTCTTCATCCATTACAATGTATTACCAAAACCCTAACCCTATTGTCATTAGGTCTTCCTCCCATGCGTGCGTGTTGTTCTTCCTTCCAATTGTTACCTTTCTTGCATGTGTGCGTGTTGTGCTTCCTTCCAGCTGTCACTTTCCTTCTGCATGCTTTCTTTCCCAAAATCGTCTTACTTTCCCGCCTCGGCCTACTTCCAATACGCCCCCAACATTGACATGTGGCTTGTCCCAAGCCACCTAATCCTTCTGAGCTACCTCGATCTCCTTGGTGACCGTTTGGAACTTTTCCTTGAGCTCTACGCCTGCGCAGTCTTCTCCTTGATTGTGTCCACTACCTAGACTGCAACTTCATTGTTGATCAATCCTGCACATTCTTCATGGGTCTATGCTATCTGTGTCTTAGCTTCCTCTTCCTATGCCAGGACTTCTGCTACCCTCTCCTGCAGTGCTTCCATTTGAGCCTGACGCTCTTGTTTCTAGGTTTGCACAGAGATTAGCTCTGCCTGCAATATCTTAATCTCTTGCGTCCCTTTGACACGTTCTGGGATTGGTATTGTCTTCCACCTCTGCTTGATTTCTTGGATTTTTATGCTGATCCGTTCTTCTTCCATGTCCCATTTGTGGACCTGTTGATCCTCCTCCAACCTGGTCCAAAGTTGTGTTGCTTTATCTAACAAGTCAATTGTTGTGCTGACCTGCTGCTCTATCTCCTGCAGATGCGTTGTTGCTTCCTGCTTCCTTTTCTCCTTCACTACTGGTGGAGTGGTTGGTGTGAGTTGTTCTAAGATATTCTCGATCTCCTTCTGATATTGATCGATTCCTACGCAATCCGATCAATATTTTCTGTTGTTGTGATCTCATCACTGCGTGCAGCCTAAGGAATCTTCTCGTAAGTTCTCGCTACTTTATGCTCAAATCCTTTTATGCACTCCCTTTCTTCCTCGGTCTTAGATTTAGCCTTCTCATATATTAGTTCTAGCATGCCCCGTTCCTTTGTTTCCTGCTTCAGTTCAGTTACGTCTCTTCGTGCACGAGATTGTACCTCATGGTTCATGCTCACCTGCAACTTGTGTAATGACCCTGATGATATCCTTGTCAAAACAAGTTGGATTTGGCTTAGATCCTTCAAGGGTGTCTGCCCCACAATTTCGTCCATGCGCAACATACTGGGGTTGATATGGAATGTTACGTGTGGCTGCAATATCCCCTAGAATGACTCTCATTCTGGTTCTTGCACTCTTCCTTCTGTCTATGGTGCTGATGGTTTGATTCCCTTGCTGCTTGTTGTCAGCCCTTCCCCGATCTGCTTGATGAGATGTCGCATGTCTTCCAACTCCTCTTGGATCTTGTCCCCGTGGCACGCAACATGGTCGAAGTCCTTGGATAGACAATCCTGGACCATTTGGGCTATCATCTCCCCGTCATCATCTATGATAGTATACTCTGGCGGTGTTCTTTGCGCCTTTTCTTTCTTGCGAGTACCTCTTGTCTGCGTGGCTGGTCTCTTATTTCCCCCTGGTTATTGTTCATTGGGATTTGGGGTGGTCTCCTGCGTTCCCTCTATTAGAATATATAAGATGGTGTCCTCGTTTTACCATTGACGATACCCTCGTCTCCCAACCACAGGCCGAAGCCTCCCTCCGAACACCTTAACCTTGACCTGAGAATTCCTCCGGAAGCAAGCCCTAGGCTAGATAGCCAAACAAAGAGTAGAGCATCTCTCCCTAAGGATAGCGCATCACAAAAAGTTGATCAGATAGTCCAAACCCTAGCCAAGAGATATCCAAGCCAAATACTGAAACTTGCTGCTGCTACAGCTGCACTTGCAACCCTCCTCCAAACTTGTGCACCAGCTGCAACTGCAGTGCGCACCAAATGGGAAAACTGCAGTCCTAAGATGTGTCAAATGAAAAACTGGCGCCATGTATTTATAGTAATCCTGCTAGTTTACTGGGGCCGACTTCTCCTTCTGGGTATGTGTATGTTCAGTATATTATTATTAATTCTGGCCGACTTCTTCTCTTGGAGGCTAATAGCCTAATATAAATTATATTCTTGAGCCGACAAGGATTCTAGGGTTATTAGCCAATTCATTAGGGTTTCTCTTGCTTCCCGGAGTCTTCTATTCTCGTCAGGTTCACATGTAGAGGTAAATACCTCCCGCAGCTACCATAAGATTAACACTCCCTCCTAGCTAGAGAGGTATTTACAGGTAATGGACTTGAGAACAAAACATACCATTTACACGGTAGCATCAATATAGTCATCTAGACTATTTCATGACTAGATCATGAGCATCACCATCACTATCAGCTGCATCATCTCTCGAAACCATACTTCATCTGAGTAATATGATGCTGGATAAGTCAC
>ML783617.1:215924-247714 GCA_009831015.1 Picea engelmannii | reverse complement strand
ACTCCTTCCTTGTATTCATGCTTGCAGCAAATGCATCCCATGTCTTGGGAAGACCATTGAGTACTATGTTCACCAATTCCTTTTCTGAAGTGATCTCTTCAATAGCTTGTAGTTGATCTCTTAGCTGGGAGATCCTTACAAAGCATGATGTTATGTTATCGTCATCATTCATCTTCATGTCACGGAGCTCATTCTTCAGACTCATAACTTGTCCAATGTTTCTGACTGAGAAGAGATTAGTTAGGGAATCATACATCTTCTTTAATGAGTCAAGATGGGAGATGCAGGGTATCAAGTGGCCTTTTATGGAATCCACTATGATACTCATGGCATTAATGTCAACGTCTTTGAACTTTTCCATAGTTGCAACGTTCTGCGCTTCCTTCTCTTCTCCTTCTTTAAACTTTGGCTTCACGATCTTTCCTTTCACAATGTCCAACACTTTATTCTTAGCAAGGATGAGATCAATCCTTTTCTTCCATGCTCTGAAGTTAGAAGCTCCATCTAACTTGTTCTCAGACTTCATAGAGTTCATCATGGCTTGCTTGACTTGGTCAAACCCTAGATTTGACCAGAAATCCAAACTTCACGTCTTGGCTTTCTGAGAGTACCAGGAGATGCATTGGGCTAGGGCGCACTGATCTATCTAGAGATTAGGTCAATCTCGTCACCTAAGGTGCCTCAACAAGAGGTTTAGGGTTTCTGCAACTACTTCTGCTGGTAACCCTAGCTGCAGTGCTTTTGGAAGCTGCTCCTGCTAGCTGTAACCCTAGCGGTAGTTCCTCAACGAGCTCAATATCTAGCGGCTATGTTTCCTTCCAGCATTTTAGGCTGACTGAAGGGGTGTGGGCCCATAACCTGTTAGAATATATAAGATGGTGTGCTCATTTTACCATTGACGATACCCTCGTCACCCAACCACAGGCCAAAGCCTCCCTCCGAGCACCTTAACCTTGACCTGAGAATTCCTCCGGAAGCAAGCCCTAGGCTAGATAGCCAAACAAAGAGCAGCGCATCTCTCCCTAAGGATAGTGCATCACAAAAAGCTAATCAAATAGTCCAAACCCTAGCCAAGAGATATCCAAGCCAAATACTGAAAATTGCTGCTGCTGCAGCTGCACCTGCAACCCTCCTCCAAACCTACGCACCAACTGCAACTGCAGTGCGCACCAACTAGGAAAACTGCAGTCCTTAGATGTGTCAAATGAAAAACTGGCGCCCTGTATTTATAGTAATTCTGCCAGTTTACTGGGGCTGACTTCTCCTTCTGGGTATGTGTCTATTCAGTATATTATTATTAATTCTGGCTGACTTCTTCTCTTGGAGGCTAATAGCCTAATATAAATTATATTCTTGAGCCGACAAGGCTTCTAGGTTTATTATCCAATTCATTAGGGTTTCTCTTGCTTCCCGGAGTCTTCTATTCTCGTCAAGTTCACATGTAGAGGTAAATACCTCCCGCAACTACCATAATATTAACACCCTCATCCTATTTCTGTTGTTCCTTGGTTGGCTGTGTCCCCTCCTTTTTCCCCTTCTGGGTCCCTTTCTTCTTTATCCCTTCGTCTGCCTATGTTGTCTTTCCCTGGGCCGTTCTTGGTCTCTTGGGCACTTGGATTTTCGGAGGCTATGTTTGTCCCTGCTCTGCCTCTTGTTCTATTGTTCTTTCCAACACTTCCTGGGTAATGGGTGGAATCCTCCATTGGTCGGGCCATTTTCTAATGACCATGTAAATGTCACCCTCTCTGATGTAGTAGCGCATATGTAGCCACTGTTTATCCAGTTCCCTCCTTGCCTATATCCACATTGTGTGTCATGTGTCCTGAAAATTGGCGATGTTCGCGTATCATGCGACAACTTCTGGTGTGATTCTCCACATATTGGATATGGATTCATATAGGTCACATAGGTATCCCTACAATATGGACCCATTCACCTTCTTTCTCCTTGATTCTGGCCTGGCTCTAGGCAACAAATACCTTGCTCCCTGATTCGGCTTTGATCTGGTACAAAAAACTATATACCTTGGTTGTTTCCATCCCATAAAGGTTATTAATGTGATCAACCATGAGTAGTGGAACTCTGTTCCTAGGTCTTGTGCATCCTTGCAGTCATCTAGGAAAAATTTCAATAGGTATGACACCCATCTCATTGAGGTGCCTTCTGTGCACTAGGCTGCAATTGCAACAACTCTAGCTGGGACTTCCTACCTGCATAATTTTCTTAGCAGCTTGCAGGCTAAGATTTCCGCGCCCAATTGATTTGTGGCATCATTGATCTGTTTGATGATGATCCCTCTTATTCCCCTGTCAGTGCCATACTTCTTCTTCATCTCCTCTACTAGCGCTTTCTCCTTGGTTTTGTCATCCATAAACATCGTGGGATCCATACCCCGAATTGGTAACCCTGTTATTTTCGTAATAAGTTCAACGGTTATGGGGACGGGTTTGTCCAGCCATATGTCCCCTCCATGTGTGACTGCTAACAACTGTTTGATGCATGTTGTTGCGTACTGGCCCCTGCCAAAATGTGGTAAGTCCATCAGTCCTAAAATTCCTATTTTCTGCAACCTTGTTGCCCATACGAGTGGTCGATCAATCGATTCCCCAACTCGATTTGTGCCCATAGTCTGTATAAATACCCTCTTTGTAAGTTCTGGGAACTTGTCTTCGTCTTCTACATCGTGGTATGAGTATTTGAGCTTCTTGGTATGTCCCAGTAGCTCTGGTCCTACCTGTACCCCAGCTGGTATGCGTGGTAGAACAATTTATGTTGCCAGTTTCTTGCGAAGTGACCTTGGTATCTATGTCTTGTCTTTCTGCTGCTGTGGTGGCTGGCTCAAAGTTCCAGCGGCTTCCGGTTGTTCCTCTGTATACCATTCTAGCCAAGCTGAGACATCTTCACCCTTTTCCTCGGCTGGGTGGTATGAGATGGTCGTTTGAGACTCGTCTGGCTCAACTGTTGTTGTCGGCTTCGACGTCGTGCCATTAAATTTTGGAGCTACTTCTGTATTCTTTGGTTGTACCTCCTTCAGGTTTTATGCTTCTTGGTTTTGTGGCTCCTGCACTGCTGCTGGCATATCTACATTCATGGCCTCTGCTGCTGGCTGTTGAATTTCCTACAGTATCGACGTGGATTGTACTGGTATCATCTCTGGGGATGGGATTTCATCGACATTGATGATATCCGACATCTTTTGTTCACCTTCTTCCGCCTGTCCTCGTGACCTGGTTTGAACTCTGGTTTTCCTGGTGGCCTGGCTCGCTTCTGCCTGCTTGGGCAGTGCCATGGCGGTGAATGTCAAATGTTTGCTAGACTCGAATGGTTTATGTGGTCTCCGTGAGCTTTTGTTGTGTTCATTAGCCTCTGTCGCTCTCTGTCTAATGTCTCTTCGTGAATAAACTATTGGCTCCCGCGTTCGTGTGTTGTATGGCTTTCCCATGAAGCTTGTTGAGGACGCTTCCTTGGTTATGGGTTTAATGCACTTAATTATAGGTTCGATGCACCTCTGGTGGTTTCGTACTTGCCATTACATTGCCTTGCTGTCTTTTGTTGGTGCGATTAATGTGGTGTCCCATCGATCCTTTCCGTCCTTTAATTCTGCCTAGTGTTGTCATGCCATCCTTCTTTTGCCGAATTTCCTTTTCCCGCTTGTTTCCCTCTCTATGTGACCATTGTCCTTTGCCGAATTTGTGTTTATAAATTCTTGTGGCCTTTCTACCTCTGGTGCACTGCGCCCTCTTTGGTTTTGTTTCCTTTTTGTTCTTTTTCTATTTTTTTTTTTACTGCTCAGTGGATGGTCGACTGTCCTTGTACAACTTCCGTCATCTCCCATTGATAATTCCTCTGATTTCTGCGCCTAATAAGTCTCGTAACTGTACAACTCCTCCATATGTGACATATTTTACTTCATATGGTCCTAACCAATGCATTCTGAGATTTCCTGGGTGCTATAACGATTTGATGTCGTACATTAGCACTAGATTTCCTTCCTTGAATGCTTTCTTCTTGATGTGTCTATCGTGCCAAGATTTGTCTCTTGCTTTCTGAACTTGTTGGTGGAATCCTGCCAATATTTGATCTTCCTCCATGGTTAGTAACTGATTCAATCTCTCCTTTACTATGCCTCGTTCTGTCATTTGTGTAATCACTGCTACGCGCAAGCTTGGTACTAAAAATTCTATCGACACTACTACTTCTTGGCCATAAACCAGTTTAAATGGTGTGTGCCCTGTCAAATTTTTTCACATAGACTTGTATGCCCATAATACTGCTGGTACTTTGAGGTCCCAGTCATCCCTGTTGATGTTGAAAATCTTTGTCAGTGCGTTCTCCAAGATTTTGTTGAATGCTTCCACTGTGCCATTCACTTGTGGATGATACAGTGTGCTCTTCTGGTGATGGAATTCAAATTATTCAGTCATAGCACTGATGGTACTGTTTAGGAAGTGTGTGCCTTGGTATCTCATCAAAATTCTTGGGCACTCAAATCGAGTGATGACTTGGTCAAACAAAAACTGCGTTGTTGTTTTTGCACTACAATCTTTTATTGGTGCGGCTTCCACCCATCTTGTTAAGTATTCCGTCGCGATGATCATGTATCGAGCCCCTGTTCTTTTTGTTGGTGGGTTGATTGGTCACACAAAGTCTATTGCCCACTTGTCAAATGTATGCAATGTTACTTGTGTTCGTAATGGCATCAAATCCCTTCTGTTGGGTTTGCCTACCCTTTGACAAACATTGCATGTTTGACAGTATTCCTTTGAATCTCTGTGAATCGTTGGCCACCAAAGTCCTGCGCGCAATACCTTTTGTGCGGTAGATTTACTTGCATAATTCCCTCCTACTATTCCCTCATGGGCTTCTGCTAAAACTCTTGGTCTTTCGTTCTCTAACACGTATCTTTGCAAGATTCTATCTGCACCCATTTTATATAAATGTCCTACAATCAGTTGATAGTTGGCAGCGCAGACTACCAGGTTTTTCTTCTGCGCGGTGCTATATTATTGCGGCGCAGTACCTGTACTTTAGTACTAAATGATATCTGCGAAGTATTCATCCACAATCTATACTGAGAGTAACTGAGCATCCAGAAATTTGTCTTCTAAATTCATAGGTTCTTCTCCATTTGTGACCCTTGATAAGTGGTCAGGTCTTGCGTTCAATTTTCCTGGCTTGACTATTAATTCAAATTCAAATTATTGGAATAGTAGTAACCATCGACAGATTCTCCCCCCCAACACTGGATTGTTGAGTAGGTATTTCAAGGTTGAGTGATCTGTGAACATCTTAAAGTGATTTCCCAATAAGTATTGTCTGAATTTCTGCAATGCATAGACCATGGCTAGGCCTTCTTTCTATGTAGTGTTATAGTTCTTCTCCGATTCTGACAACTTTCTTCTTGCAAATGTTGTCGAGTGATCCAAGTCTCGTGCTCCTGGTTGCACCAAGATAGCTCCAAGTGCTATGGCTGATGCATCTACATGCACGTGGAATGTCTTCTCCCAGTCTGGAAATACTAATATCGACGCGATGACCATCTTTTCCTTCAGGGTATCCAGACCGTGTTGACACTCGTCGTTCCACTGAAACTTTGTATATTTTCTTAACATCTTTTCCATCGGTGCAATGATCTGCACATATCCTTTGATAAATTTCCTGTAGTAACCTGTGTGTCCCAACGTCACTCTTAGCTGACAGACTATTTTTGGTGGTGGTAAATTAACAATTACTACAATCTTTGCCGGATCTACTAATAAACCCTGTTTGCATACTATGTGACCCAATAGTATCCCAAGCGGTGTTCCAAATATGCATTTCTTTATGTTTAGTGATATATGGCACTGTCTACATATTTCTAACATCAGTCATAAAACTTCCACATGGTTTTTTAACAGACTATAGACTGTCCAATCATCCAAGTATACTTCAAGAAACTGATGGATGAATTCTTTAAACGCTGTGATGACCACTCTGGAGAATATTGTTGGTGCATTATTCAGTTCAAACGACATGACTGTGTACTAATAAGATCCCCATTCTATCACAAATGTGGTCTTATATTTTTCCTCCTGTGCTATCTTAATCTGATGGTAGCCTGAGAATCCATCAGTGAATGAGTAAGCTTCATGTCCTCCCACGTTCTATAACACTTCATCTGTGAACAGTGTCAGGAACAGGTCGTCTAAGCATGCATCGTTCAACTTCATCAAGTCAATGCATATCCTTATCCCTCCTTGTTTCTTGTCCTGTAAGACCATCGGGTTTATCCATTCTGACTCTTCAACCGGTTCTATGATGCCAGCTTCGAGCATCCTATCGATATCCACTTTGACTTTCTATTTATATATTGGGTTCAATCTGTATGGTCGTTGTCTAATCAATCTCGCTTCCGGTATGAGTGGTATCTTCATTTCTCCTAGATCTCTGGCTATACCCTTCATATCTGTAAATGTTGTGGGAAACAGGTCACTGTATTTGCGCAATAACTCTGTTATGCTTTCTACAGTCTGTTCATCCCAGTAATATCCAATGTTGGCCATCATGGGATGCTCGATTGTCCCAATGTTGACTTTCTTTACTTTGATCGGCGCAGAAATGAGTTTGGATTCTATGGGTGGTCCTTCCACATCTCTTTCACCTTCTACTTCTTCAATCTGAATATCGCACGTATCATCTTCATCTGGTGCTTCTTCTTGTACGTGGTAACAAGACAATAGTTCCTTAACTGTCTGTTTATTCTGTTGTTGTTCTTCTGTGATCAGTTCTACTTCTGGTTCTTTGATGAATATTACTCCTCTTATATGTTTAAGGGTTGCATCTATGTTGGGGTTCTCATGTTCGAATGAGAAAGTGATTGAAAAATTTTGTTGCAATGTTGTCCAGGTCGCAGATACCTTGCGCAATTCCTAGTCTTTATACCAATTCGTTTGTATGCCCTCTAGAGTGTGTATGAAATGATGAGGCCATTCCTCTAGGGGTGTCAATTTCCACATCGTTCTACACTTCTCCAAGTGTTTCGCTGGTGACCCTTGTCCATCATACCTCTATTGTTTGTTGTTTTTATTTTCTGCGTCAAACCTTATGCACAGTGACCGCTTACATTGGTACCATTCTGTGATTGTCTCTTTGTGTGCACCCCACCATATTTCCAGTGTGGCCTTTAGTGCTAACTCAAGTGCTAATAGTCTATGATTTTCTAACATTGTGTCTTCATACTATGTCAAGAATGTTTCCAAGTCGTTTATTCCATGGAAACTAGGTGGTTCTCTTACTTCTGTACCTACCCATTGTACTACGCTATCTATTCTTGCAAATCTTCTTGTGGAGACTTCGTGTAGCCTGTACTGCCAGTTTCCTAAACCGGTGTCTGAATCTGTCACACATGAAGTAATTTTTCGCCAACTGAGTACCCCATCTGCAGTTGGGTTTACGTAATCCTCATCGCGCGTAGTTGTTCTGTACAACTGATCGATTTCCTCTAAGTCTAGACAAGTAGGTTCTACAAACCTCTCCCCTTTTGATGGATCTAATGGTCCGATGACCATGTATTCACCTGACTCAAATGTCATTTTATTGGTCTTTAAGTTGATTATGGCCTGGTTGTCAAACGCCCAATCCAAACCAAGCAATTCTGGGTAAGGTGTTACGTCGTCCACTATTTCAATGACTTCAAAATCTTATTTAGTGCGCACTCCATCAAGATCTACTGTCACTCCTTTCAGTCTACCGATTGGTAGAACTCTGTGTTGGTTTGCTAATTTCAATTGAACAGGTGAATATCCTAATGTGGGCTCTCCCATGCATTGCCTTGTCTTCTTTGGTAATACATTCACTTCAGATCCTAGGTCTAGTATAATGTCTCCCATGTTTAAATCTTCGATGTTGGAATTTAGTCTGAATCCCCTACTTAGTCTTCTTCTTGTATGTAGGTGATTGACAGTTTTTTGTTCTAGTTTTCCTTCTGACTCGATGCTACATTTTTCTAGTATATTTTGCAATGTTTTCACCAATGATGGATCATTTAGTACCTTTACACATGATTGCAAAAAGCCTTTGATTGTACTTACTTGTCTCGTGGGTTTCATTTCATTGGTATGATCCAACAATGACGACATCTCATATTCTAGTGCTTCTTTGTTTTGTTGCACAGTTGAAGTCGACACTATGTCCTCCTTCTGAAATTCTTGTCTGGACTCTTTAAAGATCTCCTTTTCCTTTTGTGCGTCGAACTGCTTCTTTGGTTCAGTGTTCTCCTTCACCCATTGATTTTGTGCTGGCTCTTGTCGGGCTGCATCAATGTATTTTTTAGCTCCTCCACTGGTAACTATGTTGATGTTCCATCCTTCATCCCTTGCTTCGGCTGAATTCCACTAAACATTCTGATTGTTCTGGTTCCTCTTTTCCTGGATATTTACTAATAGTATTGTACATTCCTCTGTATCGTGGTCCGATGTGCGAAAATACATACAAGTTGCTGGTGGAAGTGGGCATTCCCTTGCATAATGTCCCGGTTGTTGACAATTGTGACATACCACTGGTCCTCTACCTCGTTCAAATCCTCCTCTGGCTCGTCCTCCACCTCTGTAGCCTGCTCGATCTCCCCTCGGTGCGTTATACTGAGGCACTAATTATATTGCGCGGTATTGTTCTGGGACTGTGTCGGGTTTTACTGTGGTTGTGCGTTGTTATATGGCTATTGCGCAGTGTTGTATGGAGATGGAACCTGATTGAACTGGGGTGTGGCTTTCCCAGTCATCATTTCTGCCTGCACTCTATATGCATCTGATGTCCTTTCTCACATCAACTCCATAGTTCTACAATATTTATCGTCATGGCCTACTGACTTACAAAAGGTGCAATATGAACTCTTTGGGACTGTCTGGTATTTCTGCATCATCGTGTAGTGATAAGGATCGTGACCCGGTTTCTTACATATTTCGCACCATAATCCTCCTGTTGGTAGCAGATTTGGCATTCCTACTGCCATATATTGCACGAATGTTGGACATTCGTTCTTATGGCGTCCTTCCGTCCTGCATGTGGTACACCAAACAACTTCTCGTTTGTCCTTACTCTTGTTATCATTTAGATGAAACGTTAAACTCTTCAAATCCTCCTTCAACTCTTCTATAGATGGGTCTGTTTGCTGATACTGGTTCTCTTCCAGTTGCAAGGTTGCCTGCAAAACCTCTGCCTACGTCTGGAACTTCTGTTGTCACAGTGGATAATTTAAGTGTGGTAGTAGTGAATTGACAAATGGGTTCCAATGTTGCATATCGGTCATGAGATATTTCAATTTCCCCTTCAATCGCTTGAATCTATTATCAATCTCCCATACAAACTCTCTTGGTTTCTATCTTATTTCGATCAGCTCATTCATGTACTGATCCTTTGAACTTGGCTTCTGGAATTCATTAATCAATAACTTCTTAATGTATGTTAGTGTCCTTGTCATCCCAGGGGCATTGTTTGTGTCTAGACTCATATACCAGTCTAGTTCGTGGTATCTTAGCGTGATCTCTAACTGCGCAAGTTTAGTGTCTTCATCAATGATCTGTTTTTCTTCCCAAATCTTTGCACAAATAAACAAATGTTTCTCAGGGTCTTCTGCTGCTTCTCCTTAGAATTCTGGTAACCTGATGGTGGAATCATGTCCTTCCATTCTAAATGTTGAACTACTACCTCCTCCGTGCGGTGTAGATACTTGACTAGTGTTGCTTGAACTAGCTCCTCCAATTGTTGTTCCTTCTGTAGATGTACTTCTTGCTGTCTTTCTTCTTTCGAACTTTGGTTGTCTAAATGGTGGTGTTCTCTTTGGTGTATTAGTCATACATGGGTTTATGGGTTCCACACTAACATTAACATGGATAGGATGGCTGCCTTCTCTTCCCGTTCTTGTACCTCTCTTCTTCCTCTCATATGTTGCACGCAATATTTCCTCAATCTGCTCCATAGCCCGAAGATCCTCTACCTCTTCCTCATCACTCGCCAAGCCTTCCCTTGCGGCTACGACTCTCTTCTTGGTATTCACCTTGTATTGGTAGGGTACTCCGCTATGTGTCTTTCCAGCTGTCGTCATGATCTTCTTGATCTGGTCGTCATCCATCATGATTGGGTCCAAGGGTTCCTCCTTCTTGCCCTTATCTTTTCCTCCTTCCATTTCTTCTCTTTCTGTCAGTTCTTCCCCCCTTCCCCCATGCACGCAGGGTAGTTTAGCTGTCTGACTCCATAGTCATTACACCTTTATTGTATAGCAGTATCTTAATGGAAGTATACAATGAAAGAATGTACCTTTCTCGAGGTCCATGCAGAAACTCTTGTTGCGCTGCGCTGTACGACTTCCCTGTGTCGACTACAAACTCTGTTATAAACCCTACGACAATACTGTCAAGACAAAAGTCTATTGCGCGGGTGAAATTGTTGTTCACCTGCTGTAGCCGCTTAATCTATATCGGGGTCCACTCTAACTTTCAAATCTGGTTCGTTGCGTGGTTATCCTTCAGCCTTAGTATCCACTCCTGTAATAGATGTGGAAAATCACAGAAAAAGACTTCATGCAAATCAGTATACACGTATTTGTCCATATATTTGCAGGGTGTTATTCTAGGGTTTCTATTGTCTTTCTGTGAAAACTGTAGCTCTTTTGTTCTTAACCAAGTTTCGATCTTTACTTTTGTGGGGTTCCACGATCTCAACATTCCCTTCTAATGGCTCATTTCTTTCTTCTTTTCTTCTCTCTTTTATCGCTCAACCTATCTCATCTACTTAATCCTCCTCTGTTACTATCAATGGAAACATAACCATTTGTTGTTTTCTCTTCCTCTACTCTACTCTGAGCTTCTTATTGACTCAGGTTTCATGTCTTTCGGGTTTTCAACAAAGCCTCTAAAACTATCGGTTCTCCTGGTAAAACAGAAGGCAACGCAGCGCACAGAATGCACTGCGCAATCTCACCCGAGATAGCTTTAATGGGTGGCTGCAAGACTCGGGTGTTTACAACCTAGGATTGAGTATGATATATGAGCGCTAACCATTGAACCATATATTATCACTTATAAATGCAACCTATTGTTATTCACGACTATGCAGTAAATTCAATAGCTCAGTTCCTTAATATCCAACATAATTTAAACAAGCAATATAATAACTTATTCATTCAACATAATAATAACTGTTGAAGACAGGAAAGAGATGCATTCATTCATCACACAACACAGATATTATTGTGGTTCACCCCCTCCTAGGCTACGTCCACAAAGATTTGTATCTTGGTTCTTTTATTATGATAGTTTTTCATCTACAATGTCGTGCGCTTACAACTCTCCTCAGATGGGTAAGATCTATGTGAGGTGAACTAGATCGCACTAGGCTCTTCAGCCTGCGATCTAATCCTCAAGATCTATCTTCTCTCATCTCCTCTAGCTCAACAACTTACCACATCATTCATACAACAAAATTATACCTATCGCATCTACTCATGCGTAGCTACAATACTCAAGAACTGATCATATGCCGAACAATACAAAAACATGAATACTAACTAAATTGGGACAGCGACAAAATCCGTGAACCTTCTATAATACCTAAGTATCAATATTTATATATTTCAGGCTCTTCAGCCATTACAATGTATTACCAAAACCCTAACCCTACTGTCGCTAGGTCTTCCTCCCATGCGTGCGTGATGTTCTTCCTTCCAGATGTTACCTTTCTTGCGTGTGCGCATGTTGGGCTTCCTTCCAGCTGTCGCTTTCATTCTACATGCTTTCTTTCCCAAAATTGTCTTACTTTCTCACCTCGGCCTGTTGCCAATACCTTTTGTCTTGGACCTATGCTCTCAAGCAATCGACTCTTCACATGAAATCACCTCAACCACCGTTTGTTGTGACAAAAGGTCGAGTCCACACATCCCTTCTAAAATTCATCTAAGTACCAAGCTTCACACACAACCAACCGAACTTATTTCCAATGCTTTTCTTCTGCTTCAAGGTACCATGCATCCACCACCTGAATTTCAAGTCATACTGTTGCTAACTGAATGATGTAACTTTGCAAAAATCTACCTTGTATGAAAGATGTGATCTCGTCCAAAAACCCCGCTCAACTCAACTGTTGTTCTTGGTAATGCATGGCATGAAAACATCATGATGGAAACGTGCCCAACCAATTTCCTGTTGTGGAGATGCTCTAGGTCTCCCCAGGTCGTCCAACACACCCATGTGTTTCACCTCGCTGCAACCCATAACTTCTCCCCATTGCAATCGCTTATGCCATCACCCTCTATGTTTCTCTTTTGTGATCACTTTGTGGCTAGATTTTCAACGAGTTGTGCAATAGATCCTACGTTCATCTACCTTTCCCAAGTGTTCGATTCACCCAATGAACTTTGCACCTAGTCTTTCCAAGGTATGCATAACAAGTATGGAACTGACTTCTTTCATGAATCAAACCGACTAAGTCTTCCTCTGCGATAAATTATGTGAAAATTTCTACGATGAACTCTACGATGAGTTATGTAGTCACCCACCATGTCCAAGTGCTTTGTTTCACCACAAACTATGCTCTCAGTTTGCACAAGGTGTGTGCCCAACTCAACCTTCCCATTGCACGTCAACCAAACCTTTGTCATAAGTTTGATGCAAATTTTGTGATAAAAAAGTTCATTGCACCGAACCATTCACCAAGTTTGTGAATGTTCCCACTAAAATTTTTTTGCAACAAAGTTCCTTCAAAGTTTTCTCTGATACCATCTATTGTCGAGATAGTGGTGAATAGATCACGAACCCTTCTCCAAAATTTACAATGAATATATCGTCAAGATAGTGATGAAGAGCTCCCATCCCTTCTCCAAAACATGCAACGAATCTTCTCTGATACCATCTATCATCAATATCGTGGTGAAGAGTTACTCCCCAACCCTTTTCCAAAATATACAACGGATCTACTCTGATACCATATGTCACCTTCCCACAATGTGCCTTACGATTCTGCACCACTTGAGGGTGCATGACACCGCAATATTTCACACTTGGCTACTTGGCAACACCAAGGTTACTTCATCTAGACTATGCCTCTTCACCTAGAGCATACCCATACTCTGTTCTAGGCTACCAGTGACACTCCTACTCTAATGCAATTCTTGCATTCTTAGAAATTCGTTAACTTCTTTAACACTTAGTCATTTTTAAGCATACATCCAAGAATATGATAACCCAAGAAAAAAACAATGGAAAAAATGAAGGACAAACTCATATATAGAGCATGCGGCATGAACCGTTCCTAACACACGGCTAAGTATTTGTTATAGAACAACAATTACAACATGAGCACTACCAGCTTGGTTTACAACTTTGGCAGAGTCAAACAACTTGCCTCAGCTCACCAAGACACTCATGAATAGATCCTTCACTACCTTCCCATTGCACCATCAACCAAACCTCTGTCATAAGTTTGATGCAAATTTTGTGATGAACAAGTTCATTGCACCGAACCGTTCACCAAGTTTGCGAACATTTCCACTAAATTGCCTTTGCAACAAAGTTCCTTCAAAGTTTGCTCTGATACCATCTATTGTCGAGATAGTGGTGAAGAGATCACGAACCCTTCTCCAAAATTTACAATGAATCTATCGTAAAGATAGTGGTGAAGAGCTCCCATCCCTTCTCCAAAATATGAAACGAATCTGCTCTGATACCATCTATCATCAATATCATGGTGAAGAGTTGCTCCCCAACCCTTTTCCAAAATATACAACGGATCTACTCTGATTACCATATGTCACCTCCCCACAATGTGTCTTACGATTGTGCACCTCTTGAGGGTGTGTGACACCACAATGTTTCACACTTTTCTACTTGGAAACACCAAGGTTACTTCGTCCAGACTATGCCTCTTCAGCTAGAGCATACCCATACTATGTTCTAGGCTACCGGTGACACTCCTACTCTAATGAAATTCTTGCATACTTAGACATTCATTAACTTCTTTAACACTTAGTCATTTTAAGCATAAATCCAAGAATATGATAACCTAAGAAAACAACAATGGAAAAAATGAAGGACAAACTCATATATAGAGCATGCGGCATGAACCGTTCCTAACACTCGGCTAAGTATTTGTTATAGAACAACAATTACAACATGAGAACTACCATCTTGGTTTACAACTTTGGTAGAGTCAAACAACTTGCCTCAGCTCACCAAGACAATCATGAATAGAGCCTTCACCACAAGACTCTCTATCACAACCATCTATGTTGCCACCTACGGTGCACCTCAAATGTGCCTCCAACCAAAAACTTATTGTCTCTTCGTTTTTGCAGACTATGTTTCTTCATTTCCACATACTTCACAGATTTTGGTTCTGCCTCACACATGCCTCCACAGACCTGCGTTTCCAAACTTATCTAAAATATTCCCAAGATAAATTTGCCTAGCTCTATCGATCAAACCCTCCTCCTCAAGGAAACACAAGTACTCCTAGAGTGGAGTGACTAATTATCTCCTTGAGGGGGCTCCTCCTCTTCGTCTGCCTCATAATCGTAAAGATCTTCTTATCTCCAATTTCTTTCCTTCTTTGGTTGTGCACCCCTTACTCTTATATGGACTCCAAGGGTCACTTGTGCAAAACATCGCATATCTTCAATGCATTGTGCCTCTTTGTGGATCATCACACTCAACCGACCATCGTGACCCTCTGTGGACCTAGTGTGTCCATCTAGCTCGTGTTCCCATTAACCTACGTGCCTCTTGGATCGACGCACACCCTCATCCAAATAACTGAATTTTCATCTGGCCAACCCATCAATTCATCATCATCTTGGGTGTGCACACCCCTTAGGTGAGTCAAGTTGACTTTCCCAAGTATGTCCCCCATGCCTTAGCCAATTTTCCCTTCGTTGATGGAGTGCCCGAGTCTTTCCATCAACTCTTCATCAAACCATCCATCGCTTGACTTTCAATACAAGGCACCTTGGGTGGAGTCATCCCTTGGCATGTCACGTGCCCATGGAACCCCAACTCCCCTCTATATGAAGATGTTTGTTTCTTCATTTGCACCGAGCATCTTTCCTGCCCAATGCAGACTGTGGTGGAAGTGCGCGCGCTCGAGCTAAGCTCCCAAGACATTACAATAATCAATTTAACTAATTTAATTAATGGATTTATTATTTTATTATTATTATTATTGAAATGGAGAAACCAAAAGAACTAAATGGATAAGTGAAAAGATGTCAAGATTGTGGATAATCAAAGATTTGAATGTCAACTTATTTTAGCTGAAAATTTTGATACCAAGCATGAAAGATAATGAATAAAAAAAAAACTCTTAAACACAATTAAATGAGAGTTTTGCTTGTACACTCTATTATGATCATGTATATGTATATATAATATCACATGAATGAAGAAAATTGGTATGTACAAGATTAGCAAAATTACTATATTGTCTAAAAAAAACCCCACCACAGTAAAATATGATTATTAAACCACTGATTAAACTGCAAAAACATATTCTTAGTTGGTAGTTGAAGACACATTTTATAGAAGTGTGTCCCTCCAACTATATTTCTTCATTGACACTCATACCATGATTGGGTGTAATTACCTAAAACGTTGCATCTATTTCATTAGATATTATCATTGATGATTGCGATGTTATCACTATTGTTGTTATTGGCTGAGAAATAAGGTTCCAATATGTGATATTCATATTCATTGATATTGAGAATATGATTAGGATGGTTGCTTTAGTCCCAATCATGCAGAAACTAAGGATCAAGGTCATTGTATTAGCTATGTTTTCCAAAAGGATAGACGAGTGTAAGCTGGCCACATGCATCAACCGAACGACAATTATCCCAAGGTTCACCCAAACATAATATTAAGGAGGATAGGAGGAAGAGGAGCAAGGAGGGTTTAATAAGGAGAAGGTAATGAGTTGGAGGCAAAAAATTCCGAGTACACGTGTAACAACTGTTTTAGAAAATAAATATTAAATTAAGAAGAAAGTTACAATACTTAATACTTACTATTTGTTTATTGAGTCAAGTAGTTAAGTTATAAATAAATGAGAATTTTCTTATTAGTCCCTGCGAAGGGGACTATAGAAATGATTTTTCACGTTGATTGTATATTAGTTAACATGTTGATAATAAATTGTCCCCGAGGTGTAGGACAGTCAGTGACGGAGTGTGTTGTTAAGCCACTCTGTGTTGAAAAGTCACCGGTTCGAAACCTGCGGGGACAAAAAATCCAACCATGTTAAGGGTTGGTGTGGCTCAGGTCGGGTGTGATCCCCAGGTGATTTTGACGGCTTAGATGCCCCTGAGTCACGGTTTCTCAAGCCAAAGGTTAATCCCGATGCCAAGAAGGTCCGGACCAATTAACAAACAAAAAAAAACATGTTGATAATAAATTTATGGTATTTTCCAATGTTTAACAATTTTTGTATTTAAAAATAAAATAAATCATTTCTTTGTATTGCCATTGGTTGATGAATTGAACCTCTTTTTGTAGAGGTGATGACTAGAATTCAAGAGGCTTTTTAATCCGAAATTAATGATGCACAATTAGGTTTAGTGTTTGATCCAAAAATCCTTAGATGTCAAATTACTCTTTAAACACACATCAACATCTAACCCGATTCATAAATTATGATCGTCTAGACTATTTGCAAAACCACATGTGAATTCTCTTATTTATCCAAAACTTCATTAATTGATGATTAACTTGCAGAAAAATGAGAGATAACACAACAAAAAATAAAAGAACTAAGAAAGACAAGAGTTGATAATGGAGTTCACCCCTTCTGGGATACATATTTGGGTCCACTTCCAAACAATGAGACCTCTCTATTAATGCTCAAATGCTTGATACAATGATGACTTACAATGGGAAATTTGAATATACCCTTCAATCTGTTGCTCAAACCCAGAAATAGAGGTCACCACTAAATTCCTCTCAGAATTATAAGAAGAAAGAGTACAAACTTGACTATGTTCTGAACACGTGCCCAAAGATTCCCTTTGGCATGAACTTCAATACAATAGAACTCACTTCGAGTTCTTGGTAATAAAATCGATGTAATACATGCTCTTGGCACGCATTCCCATGCTCCTTACAATGGCTAATGCTTGGTTTATATAGGGGAATTTGGGAGGTCAAACCCCACCTGACTCCCTATATGCTCAGATGGCACTTAATCAAACTTAATTATAATATTCCCGGTGGGATTAGCAAAGGTGTTTCATGTGGTGCAACGATTGGAGTACTTAGTTAAACCATTAGTCTGCCAATCCAAAGGTCGCGATTTTGACCTCGGTCGATTCCCTTTTTGATATATAGTTATAACCGTATATTTAAAAATAGAATTCTTTTTGGTACGAGCTCAGGGAGCTTGGAAAACAAGCCTAACCGAAATCCCTGCTCGAAAATGTGGAATTATTTTATTTTTCATATTTTTTTAGGGCATCTGTGGATTGTACACTAGAAAGGCACAGATGTATGCGTGTTGCACAAATTTGACCTGCAGATGTAAGTAAAACAATGTTTTTTAAGTGGCTTTGATGAAGAAATTTGGGATTTAAGCTTGCAATTCAGGGACAAGGACTAAGCCATCTCACAATGAAAATGGTGTGGAAAATTGTGGTATAACAGATGCCCCCTAATGTGTCAGGTCAGAAGGGAACCTAATGGCATAAATACATTATAAATCTAAGGGGAAAGTATGCATTGAAGTATAGAAAAATGAAGGTTCATGAACAACTAATCCAAGAACAAAAACCATCAACAAAGATCAAGTAAGAGTAATCTCTTCCCAAGTTAGGCATACCCATGCTTTGGAGTGATGTAAGCATGGATTCCAAATCAAGTACAATGCAGATCCATGGCATATATATGAAATTATGACTAATGTCCATGGCCACGAACAATACACAGTGGATCCTTGTGATATATATGAAGTAGCAAGCATGGCCACGAGGAATACATAATGGATCCATGTCAAAGTAGATCATAGCCACGAATAGATACATAGTGGAGCTATGTCTGAAAATAAAAAACAAAGGATATCTGGGAGAAATGGAGTAAAAAAAATGATCCTCTACAAGTACCAATGTTTGTGGGGTGGTACAATATATGTCGGGTAGGAGCATAAAAAATGTGATGCTCGTACTTTACCCGAAGTCTTCAAAACGATCAATCATGGTACGAATCTACACTATGTGAATATTTGTTCCAGGGTCGAGCACAGTGAGACACCATTTGATTATTGGTCATTGATGTATACTATTAACAAACGCAAGATGACCCACCAACGATGATAATGGGCATCAAGGTACCATGGTACAATCTAACAAGTGGAAATAAATGAGCTGATGTCGAACACCTAGTAGAATCTATTGAGTAGGGGACATTGATGTATTCCCATTTTCAATAGTGAGGGAACCTAAAAATAATGAATGCAAGCCCAAAGGTACCAAATATGACTCTAGATCCCTATCCCAGAGCAAGATGTGTTGAAGTCGATAGGAAGAGATCCGCTGGAAGGAAGGCATTAAGGAATCCTCCATCATACAACACAAGGGGTAGCAGAAGGCCTAAGATGAACATATTGTAAGGAACACACCGAGGTACGACAACATCATGCACCAAATGGAATAGCACATCGCAAAGACTCATTGAATAGTAGCCAATAGTGAAGACTATTGAAAAATACGAGGAATCCACCAGTGGGGTCAAATGGAAACCAAGGTATTGCATGAATCCCTATGTGTGATGATTGTTGTTGACATTGAACACAAGGTAAATCGCTCAGTCAACGACCAATGATGGTTTATCATCTACTGAGTGCAAGGTCACCTATTAATAATGGAAATAGGCCCAGGGAGCTACTCTAAGTCATACTCTCAAAGCAATATGTCAGAGTCGATAAGAGTAGACCCGTTAGAAAAAAGTCAATGGGGACCTTCTATACTAGAACAAGTAAGAGACATAGAAACTTGTGATCATGAGATGAACTTGGAGAACTCGAGAAGGTTGACTTGAAAGGTCAAAGACTTATTTCAGAATGGTCGACTCAAGCTGAAACTTCCCTTGAACAAAAGCACGACACATTATGTGACTTAGGAAGCATGACTATAAAATGGGATACATTTGTGATACGGGATCCATCCAAAAACACTCCATATGGTTGGAAGAATAACCAATCTGAGGATATTATTATCAACAACGAGAAAAAGTCTCCTAAATCCATACTAAACCCAAAATATTGGGACATTGACTCAAAGATTGTGGTCTATTCAAGGGAGACAAGACTGTTGCCAACAAAAGAGATAGACGCTTTCCCCCTCATTTTATTATTTTTTTATTTTATTGTATTTTTCATATTATTAAAGCCTAAAAAGGAACAAAATAATGCTATAGTATAGTGAAGGAAACGAGTGTCACGAGAAAGCAAACTAGTTCCAAAGCGCAAGGAACATACCTATGCTCGATGCAAGGAAGCATGTGTAGGATAAGGAAACTGAGGGAATGTTTTCTCCAGGGTTAAGGTGTCGAGTCACAAAGGCATAAATTGAAAGGCTAGAAACTGATAGGAATACATAAGAAATTGGTTCAACAAGAGCAAGTTGGGGCTGAGACTAGGCCTAAAATCACGAGCAATTAATGTGCAATGAAATTACAACTCAACAAAGTTTGGAATCCCCCGAAGGTGAGTTAGCTAGAAAAATATTGAGAGGAAGTCATGAGGCTTCAACGCAAAGACATGTAAGGACTAAAGAGGGCTTCCAAGCCTATGGATAAACTGCAGCATGTGTGCAAAAAAATCCAGCGAGGTACTAACTTAGAAACCCATGGAGAGGTAAGCTATACCATTTGTAAGTGACATCCTTAGGTAGATGGAAATGTATGATTTCATTAAGGAATTGGGTGGACCCTATGGAAGATCTGTGAATGAAACTAATAAATGCATAGTGCGGGAAGGAGTGACACCTACTCTATATTCCAGTAAGGAACACAATACATGTTTGAAGAATTTGAAAAGTGTTGACATACATAACAACATATGCTTGAGGGCGTCCCATAGGTAATGGATAGACAAATATTGAGTTGAATAAATGTGGCTTCAACACAAAGTCATGGTGGGACTAAATAGGACTCCCAATCCTAAGAAAACTACAACATGGTCTCCATAACACAAAAGGGATTCTAAACTAGGGTGCCCATGGAAGGTAGGCTCTACCGTCAACAAAACGACATTCTTAAGCAGATGGAAAGGTTATGTCACTTGTTAATGGGATCGACCCTAGGTTAAGGAGGCCATGGAAATTGTTAATGAAAATAATGAAGGCAAGCAAAACCTACTCTAAATTCCAATTACACGAAAGCATCACCTTCCCAAAGTCTTGAAAAAGACTCAGTCAATCGATAAAAGGACCAAAAGTATCCAAAATATAGCTTTATAAACTGCAATGGAAAACACCACACTACAATATAGCTTGACATTAGTTCACTTTATGGAAATAAGAAACCATGGAAAATGGTTTATATATATATATATATATATAAGGCTATTTTACCATTTTACAATATCAGTTTTACCATTTGAACCAAAATTACCCATATTTGGAGAAACCCTTCCAACTTCACTTGGAGATTGCGGGAACTTGGAGTGACCAAATCACAAACCGTTTGGACCAAGTAAGTGCTCAATCCATTGCTTTCACTTTCATCCATTCAAATTTTGATTTTTATGAGAAAATGAGGGATACCTAATCCAGGTGGATATTAGTGGCCACCCACCTGTTCTAAATTCCAACTGGCTCATCTTGACAATTTTCAGTTCAACACATTTCTTTGTAATGGGGACATTTCTTTGTAATTATGGGTTCTGCACTTACGGGGTTGTCCTGAAGCCCTACAGAACATCCATATGGATATTGGTGGCCTCCCACCTATTCCAACTGGCTTATTTTGGAAGTTTTCATGTCAGTACATCTTTATGTACTTCGAGGGCCATTTTGGGGCTCTAAACAGTGTTTTCTTGGTTTTCCATAACCAAACTCTAGACAAAGTAAGAGTTTGATGGTATCATGAGTATTTCTCAAAAAGACCTTCCCAACAGGCTATCACGCTCCTAAAACAGAGATCGTATGCAAAAGTTACGACCTCGGGAAGTTAATGTACTAACTTACCCCAACGGGACCCACATCACTTTTGGTGCTTCATCTCCTAGGGTTAGGTTTTTGGATGTCTAGGGTTTTGGAATTCATTCTTCTCAGATGGATGTGCGTAGCAACCACATCTCTTCTCAGAGATAGCTACCACCATTCGAGCAAGTTGTTTTCAGTTCTGCAGTTTTACAGTTTCAACATATGTTATTTATTCAATATAAGTTATTGTTCACTGGTTATCTGTTATTGTTCTCCATATCTTTGTGTTATTTTATTCAGTCTGTTATTTATTTTGTTCCTCTCATAAATCTAAATCAATGGTATGAGAGCAGACTTATCTTGATCGTTTTTTAGTGCATGTCCCCGATAAGGTCCAAGTATAGCAAGTTGGGTCTCGAGCTTGTTTCTCTTGAGGAAAATCGCTCTTGCATGCCCAAGAAACCCTCTATGGCGGCAGAAAATAAAAATGACGGAGCATAAGATTCTATTAGCATGTTGCTTGAGCAATCTCTTGTGCGACAGAGGGATGAAATGATGGAGAATTTTTCCCACATCCTTCAACATCTGTCGATAGCAAAAGACCCATCTTCATCAAGTGGACACTTTGGAGGAACCTCTCCCTTCAAGGTACAAGTTAATTTTGATATTCCCATATTTGAAGGTCAAATAGATGCAGATGCCTTAGAAAAATGGTTGAATCTACTAGAAGGTTATTTCTCTATTCACAATTTTTTTGACAGGGAAAAGATCACCTTTGCACTCCTCAAGGCTCTCCCCCATGTCAAACATTGGTGGGAAACTTACTGGGAGAAAAGCTCCAGAGAGGAATCTGGAATATATGGGGTCAAGCCCACTTGGGATTTTTTTGTGGATGCAGTCAAGGAACAATACTACCCTGTTGATAACTATGAAGACCAGTACATGAGATGGACCACATGGTGGCAAGAAAAGAGCCAAATAGTGTTAGAGTTCATAAATACTTTCCATACCTTGTGCACCAAGCTGGGTATCAAAGACTTCGAGTGACATCTAGTTATGAAATATCATGGGACTCTGCATAGGTACATCCAAACTAAAATGGATTTCCTAAACCTCTCATCATTTGGAGCTTCCTATAGATATGTTGTCAAAATCGAGCAGAAATTTAGGCACTAGAACAAATGGGAGTTTGGGTCTACAAATTCACAACAACCAAAGCATGGTAAAGACGACCCTAATCAACAACCTTCTGAAAACTAGTCCAAGACACATGAAAAGAAGGGTAAAGGAAAGATGAAGAATGGCACTGGGAAGTGGTGCGACTTCCACAAAATCCCCTGGAACAACACTGATGAATGTTGCTCGAAACAATCATTGGTGGTTGAGGTCAAAGACAAGGATTCAAACCCTGATTCGAAATCTAATCTAGAAAATATTGAAAACAAACAGATCATCGACACGGACCCTACCGCTATTGTCACGACCACAACAATTCAACCAGAACAACTAGTAGATCCTGAAGAGGGGGAGTGCCTCTTCCATTCACAGATGTGGATGAAGGGGATCCCGTTGCATTTCATTGTTTATAGTGGTAGTCATAAGAACCTCATCTCAGTTGGGGTCATCAAACAGTTGGGGTTGTCAACAACACCACACCTGCAACCATACAACATCGGGTGGCTTCACTAAGGACGAGATCTGCGTGTCATCCAACAATGCCTCCTGTCCTATGACATCCAACCCTTCAAGGATGAGGTAGTGTGTTATGTTTCCCCTCTTGATGTCTATGATGTTGTTTTGGGCCAACCATATATGTGGAAATGTCATGGTGTTTATGAGTCTCGACCCCGTAGTGTCATTATTACTCTCGGGGGTCAACTCTACAGGATACCAAAGGTAGTTCTGACTAATGCTCCACCAAAACAGTGTCGCAAGGTAATCTCTCATACTGCAAAATTCATCCTCTTCATATTCTGTTCAAAGGATGCACAAAATGCCACTACAACCACTGCAACCTCAACACCTTCTATCCAACAGAAGTAGATTGAAAAAGAGAAAGAATATATTGTTTCTTCACCTACAATGGTTCCTACACAATGCCCCATCAAGCCCAGATACAATATGTTGGTGGAACATATTCAACCCCGCCAGCAACAACTTCGTGACAACCTTCCATAGACCAAGGAGCACAAATTCTCCAACAAGGCACACAACTCACCAAGATTCAAATTCAGAAAACACTTTCCCCTCTTCCTCGGCCACTCAACGCAATGGAGACCATTTCTTCCTAAGGGGGGAGGATTGATCCAGGTGGATATTGGTGGCCACCCACCTGTTCCAAATTCCAACTGGGTCATCTTGACAGTTTTCAGTTCAACACATTTCTCTGTAATGGGGACATTTCTTTGTAATTATGGTTTCTGCACTTACGTGGTTGTATTGAATCCCTACACAACATCTAGGTGGATATTGGTGGCCGCCCACCTATTCCAAGTGGTTTATTTTGGAATTTTTCATGTCAGTACATCTTTCTGTACTTCTAGGGTCATTTTGGGGCTCTAAACAATATTTTATTGGCTTTCCACAGTTAAAATGTAGACGGAGTTAGATTTTGACAACATAATGTGCAGTTCTCGAAAATACCTTTCCAACTGGCTATCACGCACCTAAAACGAAGATTGTATGAAAAACTTATGACCTCAGGAAGTTAATGTACTAACTTACCCCAACGAGGCCCACATGAATTTCAGTGCTTCATCTCCTAGGGTTAGGTTTTTGGATGTCTAGGGTTTTGACATTCATGTTTATCATAAAAAGGTCTTCAGAGACTCATTGTAATCATCTTCTTGCGAATGAGCGTAGTTGTCACATCTCTTCTCAGAGATAAAGGTGCCACCATTCTAGCGAGTCTTACACTCTGTATTTTTACAGTCTCTGTACATTTCTTTCATTAATAGAAATCATGTATTGTTGTATTTCTCTGTTTCTGACAATTTTATGTGTATTTCATTGTAATATCTCTACTTTCATTTCGTTCCGAAAATAATCCGAATCAATACCCCTCCTTTTCTGCTCATGACTCTGTGCATCTGTGGTTTGCCTCAAAGTGACCCGCATATATTCGTGATTATTAGAAACACTATTCGTGGATATCTTATGTCGTTTGCCTCAAAGTGACCCGCATATATCCACAATTGGTAGAAACACCAGTTGTGGATATCCACGACTGTCATAACAGGGACCCGCAGATTCCCAAAATAAACTTGAAAAAAAATAAAAAATAAAATTTCTTTCTTTTGGATCTTAAGCAAGATGTTTATTCATTGGAGGGAACACTAGGATGAAGTGGTTGAGCATGCAGTGTTTGATGATGATGATGATGCCAACGAATCTCTCCGAAAATGCGACATGTATAAGTTTTTCCAAATTGGTGGAATACAAGCTCAAAGGAAATTGTTAAATCTCCTCATTGATTATTGGAATTTGGACGTAGAGGCATTTATGCTCAGTGGGAAGTCACTGACCATCAAATTTGAAGACATCTACTTCATCATCGGTTTATCTCGTAGAGGTGAAGTTCCCAACTTCACAACCCGCAGGGGACGTGGCCAGACTATTAACGACTACATAAACAAATACTGCGAGGATGGCACAGAGAAAACAGGCTCACAAGTGCCTATCAAGCACATCACCAACTTGAGTCTAAAGGTGATATTGTATACTATAGTGCGCATTGTGGGATCTAACTACTTGCACTTGGATTCCCAGTCACAAATGCAGCATGGGGTTGAGTTCTTAAGACCCATAATGTCTGAGTGGAGCACCATGATGCTTTCTTGCATGAAGACTCAACTCACTGATTGCAAGTTGTGAAAGAACAAGAATTTTGGGTTTGACAACATTCTTTGCACATTCTTTTTCGAGAGGGTGCCAATGATGAGCCCAAAATCTCATGTTAGAGGACACTTACGACCATGGCCCGCTATGGTACGATGGACTGAGTTGTTGGCCTATCTAGGAGGAGGGAAATTATGTAATCCTTATGATGATGACTTCTTTGCTTGGTGGGAATGCCAAATGCCCTTTATATAGGATTATCCATACACCGGAATAGACTTCTTTGCAGATCCTGATGTCATCATTCCTCTTGGTGACGAGCTTCAAGGAGTAGGTAACCTTTATTTTGTTTTATTTAATTTTTTGTTTTTGATTATATATTATATATACAAAAGAAACGAAGAAAAATACGTCTTTTTGGTGAGATCCATAATATTAACATGTGCTTTTCAAATATGCAAATAGAGCACCAACGAGACCAGTCAGTGTTCCACGACATAGTCGTCGAGGGATAGATGAAGCAGGGCCTAGAAATGATGCGGCAAGGACCTTACAGAGCGTGGACCAAAACCTGGAGGCACTAACACGCTCCATATCGATGGCCACTATAGATGACCTTCCAATATGAATGCAACGTCATGTTGTAGGAGTACGACGGACATGGGTCTGTCTATTCCGACATTTAGCAAATGCCATGGTTTTCTATGACAGAGTTCACCAACCTCAAGACTAGACTAGTATGTGTCGAAAGCATTATTTTGTATTGATATACATTTGGGGCTAGTAGCCCAAATTTTGTATTATGGACCTCTTTTGGACACACACACACACACACACACACACACACACACACACACACACACATATATATATATATATATATATATATATAATAAGCGTTTTTTTTCTTATTTAAGCCATATTTTTTCAAATTAAGGTTGTTTCCCTCAAATTAATCATTGCTCAGGTGATATTATCCCATTTAGCAGGTCAAAAATATCCTCTTCACTCGATAAAGACACAGAACAAGGCTATAATTGTCCATAATTACAAAATTCTTGTAACAATTTTGACCATGTACTAACACAGATATCCAATGGAAAGTGATGTAGAGAAGGAGAATTTTAGACAATAGTTAGATCAGCGAAAGTCGCAACACTATAACACAATAGTCGTACCATACTCCTATTCTTTGATTATCATTAATCATAATCTTATACACCTGGAAAACACCATGTTTTCATTACTCCTTCAAGTTAATAAAAGCAAGGAATGTGGGTATGCTTATGACAGAATGGTGGACTAAATATTTCATGCAGGATGTATATATTGGTTGATTGAAACATATATCTCATGCGCATTATAATAAAAACTACCGCTTACTTTTTTTTAAGGTTTTTCATTCTCTTGATTTTAAATGTTGGGTGACACAATAATAAAACAAACCCATGTATGACTTTATAAGTGATAAATTTTTGTGGCCAAGAGCACTCTAACAAAGAAAACGAATGAGTGAACATGTCCTCCATGGAAAATTATTTCATTACTTGGCAGGGACCAAACTGCCATGTTACAAGTGTTAATTCAAATTTGATTCTTAAATTATGGATGTCTTTTACATTTAAAATTTTGAATCTTTATAATGATATGTTTATAATGATATGTTTAAACTTTTAGATATGTTTTAAAAGTTGGTGTATTAAGCAGAAAAACAATAAAAAAATAATTAAAATACAAAAACATTCACCCTAAAATGAATTTAAATTGATACACTTTATATATACATATTCTTTTTATTTTATTAATTTAAAATTGAAAATTGGAGAGATACACTATACAAATGAGAAATCCATTATCTTAATTCAACAAGTTCGCATAACATGCGCAATATTTCTTAGGCAAATAATCAAGTAATTAATATGAAGTTTAATAATCTACATGCAGAAACGAATTTGGAAGTAGAGCAAGCTCAGTGCGAGTGGTGTGGAATTTCTGAAGAATGCACACCTAGTTACAATTGTATGGTGAGAGAACTCTTCTGTGGGCACTGGATTTGTGGGATCTGCGCAGAAGCTATCAAAGAAGAACACCATCAGATGGGTAGAGTTGTTCAGTGTTGACGGTGGCGGTGGTGCAAATGAAACTACCAACAAGTCAAATGCTAGCTCTTGGGCACAAAACGAGTTGATCTAACCAATGATGTGGGCAATAAACTTAGCATATCCAGTAATGGTTGACCCGGTATCAGTTACGGAGAAAGCATAGTCAATAGCATCCCTTCTGGATCGAAAGATTGTTCCAGAGCCAGAGTATGTCTCAGGACTTTTCGTGCTATTTTATTTACAGAAAATGGCACATAAAGTTGCTTACTCGCTATATTAATTACTAAGTGTCGGGTGAGAAGCTAATTACGGGTGAAGAGCTACCTCAGTCCCCGAGTGTTGGCGTGGATGAGAGTAACCCCAGGTTCATTACAAGTGCACCAAAAAAACCGCATTCCATTGAACAGATCACTACAGGGTCCCCCTGCCAGCCAGCAGGCCCCTTCTTTCTGCCGTGATGACAGTTTGGGTGAGATGAGGTGAGCTATAGGACAAATGCGCTGAGGTTAGTTGTTTGGTTATTCCATCGCCTAGGCGTTCACGAAGATAATGGAACTCATGCTAGAGTGTAATAGATAGGACACCCGACATATTCTACAAGCACCTAGCAGGTATTTATTTTTAAGAAACTATTGTATTCTTAAATTCTTCCAAATGGAGAGACATAGACCTTAAGATTATATATTTGATAGAATATATCTGTAAACAGATAGACTAGAAACCATGAAACTGAGACTAAAAATAGAATACACACCTGCTTTGCATCTTGGCCTTCCTTTTATGAGGGAAGAGTTTTGCATGCAATGATATTTGTTTTTTCATCACTCTCTCTAGGGTTGACCACTGTTTTGTCCCCCTTCATTTTCATTTCGACCTCTCTAATTACATTGAATTTAAATAAAATCCCCATTGCTCTAAGCCATGAAAATCAACATTAATAATTTGTTATAAGGGAGGTAGTCCAGTAATATATTTCCATTATTTTTTTTGTTTCCATTAGTTTTCAGTGATAACCCTCCCAATTAATTGCATTGAATATAAATAAAACCCTAATTGCATTGAATATAAATAAAACCCATCACTCTAAGACAATAATTTGTTATCAAGCATGTACTCAATCTCACATGTTTATATTTTCAATCCTATGTTACAATATTACTAATCTGTTTTCCCATCCCATCATATGAGGCATGGTCCCAATCTCACATGTTTATATTTTCAATCCTATGTTACAATATTACTAATCTGTTTTCCCATCATATGAGGCATGGTCCGTGCAATGAATTAGAGCAAAAAAACAAGCACCAAAGAGATACTGTAAAAATTTCATTTTTTTGGTTTACCATGAAATCAAAACACACATACAATTAAAATTAAAAATAATGAGTGTTATTCTCTTTTTTTTTTAAATTAATGAGTATTGTTATTTTTTGGTATACCATGAAATGAAAAATCATGGAGTATTGTAAATCACAGAGTATTTCTACTCTTGTGAAAATTTCCTAAATTCATTACTCCATTGAAAATCAACAATGAACACCAAACCAATTGACATGTTTGCTTCCTTCTCATGAAACCCATACCCAACCACGTGACCTTAAATGATTCATTTTAGGGCTTAGGAGGCATTGTGTCACACATTCATCTGTGCATAATTTCTCTTAGCCTATGAAAGTGTCATATTGTTTTCCACTAATGTGGAAGATGGAAGGAGACCCTTTTTCATTTGGTTTCACCTTCCTCTGCCTTCGTATTGGACATAGGGTGTAGGGAATATGGGTTCACCTCTCCCCTCTTGATGTTTTCCCTCCACATTCCACATAGTGGGGTGGAGGGTTGAGGTAGCACTAGCTCCTGTTTAGACTTTTTTGAATCTCTTCCAATCTTCCTTACATCCAACGGATTCTCCTTCCAATCTTTCCTCGTTGTTTTTTTTGGCATGGACCTCCATTACGTGGGCTTTGTTTCATCTCCCATTTGAACAAATTAAACTTGGAATGATAAAAATTCAAAGTAACATGAAATGAAAAAATGTTGTGCATGGTGTATATAGGATCGTTGGTTCACCAAGATGCTCCCACATCAAACTCCTATGGTGAGAAAAATCGTAGGCATCATGCTCATGTAATTTGTAAGGAAAATCCCTTTGGTGATTTTCCAAAATAGTCCAAATCCATCTCATATACTCAAGTCGCTGCATCCAAGCCCTTATCTATCTACTTAACCAAAACTTCTTGGTAAATGACCACATTGTTCTTTTACAAAATCTCTTGTTCAAAATTTCATAGAATTTCATCAATCACATTAGCCTTGGCTTCTCGTGCGTTGTCCAATTTTTCACTTGTGAATGCTTAGGATTATCACTAATACCCTAATGATACTCATATAAATCAATAATTTTCACTTGTGAATGCTTAAGATTATCACTAATACCCTCATGATACTCATATAAATCAATAATATGGAAGATACAAAAAATCTCCGAACCACCTAACAACTCAAGACTATAAGTATTAAATACAAGAATTTATGCAAAATCTTGCAAAAATCCTATTTTCTTTAGTTTTAGCTTGTTCTATATCCCTTTCGAAAAAATATGTTTCCTCCAATAAACTAGTCCCAAATCTCATTCAACAAATTGTTTCTTTAAATGTCACAAATATGCATGCATATAGTATTTTTTATTGTGTTGTTGTTACTATTCCTTCATTTAATGCATAACTCTTTGTATTTGAAATTTCCATATCTAAAACTAGTAACTTCAACAAGTAAGTTACACCTTTTGGGGACCTTCCATAAACAATATGGAATGGTCTTTTACGAGTATGTCTATTTATAGAATCATTATATGCTAATTTTTCGTGCAGCAAGACTAAATTGCATTGTCCAAACCTTTAGTCCACCAAGTTACTTGATTATTAAGATTTTTATACAAAATATAATAATGGATTTTCAATAATTGATAACAAAGTAATACTTTTATTATATTAAAAATGTGAAGAATGTTATTTTACTATAAATTTTGATAACACATTAATTTATAAATTTTAAAATATATATTATATTAAAATAAAATAGTTAATTTAATAATTTATAAAAATTAAAAATATATATTATATTAAAATAAAATAGTTAATTTTCAAATCAGATTTATTGATTTTCATAATATATTTATTTATGGTCCCCGGACAGTGGCCACAGGCTACTACAGAAACAAAAAATATATATATTCATTTATGAAAATCATTCCAATATCTTTTTCTTTAAATGAATATTAATAAAATTTATATATTCATTTATGAAAATCATTTCAATATCTTCTTCTTTAAATGAAGATTAATGAGATCTTAGGTTTTAACGTAATAAATTATTCAGATCGATCAAAATTGAATTTGAAAATATTAAAAATATGACCGGTTATCGCAAATCAAAATTTATAATCAATATGAAATTAAAAATATTTTTTAAATAACCAAAAAAAATCAAGATGTTAAACATAATGTATGTGATTGTACTATCATGTTTATTATTCATCATCATACTTTCTCAATAAGATAACATAGTATATATCCACATAATACATCTTACAAACATCTATAACAAATCTTCTTAACAAATATATATAATTATTACACAACCAATTAACCTTATAGTAATAAAACAAAATTCCACTAATTTTATAAAAATCAAACATTTTAATTTTTAATATAATAAAGTTGTTTAAAAAAAATAACAGTCCATATCACACTACATACTACATTAATTAGATCTAATTAACAATTAAACATCTTAACTTATATAAATAAATAAAATAAAAACTATTGTAATAATAATAATAATAATAATATTTTATTTTTAAGATCACAACCAAACCAGACACCAAATTGATGTATATCCTTAACCATTAAACCCACTAAAATTCCATACAATCTACTGTATTCCTTAACATATTGACACATGGTTCACTTCACATCCTACACAATAAAATAATTATAATTAAATCAAATAAACATGATAAATAAACACAATCAACCCAACTTCAAAACCATTTAAAAAGCTATGAAACATAACCTTAAAATGCTTACATAACGGGTATTTTGTATAATAACATAAACATATCAAGAAGAAGGGGATGAATTAAAATGTATTTTAGATAATTTACTTTGAAAATTTGAAAATGATAGGCACATCATTTCTTACATTCATAATAACAGTACCTTCTAAAGCACACATACTGCAAAATGAAAATACCTGTGAGCAAGATGTGGCATAACTGACAAGCTCAGCTTTTTACAGCTGAGCACTTTTCTGCACTTTTCTGTATTTGATTGTTTGTTATACATTATGGCGCCACTGGCCCTGGATCACACGGCGCTATCTTTACACGCTCATCCATCCCTTCCAGCAGAAATGGATGGTGCCCCCACAACTGCTTTTCCTTTGACATTTAAATTTCTTAACATGGGTTTCACAGGCCTTAACTTTCCTAGCATTTCTACCACTTGTCTCATCCCTGGCCTCTCCTCTGCCTTGGCAGCGGTGCATTTCAATGCTATTCGAATCGTACCCACAATCTCTGCATTCGCTTGCGATTCTATCAATTCATCTCGCAGCCCTTCATCCACCACAGAATCCACATGATCACCATCAACATGGGACTTGACCCAACTGACGATGTCCATCCCCTCTGCAAAACT
>ML783617.1:154692-206682 GCA_009831015.1 Picea engelmannii | reverse complement strand
GGTTAATTAATTAATTAAAGTGATTTAATTAATTAATTAAATATTAATAAAATGAAAGTCACTTTGGAGGGACAAGGTGAGCCAAAAAGTATAAAGGAAAGGCAAGGGCCTCTTCTTATTCATTCATGTATGTTTATCAGTTTGATATCTGGATTTAGCTAGTGAGCCCATCTCTTGGGGGTTTTGAGGGTTTTGACTTAACAAACCCTAGAGGACGATTCGGTGGTGAAAGATTCCACCTAACTTGTCCCAAGCTTGGTCTAGGAGATGTAATACTCTTCCACACCATTCTAGTCAGATCTACATCAGTGCAGGAGGTTCTACACAGCCACAGGTACAGGAAGAGGAAGAGGGCGCACCATTGGGGGTTTCCAGCAAGGGGGGCACACCACCTTTGGAGAGAGATTCGATGTAGGAGATTGGTCGGGCCGTTGAGGATTCTATCACTTGGGTTTTCATTACAAGGCCTTGGAAATCAGATCTAGTGCTTTCTGAGATAGCTTGATGGCTCAGATTATTTCTTGAGCAGTGGGGCGAATTGAAGAGAAGGAGGGTGTTTTTGAGATCCAGATCTAGTCTGTTTAGAGGGGTTACACTTCATATCTGACCCTGAGACTTCACCTAGTGACTTGTAGTGTCCTGATCTATATGTATGGAGATTTTCAGAGCATTTGGAGGCCTCCTTCAGCAGGACCGAATTATCTAGGGCTTCAGTCATATAGTGGGGTGCATCATTCAGTGGGGGATTTAAGATCTACAGAGATTGAGAGGGATCTGGGAGATTCAGGCACCTGGGTTGTTCTTACCATCACCCGATCTATCAGTTGGCATATTTCTTAGGGCGATTGGACACTTTTGGCAGCAGGGTCGAGTTATTGAGGATTTCAGCCTTCTATTGGAGCGTGGTATTCTTCAGCTGGAGAGTTTGGCATTCAAATATGCTTGTATTGATCTTCATTTCTTATTCAGTCTTTGGAGGCATATTTTGTATTAGTGGGATCATTTTGTAGCAGCTCTTATCTATTTTCTATCTTCTTGGCCATCTGTTGAGCATTCCAGATCGACATCTCCATTGTAGCAGGTTCTTCTATTTTATGAATAAAGAGGATTTGAGATGTTTTGGCTTGTCTATCTTATTGCATATGGTTGAGGTATGTTCCATGGTTATCTCTTTCTGTTATTTGCTGCATACACACATATAAACACATCTAAACAAATAGATAAGCAAACTGTTTGACGAAATACCACAACCAGAAAAAGTTTGAAAAAGACACCAAAACAGTGATGATCCTTGCATAATGGCTTGGGATCATTAGAGTAGTGTTCATCGAGAACTCAAGAAGGTCAAGTTTCTCAATTTATTTGGTGCCACGGATGGCGCAGCCGTCGAGGCATGGTTGTAGAATATGGTGATGTGTTTTGCACTTCACAACTATACCTCCAACATGAAGATCTGCATGGAAGTCTTCAAGCTGAAGGGGAGTGCTCTTCTATGGTGGAAGACACTCCTGCCGCAACTGAACATGGTCGTCAAAGACATGTCATGGGAACTGTTCGAGGAGCGGTTCCGAGAGAGGTATCTGTCTGAGGAATTCATTGAGCGTCATCTGAATGATTCCAACACCTTGCGATAGGGAGACTGTACGGTGCCCGAGTACAAGGCCCATTTCATGGAGCTACTTTGATATGCTCCACACCTGAATACCGAGAAGCTTAAGTTCAACAAGTTCGTATTCAGCCTTAATGCCAACATTCGTACGAAGGTGAGGATTTTGATGCCTCAAATGTTGCACGATGTTGTCCAGAAGGCCCTCTTAGCTGAGGAGGAGCTCATCAGTAGGGGTCAGAGCAGGACTCCGGCGAGACCAGCTAGATAGGCGACATCTAGTGTGTAGCAGCATCAGACACCAGCTAGACATCCACTAGGGTATCGAGGCACTCTGAGAGGATCCAATTTTACTACACCACAACGATCAGTGCCTCAGCAACAAACTCCTTACAAAGGACCACATCACCAGTAGCAACATCGACCGCAACAACAACAGTTTAGGCCTGTTCAACATAATAGACCAGGGTTCCAGGTTGGTGGGCTGTCAGCATCTACTTCTGGGACTAGGAGTATTGGACCAAAGATCAGGTGTTGGACATGTGGAGAGCCACATTACCAACGTGATTTCCCAGTTGAGAGGACTAGAGCATCCATATCGGTCAGACCCACTACTATAGGAGATTTGGGCAAGGCCCATCAGATTCATGCAGTGATGAATAACCGCCAGGCCAAGCACCTGTCTACTGTGTTCTAGATGTCAAGTACCATCGTTGACCAGATCCTTAGTATTTTGATAGATCCAAGTGCTACAAAGAGTTTTATTTGTGGTGCAGTGCTAAAAAGAATTAAGGAAAAGGCAGTCGAATAAGACGAGTTTAGCTTTGTAGAAATGGATTTGGGAGCCAAACAAAAGGTTGGAGGAAAGGTTACAGGTTGTAGCCTTAACCTGGGAGCGTTTATCATGAAGGCCAACCTGTACATCACGATCTTAGGATCCTATAATGTCATGATCAGTATGGACTGGTTGGAATCGAGGCGATACTCAACTATAAGACGAAATGGTTGAGTTTGGTCGATGATGAGGGACAAAGACGCGTGATTGTAGGTAGGAACCAGGGAGTTTCCCTAAGTTCCATCCTTTCCCACAACTGCGGAAGAGCATGCGCAAGGGATGCAAGCTATATGTGATCCTTGCGTTAAACAAAAAGGGCATGGCAGAAAGACTAGAAAACCTTCCGGTAGTGCGAGAGTTTGTGGATGTCTTCCCAGAGGAGTTACCAGGGTGGTCGCCTAAGAGGGAATTGGAATTTACCATCGACCTAAAACCAGGAACTGAATCGATAGTAAGAACGCCTTATCGGATTTCGACCCCTGAGTTATAGGAGTTGAAAATGCAATTGAAGGAGTTGTTGGACCTAGGACCTATACGTCCAAGTGTGTCACTGTGGGGTGCACCTGTTATTTTCATACGGAAGAAGGATGGGTTGTGGAGACTCTGCATTGACTATCGTCAATTGAACAAGACAACGATCAAGAACCAGTATCCATTGCCAAGGATAGACGATTTGTTTGATCAAATGAAGGGAGCGACGATGTTCTCAAAGATCGAGTTGAGATCAGGGTATCACTAGTTATGGATCAAGGAGGAAGAAATTCCTAAGACCTCCTTTAAGACGAGGTTTGGAAATTACGAGTTTACTTTTTTACCGTTTTGAATGACAAACGCCCTAGGTGTATTTATGAGTTTGATGAACGGGGTGTTCCATGAATACTTGTACAAGTTCGTCCAAGTATTCATTGACAATGTTTTGATATATTCTCGGACGATGGAGGAGCATTACAAGCACTTTCTCTTGGTACTGCAGTGTCTATGAGAGAAATTGTTTTTTGGGAAACTATTGAAATTCTCGTTTTATCAATCGAAGATTCATTATTTAGGGTGTGACATCTCCGATGAAGGTATTGTTGTGGATCCTGCGAAGGTAGAGGCTATTATGGAATGGCCTGCACCGACGAATGTCCCAGAAGTGTGTAGCTTCATGGGTTTAGTGGGATACTATCGATGGTTCATCGAGGGGTTTTCAAAGATAGCAAATCTGATTATGAAATTGCAGAAGAAGAACAAGAAGTTTGTTTGGACTGAGAAATGCGCAGAATCATTTCGAAGGCTCAAGGAGTTGTTGATGACAACACCGATACTGAAGGTCCCTGACATGGACGAGGACTTCTTGGTATGCACTGACACATCCAAGGAAGGCTTAGGTAGAGTCTTGATGCAAGATGGTCGAGTGATCGCTTACATCTCGAGAAAGTTAAGAAGGCATGAAGAGAACTACGCGACACATGATTTGGATTTGTTAGCCATTATATATGCCTTGAGAGTTTGGAGACACTACCTGATTGGACGGAAATTCAAACTAAAAATGGACCACTATGGTTTACAACACATTTTTACACAAAGCAACTTGAACGTGCGACAAAGGTGTTGGTCTGAATTGCTTAGCAAGTACGATTTCAAGATTAACTACATAAAAGGAATAATGAACAGAGTGGTTGATGTGTTGAGTCAGAGACCACGCATATTTTCGGTGATGCTTCTTCAGACGAATCTACATGAAAATATTATAACTTTACAAAGCGATGATGACTAGAATAAAGAGGTTAAGGAATTTATCGGACAAAACACCATGATCATACCGAGGTTTGAGGGATTTATTGTGGACAACGACGGATTAATGAGATATAATAATCAGATTTATGTACATCCCAACGATGAGTTGAGAATTTTTATCTTAAACAAAGCTCATAGAGCAGTGTACATGGATCATCCAGGAATCACGAAGATGAGGACAGACCTAAAACCCTTATTTTTCTGGAAAGGATTTCCTATACAGTACAATAAAAACCCTAAATAAAAATAAACCAATTTCAAAGAGAGATGGCACTCCTAAAAAACCAATTTTACATTAACTGTTGTGATTATAGATCTGCCTTCTGCAAAAAAATTATTAGGTGATATATTTATTATATTTACACACTTTGTACTCTATATTGATAATGAGAGGTAAGTTTTTCATCGTATCCCACACAATGTTTGTATATTTGGTACAAATCCCCATGAGTAGAGCAACCACATGTAGAAATATAAGCAGAAATTGAAAAAACGTTGCCTCCTCCTGTCATCCACCCATGCACGTTCTACGCTGAAAGCCTTTTATTCATGGGAGTAAATTGTCAGTGGAATAAAATCAATAAGATTTGACAAACTAGTTAGAGGAGGTTAGCAATAAGAAGCTTACTACGCAATGTTAGCAACGGATGTATATACATAGTTAGCAGCTTACTACACAATGTTAGTGGCGGATGTATATATATATATATATATATATATATATATATATATATATATATATATATATATATATATATATAANGCATTATATATATCACTTGTCATAGTATTGAATGTTACATAGTAAACTGTATATTATTTATGGTATTATATATATCATCTGCCATAGCATTGAATACTACATAGGAAATTGTATATTGTTGATGGTTAAAAAATGACGAATTGATGGTTAAAAAATTATGATCACAAATGATATTTGATAAAATGAAGATCACAAATGATATTTAATACTTAGTAGACAGATGATGAAAAAAAAACACTTCTTTAAAAAATATCTTTGATATCATTATGATGCTATAATGAAAAAATTTGAGAAATGCTTTAAAATTTTACAAATGCCCCTCAAACGAATGCATCCCAAAAATAAAAAATCCCCATAACTAAGTATCTCGTTCTTATTTTCTCTCATTAAATCAATGACTCAATTCTAGCTGGAATTTATTATAGATATGTTGAAATCGATTAAAATTGTTGATTTTAAATATGTTGAAATTGTTGGTATAAATGGATTGGGCATAGTAGAAATCCTTATTAAACTTAGATAATGCCATTTATGAATTTAATATATACCATTTCATAAAAAAATTATTTCAAATTTTTGTAAAAAAAATCACATCACTGGTTTAACTTTCCATTATTTTAGCTGATGAAAGAGGTATGGGAGAGGCTATAGTAAAGGTAGTCACCAAAACCCATGCTTTGTGACGTAAGTTTTCATTATTTCCATGTAATGAAAGGGATTTATGGTAATGGCTGTGTTAAAGCATAGTTACCAAACTTGGTGGAATTGGTGAAAAAAAATTGAAACTACTAAGAAATAAACACATTCCATGCCTGTGTCTTGGCTAAGTGGTTGTATGTCATCGTTGAAGAGTTGTCTTCTATGGAAATGATGGCTCATGTAAGTGGTAATTGTATTTGATAGATTCGTTCTTCAGTGTCTCTAACACAACTAGGTAACTATCATCATGCTTCAATTTTTGAACTCTTGGATCTGTTGGCGATGGAAGTCACTCCTGGATTGCTTGCAGGAGCAGAGCCCGACGCCCATCAGTTTTATGTCACGGTTTAATTAAAAGGGGGTGGTCGAATGGAAAAAGACCCAGGAAAGCATCTTTGACTCAGGATGGTCGGGTCTGGTATGTAGAAAACAAGGGAGGTCTTGATCCAACTTCCGTCAGTAAGTTGATTAAAGGGTGGTAGATGGAAGACTTGCAAGAAGGGTGAGTAAGACTGCCTTGGGCATCAAGCCTTCGATAGCTTGAGGAGGAAAAACTCAGAAGACAATATCCTCTTGACCTTGAGTTTCAAGGAAATGAAAGGTGGCTCAACTGGATCCTCCAATTTCGAGCCATTTAGGGTTGAGAAAGCACAAGAACTGATTAGAAACCCTGCGACTATTACAGCGATCCAACCTACATCATCCTATAACAGCGCAACTCGACTGGATCCTCCAATTCCGAGATTTTCTAACACAGTGTAAACAAAGAGATGGAAAGAGGCTGACATCCATAAAGTAAGAAATCTCAAATGCCAATACATAACCAGAGCGACCAACGCTTCATCAAAACTTTACAATCTGGAGCCTAGCTCAACCATCCCTCTTACAAAAATGGTGAAAACGCCTACATATACTCAAAAACAAAAACAACAACAAAAACGAGACACTGCATTAAAGAATTGCATTTGCATGGCTTCTGACAGCCTGCCTATGCAGACTCAAGATGATCGTGCGCCTATGACGGACGCCATCAGATTTCGGATTTTCCTGTTGCAGGTGAGTCGACGTGAATTAGTCCTTTGCCGAACCTTCCTTTTATGGTGGAGCTGATGTTCAACCACCAGCAACTGCCGCAATAACTGCTTTTTTGGGATCGGGGATGACCTCGGTCAACTCTGCCTTCTCAGACATGGAGGTCTCCTAATTGTGCCACCTGGATCAACCGAACGGTCCTTCTTTGGACGCTACTTCACTGGACTGCTGCGAGGGACCCCTATGGCGGATGTGGATGAGGGTGTGACGGGGGTTAAAGGCGTGAACACTGTGGAGGTGATGGAGAAGAAATGGGAGCTATTCCATTAACTGAGGAATGCCACGCGGTTTGAATAGAATAGAGGGGGAAAGAGCATGGAGTTCAGGAGTACAGGAGGAGGTGACTAGGAATGAGAGGGACACATGGCAGGAGACGAGAGGACGATGAGCTGAGGAGGTGCCATGTGGATGGAGAGAGGGAAGTTGGATAGATGACAGGGGAAGAGGGAGGCGGTAGGTGGAGAACAGGTGGCAACATGTAGGACGATACCAAAGGTGACACGACAGGCAATGGGACCCACAATAATAACACACCATTCTAGACCCCCCCTCTTTAATTAAAGACAGGATGGCAAAGGGGGGCCGGAAACGCCTGAGCGTCGTTGATCTGGGCGGCCCGATACTGACCGTTGGAGAGCTGCATGCTCAATTCTGGACCCCCCCTCCCCCCCATTAAAGGCAGAAAGGCAAGGGGTGTCCGGAATGAAGCTTCAGCCATTGATTTAGGCGCCCCGATCCTGGCCGTCCAGATCCATGCTCCCTTTAAGTCCAATGCGCTCGAGTTTCATCAATGGATGGACGGCTGAGATGACCTCGGTGCTTTTACTACAAAAATCTCGAAACGCCCTACCTGTGGCTCAGATCTTGCGTCGCGTGTCCTTCAGATGAACGACCTAGATGGATTTGATGTCAGAAGAGGGTTGCCTCCATTACCAGGCTCACTTGACGTGACCGGGTGCTAGGACCATAGGTTCGGCTTCAAAGGCGCTTATCGGTGCTTCAGGGTTCGGGGTTTCAAGATGTAGAACGAAGTGAAACCCTCACCCTTTGAACTCTCGAATGCTGAAAAGCCGACGTGACTAGATCTCGCGCCACGCATCCTTTGGATGGATGACTGATATCCTCTCTTGCATTTAATATAGACGATACCCATCGTGCTAATATCGGCGTAACTCCACTAACCGCGATTTCCCGCCGACCGTCGATCTGCTCCTATGGATGAATTTGGGCCGTTGACAACATAATTTCGCCCGCTCACTTGATTTTTAGCCTGAAATGGGGCTTTACGTGCTACGCTTGGGCGTTCTTCGTGCAACCTGCAGCTCTTGATGCTCTCGGGCCCAAGACAAGAATTGTTGCTAACATTAGGCTCCATGGGGGATAGAGTCGTCCCTGTGATGCTCTAAGAACTCATTCTGCAGCTTCAGTGCCTTGTTGTTGGGCTATGGAGTAAGGCTCAAAACATCCCGCTGCTAAAAATACAGGCTGAAAAATAAAAGCGATAAAATAAAGACACATGCTCAAAGGATCTTATTTATATACAATCCTAAACTAATAAAACACTTTACACGGGACTAGGTGAAATCAGACTTCCACCATAGCCAATCAAGTAACTTCCTGAAGGGAATCTCTTTCTTTCTGTCGATGATCACCAACAGATGGTGTAACCGTGACAACAGAACGGCTACACTCTTCAACTTCTCCTCATAGGATGAAGCTGATATGGAATAGGGCGGCTCCAAGGCATAAAGGACATGCCACTCCATGTACTTGCAGACAGGATCATAGAATGAGTGGCAAACCCTGTGAAAAGGGTAGCAGTAGGCCTGCTCTGCTCCACAACTACTCCTACAGGGCTTAACTTCATGAGTCTGCATAGGTGAATGGGCGGGCTTCGGGCAGGAAGTCACCTGTTCCACTGATTCTTTCTGCTCTTCTTCTTGGCTCTCCCCCAGGTCCGATTCGTATTCATCATAAATAGGGACCATGGGGTGGTTTTGCTTGCTGACTGGCTCTTCAGTTTCTCTATAGTGATAAAATGTAGGATAAGCTTGTTGCTCATCATCACTATAATATACATCAAAAAGGGGTTGTCCTTCATTGATATGATCCTCCTCTAGAACAGTGATCCCGCCAAAAAAAATTCGTTTTAGGGATAGTGGGACTTGCTGGTTCTGGCTGCTCACACATAATATTTTTCTCTTTATTCCCAGGAAAAAATATATCGTGAGAAACCCCTTGAAGGAAAAGAGAAAAATCCTCCTCCACAACCATCCCTTCTTTAAAAACGGGGAGGTCTTCGTCGTCATAAGCAGGGCTGCTAGGAACATCTGCTTCAACCCGATACCGAGGTGAGCTATCTACTATAGACCACATCTGCTCTATAAACTCATAATTTTCACAAGAGGCATGTTGATCGTTATGAACATCTAAAAGAACAGGTGCATCTGAAATAATGTCAGATGCTTTTGTTCTAGGGCTAACACAATTAATATCATTCAACACCTCTATTTTTTCATGAAAAATGCTTTCCTCCACAGTAAAAGATTTATCATGGACATGGTCTTTAGGGTCAGCAGAGGCTTCATGAAGCGAAGAAAACTCCTCACAACAGTTTTCATACAAACAATCAGCTGGAAAATAATCTTTACAAAATGAATTCAAAACTGTATGAAAACTTGTTAAAGAGTGGATGCTTGCAGCGGGAAGAGACCGACACCATTCAAGAGCAGCTCCCTTTAATGAATACCTGAAGAGCTTAATCTGGACATCTTCATGCATGATATTAAGTCGATGAATAACCCCATGAAATTCCAGTAAATGCTCAGCTGGTACCTCCCAACTCTTTGCGTGAAATTCAGGGAGGAAATTTTCCCATATGTCTCTATCAGGAAGTGCATTAGGAAAACCAACTATCTAGGAAAAGTCACAGAAAGCAAACCTTTGAGCTAAGATTTTCTCCATATCGAACCAATGGAGTCGTTGATTGATCCTTGAATCATGGAGTTGCCAAGTGAAATATTTACACCTTTGAAAGTGCCTGGTCCTTGTTCACCATCAAAGGCCAGATCTTAACGTTGTTGTTACCCGAGGAAGCTTCTCAGGCTGAGAAAGCAGTTGCTGAAACCTTCCCGAGAAAGCTCCTTAGGGTCAGCTTTAAGGTGTGCTAACAATAGCCACATCTGAAACAGTGAAGTGGAAACAATGGAGTCGCCACAGTGGAGTCGCCAGGTGCACAGTAGCAATCTTGAAGGGATCTGATGTCTGATGCACCTTCAGAATCAGAGGCTCAATGTCGTTCTACCCAGGGAAAATCTTCAACTTCGTCCCCAACAACGACGCCAGAAATGTTGGCGACATAAGTCACTCATGGATTGCTTGCAAGAGCAGAGCCTGATGCCCATCAGTTTTATGTCACGATTTAACTAAAAGGGGGTGGTTGAATGGAAAAAGACCCAAGAAAGCATCTTTGACTCAGGATGGTCGGGTCTGGTATGTAGAAAACAAGGGAGGTCTTGATCCAACATCCATCAGTAAGTTGATTAAAGGGTGGCAAATGGAAGACTTGCAAGAAGGGTGAGTAATAGTGCCTTGGGCATCAGGCCTTCGGCAGCTTGAGGAGGAAAAAATCAGAAGACAAGATCCTCTTGACCCCGAGTTTCAAGGAACTGAAAGGTGGCTCGACTGGATCCTCCAATTCTGAGCCATTCAGTGTTGAGAAAGCACAAGAACTGATTAGAAACCCTGTGACTATTACAGTGATCCAACCTACATCATTCTATAACAACGAAAAATCGACTAGATCCTCCAATTCTGAGTTGTTCTAACACAGTGTAAACAAAGAGATGGAAAGAGGCTGACATCCATAAAGTAAGAAGTCTCAAATGCCAATACATAACCAGAGCGACCAACGCTTCATCAAAACTTTACAATTGGGAGCCTAGCTCAACCATCCCTCTTACAAAAATGGAAAAAACGCCTACATCTACTCAAAAACAACAACAACAGCAAAAACGAGACACTGCATTAAAGAATTGCGTCTGCATGGCTTCTGACAGCCTGCCTATGCAGACTCAGGATGATCGTGTGCCTATGACGGACGCCATCAGATTTCAGATTGTCTTGCTGCAGGTGAGTCGACGTGAATTAGTCCTTTGTCGAACCTTCCTTTTATGGCGGAGCTGATGTTCAACCACCAACAACTGCCGCAATAACTTCTTTTTTGGGATCGGGGACGACCTCAGTCAACTCTGCCTTCTGGGACGTGGAGGTCTCCTAATGGTGCCACCTGGATCAGCTGAATGATAATTCTTTGGATGCTACTTCATTGGACTGTTGTGAGGGACCCCTATGGAAGATGTGGCCGAGGGTGTGACGAGGGTTAAAGGCATGAACACTATGGAGGTGATGGGGAAGAAATGGGAGTTGTGACATCAACTCAGGAATTCCACGCAGTCTGAATAGGACAGAGGGGGAAAGAGCATGGAGTTTGGGAGTACAGGAGGAGGTGACTGGGAATGAGAGGGACACATGGCAGGAGATGAGAGGACGACAAGCTGAGGAGGTGCCATGTGGATGAAGAGAGGGAAGTTGGATAGATGACAGGGGAAGAGGGAGGCGGTAGGTGGAGAACAGGTGGCAACGGGGAGGGCGATACCAAAGGTGACACGATAGGCAAGGGGCCCCACAATAATAACACATCATTCCAGACCCCCCCTCTTTCATTAAAGACAGGATGGCAAAGAGGGTTCGGAAACGCTTGAGCGTCGTTGATCTAGGCAGCCTGATATTGACTGTTGGAGCGTTGCGCGCTCAATTTCGGACCCCCCTCCCCCCCGCCATTAAAGGCAGAAAGGCAAGGGGGGTCCAGAATGAAGCTTTAGCCGTTGATTTAGGAACCCCGATCCTAGCCGTCTAGATCCATGCTCCCTTTAAGTCCAATGCACCCGAGTTTCATCGATGGATGGACGACTGAGATGACCTCTACGCTTTTACTACAAAAATCTCGAAAGGCCCCACCTGTGGCTCAGATCTTACACCGCGTGTCCTTCAGATGAAAGACCTAGATGGATTTGAGGTCAGAAGAGGGCTGCCTCCATTACTAGGCTCGCTTGACATGACCAGGTGCTAGGACCATAGGCTTGGCTTCAAAGGCGCTTATCTACGTTTCGGGGTTCGGGGTTCGGGGTTTCGAGATGTAAAACGACGTGAAACCCTCACCCTTCGAACTCTCGAATGATGAAAATTCGACGTGAATAGATCTCGCGCCATGCGTCCTTTGGATGGACGACTGATATCCTCTCTTGCATGTAATATAGACGCTACCCATCACGCTAATCCCGACGCAACTCCGCTAACCGCGATTTCCCGCCGACCGTCGATCTGCTCCTATGGATGAATTTGGGTTGTTGACAACATAACCGCTCACTTGATTTTTAGCCTGAAATGGGGCTTTACGTGCTACGCTTGGGCGTTCTTCGTGCAACCTTCAGCTTTGGATGCTCTCGGGCCCAAGACAAGAATTGTTGCTAACAGGATCCAAGGTTGTTTCAGCTTCAACCTGTAGTAGTTTCACTTTGTCCTAAGGTTGTTGCAGCTTCAACCTATGGTAGTTTTACTTTCTCATGCACTGAGTTGTCCATTAGTTGCATGCTTGGGTAACAACGTCTTTGAATTCATCCCAACATTTTTAATTATCATCACCTAATTTTGAATGCATTACGACCATGATTCATGGGCATTTTTTATACTTGCAATATGGATGTTAGGTAGTGGAAGAAAAATAGAGTATAAATAGAGAACATCAAACCAAACACAACATAGTAACAATCACACAATTTGTTATAAAAATAGGATCGTGAAGCAATCACACAATTTACGACCATCAATTCTTGGTATCCACTAGGTAAACGTTAAATTAATACACAATGTTTAATTTAAGAAATCTTTATAATTTTAACGATGTATAACCGTGTTTAAATGAACTGTTATGACATGATATTAGTTTAGTGATATTTATGTATTGTTATGATTGTTATCTTTAACTATTATGATTATGATTGTTAAGATTGTTATGATTATGATTGTTATGTATTGTTATGATTGTTATCTTTGTGATCTTTAACTAATGTTCTTGGAGAAGAACAATGTTATGATTGTTAGAGTTTGTCTAGTAATACAAGTTAAGTTCTAGTTCTATTCAATGTATTAGTATCGATATAGTGTTTTGCTATATAGGTAAAGTGTTATCACTCCATTATTAAAAAGGCTAGCTTTCTCTATATGTTATGATGGATCAAGGATTTTATTGTTCCTTATTATAATTGCTTAATTAGATCAATTTATTTCGCCTACTATGTGAATTTAAATTCTATAGTTTAATTTTGTTTACGATATATAATAGATCAACTTCGCAAGATAAACAATTCAACATGTATCTTCTAGCTTATGTTTTCAAAGTTAGCAATGAATAATGTTCAAGAATTTTCTAGCAATGAAGACTTTCATTCATGGAAATAAATACCTAAATTATGCAATGAGATTATCTTGTGATAGAAGTCTTCTCATTGAGATGGTATGTTATTAAGTGAATATATCATTGTCGTTCATGTAGTTATGCTTTCAATTTGATCAAGTTTGTATTTTTATATTTAGATATAAGAAGTTTGTTTTAATTGAGTGCATTTAATTTTCAATGTGTTTTTGCATAGTGTGGCGTGTTTGATTTTTCATAATGGAATTCCCTTTCCGAGATGGTAACATAATTCCAAAATGTGAAAAACAATGTGGAGTCTTTAAATGATTTATTAAGGAATTAAAATATCTTGGTACACCTCCACTTGGAAAAAGGGGAAAAAAATAAAAAAAGTGTACTTGTTATGCATCACTTGTTGTCGTAACGACGGGGTTTGTTACATATGGTATCAAAGCGAGGTTCGACCCGCGACTTGGGATCATCATGACTTCCACTAAATAGTTGGTTGATTATAAAATGTCGCTAATTAAATTGATTTGTATTCATGCAGTTAATCATGGTTGGAGGATGTCGCACAGGCAGACGATGGGGTGCTAGGGGAGGAGGCATGACACCTCCAGTGGCATACACGTCCGAGGGGTCTAACCCCCAAGGAAAAGAACATATTGTCGAATAGGAACATATAGTTGTGGGAGATGTGGTTGGGTTGATGAGGTCCTTTCAAAAGATGTCAGATCCCCTGATCAGTTGTTTAGATAGAGATGAGGCTAGGGCACCGACACCTCCTAAGGGTCCATCGTGCACCTCAGTCAATACTGGTAGTGTTCACCGAGAACTCGAGAAGGTCAAGTTTATTGATTTCTTTGGTACTATGGATGGCGCAGTCGTCGAGGCATGGTTGGAGAATATGGTGATGTGTTTTTCACTTCGCGACTATACCTCCAACATGAAGGTCCACATGGAAATCTTCCAGTTGAAGGGGAGTGCTCTTCTATGGTGGAAGACACTCTTGTCGCAACTGAACATGGTCGTCGAAGACATGTCATGGGAACTGTTTGAGGAGAAGTGCCGGGAGAGGTATCTGTCTGAGGAATTCATTGAGCGTGAGTTCAATGATTTCAATGCCTTGTGACAGGGAGATTGTATGGTGCCCGAGTACGAGTCTTGTTTCATGGAGCTGCTTTGGTATGCTCCACACCTGAATACCGAGAATATTAGGGTCAACAAGTTCGTGTTCATCCTTAATGGAAACATTCATGCGAAGTTGAGGATTTTGATGCCTCAAATGTTGCACGATGTTGTCCAGAAGGCCCTCTTAGCTGAGGAGGAGCTCATCAGTGGGGGTTAGTGCATGACTCCAGCGAGACCAGCTGGATAGGCGACATATGGTGCACAACAGCATCAGACACCAGCTAGACATCCACTAGGGTATCGAGGCACTCCGAGAGGATCCACTTTTACTACACCATGATGACCAGTGCCTCAGCAGCAGACTCCTTACAAAGGACCGCATCACTAGCTGCAACGTCGACCGCAACATCAACAGTTTAGGTCTGTTCAGCATAATAGACCAGGGTTCCAGGTCAGTGGGATGTCAACTTCTACTTCTGGGACTAGGAGTATTTGACCGAAGACCGGGTGTTGGACATGTGGAGAGCCACATTACCAATGTAACTGCCTAGTTGAGAGGACTAGAGCATCTGTATCGGCCAGACCCACTACCGTAGGAGATTTGGGCAAGGCCCATCAGATTCATGCAGTGGTGAATAACCGTCAGGCCAAGCACTAGTCTAATGTCCTTGAGATGTCAGGTACCATCGTTGACCATACCCTTAGTATTTTGATAGATCCAAGTGCTACAGAGAATTTTATTTATGGTGCGGCGCTAAAAAAAATTAAGGAAAAGGCAGTCGAACAGGACGATTTTAGCTTTGTAGAAATGGCTTTGGGAGCCAAACAAAAGGTTGGAAGAAAGGTTACTGGATGTAGCCTTAACCTAGGAGAATTTGTCATGAAGTCCAACCTATATGTCACGATCTTAAGATCCTATGACGTCGTGATCGGTATGGAATGGTTGGAATCGAGGCGATACTCAACTGTAAGATGAAATGGTTGAGTTTGGTCGATGATGAGGGACAAAGACGCATGATTGTAGGTATGAACCAGGGAGTTTCCCTTAGTTTCATCCCTTCCCTACAACTGTGGAAGAGCATGTGCAAGGGATGCAAGTTATATGCGATCCTTGCGTTAAACAAAAATGGCATGGCAGAAGGACTAGAAAACCTGCTGGTAGTGTGAGATTTTGTGGATGTCTTCCCAGAGGAGTTACTAGGGTTGTCGCCTGAGAGGGAATTGGAATTTACCATCAACCTAAAACCAGGAACTGAATCAATAGTAAGAATGCCTTATCGAATGTCGACCCTTGAGTTATAGGAGTTGAAAATGAAACTGAAGGAGCTGTTGGACATATGACTTATACATCCAAGTGTGTCACCGTGGGGTGTGCTTGTTATTTTCATAGGGAAGAAGGATGGGTCGTAGAGACTCTGCATTGACTATCGTCAATTGAACAAGGCAACGATCAAGAACCAATATCTGTTGCCAAGGATAGACGATATGTTTGATCAAATGAAAGGAGCGATGATTTTCTCAAAGATCGACTTGAGATCAGGGTATCACCAGTTACGGATCAAGGAGGAAGACATTCCTAAGACCTCCTTTAAGACGAGGTTTGGAAATTACAAGTTTATTGTTTTACTGTTTGGACTGAAAAACGCCCCAGGGGTATTTATGAGTTTGATGAACGGGGTGTTCCGTGAATACTTGAAAATGTTCATCCAAGTATTCATTGATGATGTTTTGATATATTCTTATACGATGGAGGAGCATTACGAGCACTTGGTCTTGGTACTGCAGTGTCTACTACAGAACAAATTCTTTGGGAAACTATTGAAATGCTCGTTTAATCAATCGAAGTTTCATTATTTAGGGCATGTCATCTCCGACAAAGGTATCGTTGTGGATCCCGCGAAGGTCGAAGCTATTATGGAATGGCCTGCATCGACGAATGTCCCAGAAATGCGTAGCTTCATGGGTTTATCGGGATACTATCGATGGTTTGTCAAGGGGTTTTTGAAGATAGCAAATCTGATTACGAAATTTCAGAAGAACAAGAAGTTTGTTTGGACCAAGAAATGCGCGGAATCATTTCGAAGGCTCAAGGAGTTGTTGACGAAAAAACTAATACTGAAGGTCCTTGAAATGGACAAGTACTTCTTGGTATGTACTGACGCATCCAAGGAAGGCTTAGGCGGAGTCTTGATGCAAGACGGTCGAGTGATCGCTTACATCTCGAGAAAGTTAAGAAGGCATGAGGAGAACTACACGATGCACAATTTGGATTTGTTAGTCATTATATATGCCTTGAGAGTTTGGATACACTACCTGATTGGATGGAAATTCGAACTAAAAATGGACCACTTTGGTTTACAACACATTTTTACGCAAAGCAACTTGAACACGCAACAAAGGCGTTGGTCGAAATTTCTTAGCGAGTACAATTTCGAGATTAACTACATAAAAGGAATAATGAACAGAGTGACTGATGCATTGAGTTGGAGACCATGCATATTTTCGATGATGCCTCTTCAAAAGAATCTACATGAAAAGATTATAACTTTACAACGCGATGATGACTGGTATAAAGAGGTTAAGGAACTTATCGGACAAAACACCATGATGATATCGAGGTTTGAGGGATTTATTTTGGACAATGACAGATTAATGAGATATAATAATTGGATTTACGTACAACCCAACGATGATTTGAGAATTTTTATTTTAAACAAATCTCATAGAGCAATGTACATGGCTCATCTAGGAGTCACGAAGATGAGGGCAGACCTAAAACCCTTATTCTTCTAGAAAGGAATGAAGGTGGACATAGTCAACTATGTGGCAAGATGTCTAGAATGTCAGCAAGTGAAGGCTAAACATAAACATCTAGTAGGATTACTACAGCCACATGTTATTCCGGAATCAAAATGGGATTTCATTTCGATGGATTTCATTGTTGGATTGCCACTGACGGCAAGGAGACACAACTCGATTTTTGTAGTAGTCGACACTTTGACGAAGAGTGTTCATTTTATTCCTGTGTGTACGATGTATCAGGCACCTGACATAGCTAGATTTTTTATCAACGAGATTGTAAGGTTGCATGGCGTGCCTAAGAGGATCATATCTGATCGAGGATCGATGTTTACAGAACGATTTTGGACTAGTTTCCAATAGGCCTTGGGAACCCAACTTAACTTTAGCACCACGTATCACTCGGAGACAGACAGGAAGACCGAATGAACAAACCAAATATTGGAGGATATGTTGTGTATGTACGTGATGGACCAACAGAAGCATTGGTAAGAGTTCTTTCTACTAGTAGAGTTTGCATACAACAACAATGATCAAATCACCATTAAGATGGCACCATTTGAGTTTCTTTATAGGTGACCATGTTGGACGCCTTTGAGTTGGGATCGGATTGAGGATAGGGTCCTTGTAGGACTAGAAGCGATCCAAGAAATGGAAGATCAAATGCAAACAATAAGGCAAAAGATCAAGGAAGCGCATGATCGGAAAAAAAGTTATGTCAATGTGCATCATGTCGACCGTAGTTATGAAGTTGGCGATCGAGTCTTCTTGCGGGTGAAACCGCACAAGAGTTCGATCAATCTTGGAAAGGGTGCTAAACTTTCTCCTAGGTTCATGGGACCTTTCAAGGTTATGGAAAGGAAGGGGCCCATGTCATATCGACTAGCCTTGCCTAATTCTTTGAGGCGTATGCACAATGTTTTTCATGTATCTATTTTGATACATTATGATAGTGATCCTACACATGTGATTGACATGAGTTCCTTGCAGGTATCGAACGAGGGTGTGCTCAAGGTGGAGCCAATCCGCATTCTGGACCATTTCATTCGACAACTACGGTGTCGAACAGTTGATCGGGTCAAGGTCCAGTGCGAAAACTATAGTCTGCACTTGGCGACCTAGGAGGACGCATATGATATGCATCAACGGTTTCCATTTTTGTTTGATAGCTAGACATATAGATATTGTGAGATACTTTATTTCGACACTTATATATTTTGAAACTTCGGGATGAAGTTTAAAACAAGAGGGGGTGTATGTAACATCCCGCTCTTATGCACACCTGATTAGACTTATTCTTTGAGAACACTTGCATGCAAGTGATCCCATTCATTATATGATTGACTGTTTCAATTATGGATTATGAGATTTTGTGGATCTGATGATATGTTATTTTGTTATATTTGTATTGATAGGTGTTATTGACTAGTTTTTCTTGAGTGTGCAGAACTCTGGACCGATTGAGGATGTTGATGGCATCCATGGACCTCCTTGGACTCTGGATTGAGTCAGGGAGTGGATTGTTATGGTTTTAGTGTTTTTGATATTGCAAATGTGACATATAACTGGTATATTATGATGTTGATTTTTTATCGTTGACATGTTTTGTTGATGGATGTAGACTGACGATAGCTTGCTAACCAGACTCACATTTGGAGTAAAGGGGTCACGCACGACAACCATATATATTGAGGGAGAGGCGTGGCAGCAGCCCTGCCACAGCCTACTAGTAGTCTCGTCGTGGCTCGAACTGTAGGTTAATGATTACCTAGTTCGAGAGATCCATGATTCCATGAGGGCAAACTGTGATAGTCACTCACGATGATTCTAAGGGGTGCACAATAAGGCAGGGTCATTATTCCTTAGAGGCCCTTAGTCTACCACAAGGTCATCTTACGCAGTATTGACTCCAATGGTTTGACGTCTACCAAAATCAGTTAAAAGGCGAGTGGCACCCTTGGAGCACGTAGTTCATCTTGAAGGGCACGTCGCATAAGTGAAATATGAATGTGGGCGAGTGGCACCCTTGGAGCACGTAGTGTGTCTTGAAGGGAACGTCGTGATTTTTAACACTGGTGAGTTAATGAATCTAAGTACCTATAAAAACTATGTCTCCTTAGGACTTGGTCAGCCTTAAAATGAATGTTGCATGAGTAAAGTTTAATAATTATAAAATTTCCCGTAAAAACAATTTTTTTACTGAGCCTATAGAATTTAACGCCTAGGTCTAAGTAGGTCTTGAGAACTAAAATTTAACTAAGAAAATAATAAAGGGGGGAAGAAGAAAATGGGGGTGAAAATTAATTTAAAAAGAATTTTTTTTGGAAGGATTAAATTATTTAAAAGATAAATGGTTGGCTAAGTACAAAACCTGCTAATTTATAACTTACACCAAAGAGGGGAACTTAATACAAAAGGAATGTCAAACATTGTAGAAAATCTAGTCTAGAGAACTATATAATTTCGAACTTAACTAGGCTTTAAGAAAGGCGTCAGTCATTAAAAGGAATGTCAGGAAATAAAGGGACATCAAGGAGCATTTTTAGGAAAGCTTTTAGGTGGGTGAAGGAAATACGCAAATTAAATTAAATTAATTAATTAATTAAAATTTCTGGTGCAACTAAGGGATCAGGTGACATGTGTAAGGGGGAGAATTTTCGTAATAATAAATTTAATAAAAAGAATTTAGTGTGGTTTTGGCAACAAGTCACTAAGAAAACTCTATAAAAGAAATGGTGGAGGAGGAGAATGGATCACCTTTGGTATGCGTAAGGTTATGTTGCCGAATATTACTCTTGATTGATTTTTCTTGTGGGAGTTGGGACACCCATCTCAGCGAGTGGTAGCTTGACCTTGCAAGGCGCGCTGGGAGCTAACATTCTCTGGTTTGTCTGTGTGGCCATTTTGTGGCTTGGGGGGATCAGGGGGAAGAATAGCATTGGCTGGGAGGTATCGGTGAGGTCTCAGCAGTTAGAGAGCAGGAGTTGGTCAGAGCGCAAGTGCGGGACAACGATTCAGATTTAGATTCGTCGATCGCAATATTATGGGTAAAACTGTAATTGTTTGTGAATAGATTTATATCTACATGGTTGTGATAATCGGAAGACGTCTTATTGTTACTTAGTTTTGGCATACATATTGTTATGTTTCTTGCAAAATGGTTTTGGTGGATCTCAGCATATTTGAATTTTGAATTAAAAAAGAAAATTAGATGATTAAACCCTCAGTAAACGTTCAGTTGCATTAGTGATAAAATAGATTTATTTTCTTGCATTCGTTGGTGTGGGCGTTGGTTGCGTTAGATCTTTGTAGCCAGTTGGTTTTCTTATTTTGTTCACACCCTGACTGAGATTTACGCCTTAGTACTTCCGCACTCTTTATTTTCTCACTTACCCCATACTTTCCCTTGCACGCAGAAATTTGGCGCACCCTCACTTCTTGTTTTTCCTCAGCCATCGATCTAACCTTGCATTGTTGACCCTTGCTTCAGTTTCGAAATTTTTTTCTGTGTAAATGGAAAAACATCCTCTGTATCCCTGCGATTTTTCCTCAGCAATTTGTCCCCAGAACCCTCTGTGTGTATTCAGCAAATCTCCCCTCCTTTTCTCAGCGATTTCATGGAAAATCATTCTCAGTATTCCTATGTGTGTTTAAGCAAATCGTCCCTCCTTTTCTCAGCGATTTCATGGAAAATCGTTCTCAGGATTCCTCTGTGTGTTTAAGCAAAGCGTCCCTCCTTTTCTCAGCGATTTCATGGAAAATCGTTCTCAAGATTCCTCTGTGTGTTTAAGAAAATCGTCCCTCATTTTCTCAGCGATTTCATGGCAAATCGTTCTCTGAATTCCTTTGTGTATTCAACAAATCATCCATCCTTTGCTTCAATATTTATTGATGCCACTTTATAATTGTTCCAGCACTGGCTGCAGACTCGCCTTCCCAAACATTTTCGAAGCTAGACTTCTTCTCTGAGATTAAGGTTGATAACCATATCGATCTATGTTACCTGTTCTAGAATCTCTCGCAGTCAAAAGAAAGGAAAATTGTTAAGAAGAGAAACGAAAATGCTAGTCTGGAATTAAAATCAGTTCACAGGACAATGGTGTCGAACTCCTGCAACTAATAAATACAGATAACATGATTACCTTTTTTGGAGACTTGGGAGTTGTTCAAGGTGGACCCCATCTAAGTTTTGAGATTGTTTACATTCAGCAATTTCCCTGATTAGATTAATACTCGCATGATATATGTATGTTCAGCGCAAACCTTAATCTCTTGGAGAACCAAATTTCGAGGAGGCATGCAGATGGTCGTGTGGCTTTAAATTCATCTAAATAGCTCGTCCTTCCTCCTCGGGGACTCACAACTCCCCTCCTCGCGCTCAACAATCGCCAGATTGTAAATTCTGTAACAACAATTTTTTATATGCAACGCACACTCGCAGCCACGATTGTCGTGGACTGCCACGCAGTTAGATCCTGCAACAACGATTTTATTGTGCAATGCATACTAGAAGCCACGATTCCTATGGACTGTCTCGAAGTTTCAACCCTGTAGCAGTGCCTTCATTATTCAACGCTTACCTTGCAGCCACCTGGCAGCCACGCTCCCAGTGGAACGGCCCCGATTTATTCTTGCCGCAAGCGGTCCCGAAATTTACGACCATCAGTTCCTGGCTGCCACTAAGTAAACATTAAATTAATGCACAGTGTTTAATTTAAGAAATATTTATAATTTTAACGATGTATAATAGTGTTTAAATGAACTGTTATGATATGATATTAGTTTAGTGATCTTTATAAATTGTTATGATTGTTATCTTTAACTATTATGATTATGATTGTTATGTATTGTTATGATTGTTATCTTTGTGATCTTTAACTAATGTTCTTAGAGAAGAACATTGTTATGATGGTTAGAGATTGTCTAGTAATACAAGTTAAGTTCTAGTTCTATTCAATGTGTTGGTATCGATATAGTGTATTGAGTAGTTGATTTTGCTATATAGGTTAGTGTTATCACTCCATTATTAAAAAGGTTAGCTTTTTCTATATGTTATGATGGATCAAGGATTTTATTGTTCTTTATTATAATTTATTAATTAGATTAATTCTTTTCGCCTATTATGTGAATTTAAATTTCATAGTTTAATTTCGTTTACAATATATAATAGATCGACTTTGCAAAATAAACAATTCAACATGTATCTTCTAGCTTATGTTTTCAAAGTTAGCAATGAATAATCTTCAAGAATTTATTAGCAATGAAGACTTTCATTCATGGAAATAAATGCCTAAATTATGCAATGAGATTATCTTGTGATAGAATTCTTCTCATCGAGATGGTATGTTCTTAAGTAAATATATCAGTGTCGTTCATGTAGTTATGCTTTCAATTTGATAAAGTTTGTATTTTTATATTTAGATATAGGAAGTTTGTTTTAATTGAGTGCATTTAATTTTCAATGTGGTTTTGCATAGTGTAGTTATGCTCTTTTGATTTTTACGCACTAGTTCCGCATTGTTTGCATAAGTCGCATCGATGTTTTATAAGTCAGTTAACGCACAATTTCTTTGTTTTCATATGCCGCACTGGTGCTTTATAAGTCAGTTAACACATCGGTACTTTTACATGTTATGTATGCGCTAGTGCTTGTATAATTTGTGCATCCTAGTGCATGTATTACTCTGTGCACCAAAGGGTAGTGAAATTTCCAATATTCAAGATCAGATGTTGGCGCTATTAAAAAACTAATGCATATATTATATTAAATTCACCAGTGCATATATTATATTAAATGCACCAGTGCATATAAGATATTTAGAGAACCGGTGCATATTATAAACATGTGCACCGTAAAATGTTGAAGTGATAAATATAATCGCACGTTATATCGTTTAAGGAACGATGCTTTTTCTCAATATTTGACACTAGTGCATAAATATAATTAATAGGCACCCATGCATATAAACCCTTAACATGCATTGATTTCTATATTATGGCATGCACCATTTAGTGAGTTCATAAAAATATAGTGCACTGATATGTATATATTTTAATTAATTGTATTTTTTACAAATTTTCAATTAATCATCTCAAAATCAAATATTTTTAATAATAATGTTTTTTTTGTATTTTTGTTATTAGATTTTGATATAATGATTGCATTAATGTGTTATCCAATGGATTATACCTCTTTGGTTTGTAACAATTTAAATCATCCACATATTAATTAATCAACAACACAACATTTTACAATATTTGACAATGCAATAAAATAAGAAACCCATTTTATTATATATGAATAAAAGACCCATAGTCATACAAAATGGGACAACGTAAAGGTCCACTATAATCAAGATACAACCAATATGCAATTGTTACACTTATTGGTAACATGTCCTCATTGCAACTGGGACAATATGTCGAGTACATTAAACAAAATCCATGATTTTCACAGACAAATATTCCAAAACATACAACTTGAGGTAATAATCAGTTATCTTGATTTTCAATCATCACTTGAACTGTTTTCATCAGTCGAGCTACGTGCATGCCTCATTTCTTCATCACTTGTAGGTGATATTATACTTTGGTTATTTAACCTAATGTTTTCTCGATCGACTTGCTTTTTATGTTCATCATCTTCACGTTCCATCTAAAAACATAGAAATACAGTGTAATAAGTATATCTACATGTATATATATAGTCGAATATAGATGTGGTATACCACAATTTTCCATGTCAATTGCATTGTAAGATGGTTTAGTCCTTGTTCCTGACTTGCAAATTTAAATCCCAAGTTTCCTCATCAAAGTCACTTAAAAAACACAATTTTTAGTGTCATATGTGAGTTAGTTGTGTACAACTCGTAGATGTTTGTGGGTTGCTAGTTGATAACTTGTGGATGCCCTCAAAAAAATTGAAAAATAAAATAATTCCCCATTTTCAAAGGGGGGGATTTCAGTTGGGCTAATTTCCCAACCTCCTTGAGCCCGTACTTAATGGAATTCGACATCCTTAACCTCTTGAGGATAGTATAAAGGAACCTTTGGGGGAATGGATGAGGAGGAAAACCTAGGTGCAAAGTTATGCTGAAGAATTTGCAAGTCTCCCTATTCCCTTTTATCCTCTGAGTAGCATCCCCTTGACCTGGAACCCTTGTTCCAACCTTCCTTTCTCTCTATTATATGACCATAAGTTGTGTTCCTATCCTTATTGGGTCATCTGAGGAAGGGAAATCTCATTGAGTGATGCTTAAAGGACCTTTTGGAGGAACCTTGGTGGTTGGCTTCAAGGTAGTGTTGACGGTTGGAGTCAGGTTGTAACCACTTCTTTCTATTGTTTCTAATAAAGAGTTATTGTTTCCCCATACTTGTGTATTATTGATTCAAATTGTTTATATATGTCAAGTTACTTCACATATTTGAATCTATCTATCTATTACTTGTATGATTTAATGTTATAACTACCTTGTTGCAACACTTTCTTGATATTTTGTTGCAGGTTAGCATAAGAAGAAATCAAGAGTGGTACTAGGGTCGAGAGCGAGGAATGACACCAAACATAAGGATACAAGGTGTGAAATATTCTTTCCTCTTTGATGAAGTAGTTATTTCTTTACAAGTTTTGTATGCGGGTTAGGGTTCTATCTTTTATATAATCAATATCTATTGTGATTTGACCCAAATTCATGGGGGGGAAATCCCATAACAGAATTGGCGACCATAGTGGGGAATTCTCCTAGTTTGGGTCAATTTTAGGGTTTCTTTGGTTGTCTTAGTTTTTGTAGTTTTTTCTTGTTTCTGGGATTTATTTTTAGAGCATCCCTTATTTAGAAACTTTTCAAAAAAAAATTGGGAGGCCTCCTTCTAGGTTGGCTTTTTATTTTTTAAGTCTAATTGTTTCATTTGTGCCCTGTCCTTTTATGAGTCACAGATATCCATGAGTTACACTTGTATGACCCACATATGTACGTGAGTCCTTGTTTACACAGTCACAGATCTGTGAAAGTGTCTTGAAATTGTAAGTTTTTCTCTCATAATTGGAAGGTATAGATGGGTTCTTCAACACATGCTAAGCCTCTTGGGTTTTTGTTTGCTCTTGTTTTCCTGGTAAAGACTGTGAAAACTTTCAATCCATATAAAATATTCTTTCTTGTTTATAAGTTAGACTTTTGGTTTGTAAGGTTCTTAAGGTCAGTTGAAAGGTTAGTTATATGTCTGGGCTTGGTCTCCAGATTGGTTGTTGTTCTAGTGATTGGGAACTCTTTCTTTTCTTCTTGTTTACCTTCTTCCCTTTGTTTTTAGAAAGAAAAATAAAATTTGTGTTTTAGTAGCATGTTCATTTCTTTTTAGCAAAAAAAGGCAAAAAAAAAGCTTGGTTACTAGTTTTCTTCTCTTGTTTCCTTTGCCTCAAAATTCATCAAGAAAAGAAATTGTTTCCTGGTACTCAGGCCTTTAGACTTTCTATTTGTTTTGATAATTAGTGATTTCGATTAAAGTTAGCCTTTTTATAAAAGAAAATAAGTTTAGTATGTCAAGTTCTTTCTCTGCGTTCTGCATGATTGTTTATAAAGCGTCCTAGGGTTGCAGTGCAAAGTAGTTTTAATATCTTGCATGCATTGAAAAGCATATTGCTTTCATTTGCAAAAATATAAAATAAAAGAGTTTGTTTATCTGAAGCGTTGTTAGCACTTCTCATTTTCAGTGAAGAAACCATTTTTTTTACTTTGTGTTCTTAAAGTACTTTTTTGTGGGTCTGTCAAAACATCATCTAAGTTTCATCTATATCTATTTGAGTAACCAAAATCCCTATAAAATGAACGCTAAATAAAATTATTAGAAATTTTCAATTTGTAGGGTGAATAGACTAGTTACAAGTTAGGGCCTTGATTTAGGTTGGAGAGTGAATTTCTCCAAGACCATAAAATAAACATAGGACTCTGAGCTAGGGAGAGCTTAAAACCAATTGTTGTATAAGTATAGTCGGGATCCTCCTTTAACACAGGATCTAAACAAGAGGTTGTGCAAAGAGGAGCCAAGGAAAGACCCCTCTGAAACTTAACTAAGCATAGTGGAGAGATCCTATATTGGGGGTTTCATTAGTACCCATACCTCCATAAGAGGAGGTTCTTTTGAGGCTTCAGGCTTAGTTACCCTTCCCATACGTTCAATCCCGACAGTCTCCTTTACCCCCTGGACGTTGATTGCAAACTGGTGACCTTAATGGCCATTCCTAGGGATCTCATAGGTGAATATGGGGGTTTTTCGTGGTACCTGGGGTGGATTTCACATCAAAATTTTCAGTACTACTGGAGGGTGCCCCACAAAGCATGGGTGCTTGCACCGGATAAGGTTGGTCAATGGAGGTCGGGATAAATTCTTCTCATTCCTTCATTCGTTGGTCCACGGAACATAACCAACCTGTGCCTCCATCTAAAAGGCCCTTACCCCACCTTGTGACTATTGCGATCTCATGACCTAATCCACTTGAGTTGAGATATTAGCAGAGTCATTTATGTCTGTTGTTTACATTTAGTATTTTTTGAGTGGTGTTCTTAATGATGTTAGAATTTCTTAGGAAGGCATGCGCGTGGTCACCCAAGAGTTCACAACTCAAAGTGGTTGACCAGTTGCCTCGTAGATCGGGGAGAATTCAAGGTCTTCCCCTAGAAGAGGAAGTTAGAAATAATTCTCCCTCGCCTCCACTAAGGTGTCGTCTTGATCAATCCAGTGGTTTCATACCGACTGGTCCAGTCGAGATCTCAGCTATGGAGCCCATAGAAATTAACGCTTCAGAACTGGAGGTTGTAACTATTAAAGATCCTAGAGCTATAAAATATGCTATGGCTTATAACCCTCCACTAACTAAAACTTTCCCATCTCCCATGGTGCAAGTTTCCCCTCCTAGATAGAAATTTACTGATAGTAGCCCTCTTCAATGGGTCGATATGGACATCACTTCACAAGTGTCTAGGTCATGAGTCCCTACAACTCCCACTTCGCCAATAGTCACCAGTGGAATATTTCCTCCTAGAGTATCCAAGATCATGACTAGTGTAGTTAATTCCACCATAGTCTCTACAATAAGCAACACTTCTCCACTGGTCATTGGTTCCGCTCCTTCAATGGGCATGATTAACATGTTGATTGGTTCCCAGACGATGCCCCAAGTTTCTAACATTGGTGCAGGGAGTTATTCAATTCCCTACCAAGCGATCCCTTGGGGTGGAGGTCACATTCCTCCATCATTCCCATCCGTTGGGAGCAGGGATTTCCTGTCTTCCAATCCTAATCCCTTCATAGGCTGGAACGCTTCTATGGGTTCCACTAGCATGCGATCCACTTCCACTTCATTCACATTATACGGTGGATTCAGGAGCAATCCTTTCATCGCGCCTGCAGTGTCGGTAGGGGGGAACCCCTTCCAAGCTCAGTGGAATCCCATGCAATAGTTTTTCCCTTCACAAGGGATGTTGTTAGGGGGAAACCCCTTTCTCGATCAATATAACCCCATGCAAGGGCTAGTTCCTTCGCAGGGGGGTTGGGTAGGAGGCAACCATGTTTTTCCATCCGGGAATCAAATGGGTGGAGGTTATCCTTCGTTTAACCAGAGCCAAGGTTTCACCCAAATATTTGGTCCATCGACAAACTCTTACTGTAAACCTGGTGTTAGTTACAATCCAAGACCTTCTTTTCAATTTGCTAATAAGTCGATGATGTAGCCTAGGCTACCATTTCTGGAAATTATCCATTTTCCATATTTGTTTAAGTTGATGTATGACCTGATTCATCACAACCCAACTACCATCGGACATCCCAAAGTTCGAAGGAAAGAGTGGTGAAGATCCATAGGATCATGTAACGATGTTTCACTTGTGGTGCTCATCTAATTTGTTAAAAGATAACTCGATCTGGTTACGATTATTCCATCATACCTTCACTAGGGTCACTGCGAAATGGTACATATAACTAGAGAGTTCCAAGTACGTGACATTTGGAAACCTTTCCATGGTATTTCTCAACCATTTCCAACTCCTTGTCCGGTATGACGTCGAGACAAAACTTTTGGCCAATTTTGTGCAAGACAAGGCTACACACATTTCCAATCACATTTGGGAATGGAGGAGACATAAAAGTTTTATTAAATCCACGGTTCCTCTAGAGTTTCTCCTATAATGGTTCCTAAAGTCGTTGTTTCCTTATATTTCTAAGGATGTAGCAACCTTAGGCATGTTCACAGAAGAACATGCAATCTTTAGAGTAGAGCAATTGAAGTTGATTTACTCTCAGTCTAGAATGATCTACGAGATTATGCCTAACACACCTTAGTCAAACCTTGACTTATCGAAACTGAAATTGGGACCACATGCCAATGGAGTTGTTGGTTCCTCTCAAAGAAAATCTGCATACCTAGTCTCTAACCAGATGTAGCAGTTGTTAATTCAACAAATTGTGTCTGGTCTGACCACTAGCTCGACCACCCCCACAACCCAGTCCTCAGATGTACACATTGTGCAATCGAAGACTCAGAAGGGTCCTCAAAATCCCAGTGAGAAAAATAAAGGCAAAGGAAATAAGGGTAGTGTGGGCAACAACAAAAAACCTAACAAGAATGTTGAGGGGGAAAAGGATGAAAAGAGAAAGGTGAAGTTCCCATGCAAGATTTGCGGGGATGATCACCTTACTCATCAATGCCCAAAAATGGAAGAAGCCCAATGCTTGATAAATTTGAAACAACAATAACAACGTGTTGTATTGCAAAACTTGTTTTTGCAAGGACAAAATATGCAGGTTGGCTCTTCCACTTCAAATCTGAAAGGGGGAACTTCTAGTGCACCTTTGTTGGACAGATCTTTCTCGTTCATTAATAAGGTTAATTCTTCGAAGTTAAAAGAAGAGGAGGTAGACTTTTCAACTATAACTCGTGATTATGGTATTCCATAGTCGACAATAAAAGAAAAATAAACTTCTTATCCTCGGGGGCCTCTCCATAGAGAAAAACCTAAGAAGGAAACGATGTAGTGCATACCAAAGCGTGTGTACAAATGGTCGTTGCATAACCCTAATTCTCGAGTTGCACCCAACTATTTGATTGTTGAGGATTTAGCTCAAACGTTGTGTGTGATGTCTACTTTAGAGGTGCTTCAAAGTTTCTCTGCACAACACACTGCATTGTTATCCACAATCGTAGCATTGAATTCTTCCATCCCACTCACTATGAAGTTTTACGTGACTAATATGAAGCCTCTCCTTCCTTATCATGTATCCTTCCATATTAAGGTTGTTTATGCAAAGCATGTCATAAGGAGGACCGAAGTTGTTGATGAGGGAGCTTCCACGTGTGTCATGTCTTTGTCCTACTGGAAATCTATCATCTCTCTAGAGATTGCACCTTCTCCTGCTTTGTTAACTACATTTGACAGACGATCGTTTAGGTTTCATGAGCTTATTTCCTCTTTTATGGTCTAGTGAGGAGGCAAGTTTGTTTCCATAGAAGTTGAAGTATTCGACGTGCCACTCGACTATGATATTTTATTGGGAAGGATTTGGATGTACGCGATGACAGCTATCATCTCATCGGTATTTAGAATTCTATGATTTCCCCATGAGGGAAGGATTGTGACTATAAATCAAATGGATTTTAAGCGTTCTAGCTCCGTAGCATATCAAGTATCCACAATTCTATGGATTGAGAACTCTCAGTTGGAAATTGAGAGCATCGGTGTCAAAATGTGCCCTTTTCTCATGGGAAATTTTAATTTCCTAGAACTGATAGTTATATTTGTGCCACCCTGGTTGGCTTTCAAGAGTCGAGTCCTTCGGCTCCAGTAACGAGAGTCGTGTTGTTTATAACTTCACATCTACAAGATCCATGGGTGTTATCCTCATTATGTGAATCGATCGATGGTCACACACATGTCGGGATCGCTATACCATTGTTTGCAACTAATATCACTTATCAGAATATTCATCGCACCAATACAAACACTTATTAGACTCCTACATGGAAAAAGGAGGATGATCTATTTTCAGATCCCGTTTCGGCTCATAATACTTCAATTTCTCAAGACTGTCTTGAAATTGTCTTTCTTATAGATGAGGCTATCCTTGAGGCAATGACTGGAGCTGAAAGTTCATGGGAAGATATGCATCATAGATTGTATTTCCTCCATGAGATCATTCGTGTGGAAAATGGATAATTTATGTCATTCATGAGTACGAGTGTTGATCGAACGGTAAACCCCTTGGTTAGGCATGGTGTCTACATCGAGGGGATTATGGAAAATATATTGAAAATCGTCCCAATTAACATTTCTAGAACCCCTGATGTTGTCGAAAATGTATTTATCGGGGTAGAGTGCTCTCGAGATGAAATTCGTCAATATACGACTCTCTTTAAGGAATTTTGAGATGCTTTCCCTTGGTCGTACGAGGAAATTCCTAGCATAGATTCTCGAATCATTCAACATGAGATTCTAACTGTTGGCCCTTGACGAAGTTTTGTTGGTATCTGGTCAAGTTTGACCTATTTTGGGACTTCAACAACCTGTATAAGGAGGAGCGCAAGAAAAAGCAGAGATCACGGATCTCAACCCCTTTTTTGGGTCCTTTTTGGGTTTTTGGGATTATGTAACGGGCACGGGATGTCAACCCATGGGTTTACCCATGTTTAGGCCTATTTTGTATGTATAAATAGATGTATATGCAATGTAAGGAGAGGAATCTATGTGATGTTAGTGTGTACAAGTTGGCTAGGTGCTAAGAGTTGGATATGTGTGATAAAAAATTGTAAGGCTTCGTGCATACTATGTGAGACCTGCAGAGCTAAGTGCAAGTCATTGTAGCAAGACTATGGAAGGATTTGTGCTAGAACACAAGTAAGAAGGATCTAGCGAGCTGCAAAAATATTCTGTCCTATGCGGAGTAGGGTTTTTGAGGCTCTGTGCATGTAACCAATTGATTGAAGACAATAAAAAAGAAGAGTTGGTGGACGTAGCCCCGGGGTGGGGTTGAACCACATAAACACTGTGTTGTTTCACTTTGTGCTTGTCTTAATGTGTTTATAACTTCTTTTTCTAAGTGATTTGATAGAGATAGATAAATTTGCTTATGCTTTGTGCTAATGATGTGTAAGAATGTTAGATCTGATCTATATGAAGGTGCTTAGTGCTTGATCTGCTAGATATAACATGTCTGTTTATGATAAAGTGATTAAATACATCAAATATGAGTGAATGATGTGATTCTTTGTTTTATCCATGCAGTAGTTATTGGTTGAATATTGATGAACTGTTGATGTTAAGTGCTCTGTTAAGTATTATAATCATAGATCTTTGTCCTAGCTAAGGTTGTAGACACTTGAGTCCTGCAACCACCCCTGCCTCTACCTCGGGTGAGATTTCATCTACTTCACATGTGTTGTTGAAAGGTCCGGTAGCTAGGGTTTTGTTCGTGCGTTGTTGTAATGTTGAACCCTGGGTCTACCCCTGTGCCAACAAATGGTTCCGTTGTTGGGACTGAAACTATGATTGTTGGGAACTGAGAAAGAAGAAGCTTTGTGCAAAGATTCGACCTAAGATTGTGAAAGATTTGTGCGTAGATCTGTTGTCCCGGTACGCAACATTCTACTTGACCTAAGGATTTATGTACCAAGAAAAGAGGCCAGATCTGAAGAAAAGAGGTAATATCTATAATCTCTGTGCTCTGATACAGGTAAGAATAGTGAAAAGTTATAGATCTGAAGCCTTTGTGCTTTGTAGAAGTAAGATTAGTGGAAATTTTTGTTTCAAAAGTATGAATCTAGGTATGCTTGATAGACTCTATCCTAGCTTGAAAACTAGGGTATTAATAGATGAAAGAAGATTTGATATGAATAGTGAAATATATGTTATACCTATGCATAGAAAGAATGTTTGGACTAACAAATGGATGTAAGATCCTAGAAATAATTTTTTGCAGGTTAACCCCTATGAACCTAGTGAGTGGTACAGGAAATGTTGGGAATCACTTAAAAGAAAGAGAGGATTAACCCTCTGTTATAGTTGCAGAAGACTGGGACATCTTTCTAAGGAATGCCCTGGGAAAATACCTAGTTGTCTTTGTTGTAAAGCTATGGACCATGAAGTGTTGGATTTCTCTAGAATGATTGCTAAACTGGAAGGAATGAATCTGAATAAATAAAACCCTAAGGTAGATCCAGAAATAGAATATCCCCAGAAAGAATCAGAGAAAGTATTGCTACAAATAAATGAAACCCTGAATGACCACCCACATGTCAGATTATCGAAGATCTTCAAAGAAAAAGAATGCCTCAAAGAAAGAATAGGAGACTTCGATATTGACTGTGTTCTAGATGAGGAAACACGGATAAATGTCATGACCAAGAGAACTTGGGAAGCTATAGGGAAGCCTATTATGATTCCCTCATTAGGAGGAATAGGGTTATTCAGAGGAAAGTCAATAACCCTATGTGGAAGGCTCACTCAGATACCTATGAATGTCAATGGAACTTCGATAGAAGAATATTTTGAGATTATTAAATTTATTGAGGACAATGCCCCATTTACCATGTTGTTAGGAAAACCATGGATTGAAAGAGATTAGACCAGAAGGAAAGAAGAAGAAGCAGTTTTAGAACAGAAGAAGCAAGAGTTAAAAGATTTCATGACTAGAAGAATCGCACACTTGATTGTAGAACAGGAGAACAAATCGAAGCTATTTAACACCAGAGACCCTGTTGTCGAAGTTGCAAGAACCCTAGAAGAAAAAATGAATATTGAAGTACTTATCCCAGATAAAGAAGAAGTATCACCCTTGAATATTAAGAAAGAATTTCTACAACGCGAAGTAACTGTATTAAAAGAAGATAAGAATCAGAATGGAAAAAGGCATACTGAGACGAAGCTCACTGGAAAGAAGGCTAGAAAGTTAAGTAAGAAGGGATCTAAGATCGATAAGTTGTAGAAGGTTCCAGAGGGAACCTCACAGAAGGAAAATTTGCAGAATTAGAGCTTCGTCGGGATATCAGAATAGCGACACATGGCACTTTGCCATGGTGAAGCAATATAGTCGTTGGGAACGTTATAATTGTTAGATCAATTCTTCGAACAGATAGAAATCCATTTATGGCCAGCCATCTCACCATCCAACCATTGGGACCACACCATAACAGACAAAACAGAGTTAATGAAGGCATCATACCCATTGCAAGCGACCTGTTGTCGAGTTACCTATTCATCCCACCACGCCACGCACCGAGAACACTTTTTCCAATTGAGAATTTGAGCCTGTAGACTAAGTTGACTTTATACAGTGATCATCATGCTTCTTCTCTCTCTCTCTCTCGTTACTGTGTCTAAGCTACCTCCCGAACCTGAGATTGTTAACCCCGAGCATGTATGTCAGACAAGTTGAGCACTGCAAAAAGAGTTGTTGAGGAAGTTTTGATTGACCTCATGACTAAAAGAATCATGTCGATGTCTACAGGTATACAAGCATCATCCACGAGAGGACTGCTAGCTTCTCCATCCACTTCTCACGGAGCAGGACCATCCCGATCGTTCGATGAGAAGCAAACTAAGCACAAGGATGACTTAGCGAATGATAAACTGATCCCGACTATCTTACCCGCCTATATACCACCTTTGAGCAGTTTTGTAAACCGTGACAGCATAGCCAGAGATTTCGAGTACGCCTTAGTCACTGCGTACCTCCCGAAGGGGATACACGCAGTGCAAGCAGACCAAGATAAGATCACAGCGTTGAAGTTTAGCCACTTCAACCTCGGAGATCACAAATTCTACAACATGTTAGCCCCACATAAGTATCTGACTAGAAAAAAAGGGAAAAACTCAAAGGTAATTCCCCAAGCATGGACCCATAACCTCGCACAGTCCACCCTACTCAACATCATGAAGATTATCCATTTCGAACGACACCAAGAGGTGAATGCATGTGTCAAGTTGTTGTTGTCTTATTACCATGGCGGATACTTGTGGCTAAACCTTCGTATCACAGTTGATCCAACCTTGATCAATCAGATCATGGGTTTGAGTATGCAAGGACCCGACCCACAGGATTTCTATCCTGGAAAATCCATGGACCACGCTCTTGCCCAAAGGATCAAGGACACTGATTGTGATGTCAAGAAGGGCACGCAAGGCTAGAAGGTAGCCTCTATTCAGAATGGAACAGTGCACCTCACTTGTCAGATGATTGTAGGGAAGTTAGTACGCAAGAACCGACCCACCCAAGTGTTTGGTTTTGTAGTCGACCTCACAGGGAAGTGCACGGAGGGCCTACAAATGAATTGGCTGAAGTACCTGGTGAACGAGTTGGAAATTGACTATAGAGAAGTGCAAGATCAAGGATATGAATTCCATTTCATCTATCTCTTGATCTTGATCGCTTTCATTGCCTGGTAGATGCCACAAGGTGTGACCTTCTCAGACATCAAGCCTTTCAAAACATTGGCTGCAAAGTTCAGTACATTGTGGTACTCAAGTGACATGAATAAGCAATGGAAGTCAAATGTCATGTTCCATACATACTACAATCAGCTGAAGATAGCCATACAGTTCGAGCCTCGCATGACACCAAACACTATACACCGATTCAGGCCTTTGATGAAGTTTAGCGATGATCAACATTTCATTTATATCACTGCGTGAGTTGGCGAGCACAAGCAACAACTTCAATCCTACTATAAGCTGATGGAGGAGGACCTAGAGGAGATTACTAAGGAATGGTCCACTGACCTCCTTATTCCAGCAGACCCTGCGGAGATATCCGACATCAACAGCCAACAAAATACGTAGGATACACCCAGAACAAGAAAGACAAAGAAGACCAAAGAGGTCCATGATTTAGACAGTGCATCCGTGAAGACTACTTCCATATCACCAGATCAAGGATGTGATGGTGCGGAGTTGAATGAAACAGAGGTAGAACAACAATAGGGTGACGAGGTTGATCCCCTGAAGAAGAGGAAAGTTTCACCTCTGAAACCTTCCTCCCAGAAGAAATCGAAGGCCACTATGACAAAGATGCAGACCATACTTACCTCTGATGACTTCGACTTCCTCGTAGAAGCCATGAATGATGCTTCACTGGAAATAGTAGAGAAACAAGAAGCAAAGAAAGAGGAGTTGTATGATCGAATCGAGACTAAACTCCGAGGGGTACAACAAGCCCTAAAATCCAACCGTGCAACTTCCACTGCGCCAAGAGAGCCAGAAGTGGGAGATGAGCCAACTCAACTCCACCTCTTAGCTGATACAGTCGAAGCTCGTCTTCGACGAGTGCAAGAGGAAAGAGCGCAAGCCACCCGGGATTTGGTACAAGTACAACGAGTACTTGTATAACAACGTCGAGCTGCCAAACAGGAAAAGAGTGCTCTCCAAGCAAAGTTCGATGAAGAAAAGGCACAGTTGCAGCAAGGCAAGGAATAGTTGCTCGTCGAGCAGCTCGAAGTGAAGGAAGCGGTCAACAGAGAAATACACTTTTTTATTTTCATAGAAGTAAAGGCAGAGGATCAAGTCATGAAGAATGTAGTACAACTTGAAGAAGTGATCCAGCAGCTGCAGCAACGCATCGCAGACCTAGAACTACGCACTGTGCCCGAGACCCCATAGGAGGTAAAAGACCAAAGAGAAGCAACTTCCAGGAGTACATTTGAAAAGATAAAGGCCCTTACCTTAGAATGCAAGAAATTCGATGATCATAGTGCCCAGACATATGAGAAACTTACCGAGAACCTAGAGTTGCAGGCACTGGAGTCGCAACTCCAAGAAGCGAAGTACCAAGCCAGAAAGATACAGGTGCAGCTGAAGTTCCTATCAGCTATGGAAAGAATGAAGTGATCCCAAGAGAAACACACTTCACAACAACAAATCCATACTATCCAGACCAGAGTTATGGAGATAACCCAGAAAATCCAACCTGTACAAGATAAGGCCTATTAGTTGTTTACAGAGGTAGAAGGGCAAGGAGTAGAATTGGAGTAGGTTAGCACCGCAATAGAACAATGCTTGGAAGGACCTGGGAATGATGTAGTCATTCAAGAATTTGTTGAACAAGAGGTTGTACAACAGCAAGTCGAAGTAGTTCAAACCAAGCTCGAAGCATTCGAAGCAGAATTTCCTACATCAAAGTGACTCGGGATGAGCCACAAGTGAGTGTTGGGGGCTTGTTGGCCCTTGACCAAGTTTTATTGGTATCTGGTCAATTTTGACCTATTTTGGAACTTCGACAGCCTGTCGAAGGAGGAGCTTAAGAAGAAGAAGAGATCATGTATCTCGACCCCTTTTTTGGGTCCTTTTTGGGTTTTTGGGATTATGTAACGGGCATGGGATGTCAGCCCATGGGTTTACCCATGTTTAGGCCTATTTTGTATGTATAAATAGATGTATAGACAATGTAAGGAGATGCATATATGTGATGTTAGTGTGTGCAAGTTGTCTAGGTGCTAAGAGTTGTATTTGTGTGATCAAGAATTGTGAGGCTTCATGCATACTATGTGAGACCTGCAGAGCTAAGTGCAAGTCATTATAGCAAGACTGTGGAAGGCTTTGTGCTAGAATGCAAGGAAGAAGGATTTAGAGAGCTACGCAGATATTTTTTCCTATGTGGAGTAAGGTTTTATAGGCTTTGTGCGTGTAACCGATTGATTGAAGACAATAAAGAAGAAGAGTTGGTGGACATAGCCCCGGGGTGGGGATGAACCACGTAAACACTGTGTTGTTCCACTTTGTGTTTGTCTTAATGTGTTTATAACTTCTCTTGCTAAGTGCTTTGATAGAGATGGATAAATCTGCTTATGCTTCGTGCTAATGATGTGTAAGAATGTTACATCTGATCTATATGAAGGTGCTTAGTGCTTGATCTGCTAGATATAACCTCCATGTTTATGATAAAGTGCTTAAATACATCAAATCTGAGTTAATGATGTGATGCTTTGTTCTATCCGCGCAGTAGTTATTGGTTGAATATTGATGAATTGTTGATGCTAAGTGCTCTGTTAAGTATTATAATCACATATCTATGTCCCAGCTAAGGTTGTAGACACTTGAGTCCTACAACCACCCCTGCTTCTACCTCGAGTGAGACTTCATCTGCTTCGCAGGTGTTTCCAAAAGGGATGGTAGCTAGGGTTTTCTTGGTGCGTTGTTGTAACGTTGAACCTGTTAGGGTCCTATAATTCTATAGGATAATCATTATTCTAACTATTATTCATTCTCCAGGGAATTTAATTCGTTTATTAACTCGATTTTGGGAGGCCTCACCAGTTTCGGAGATAAGGATTCCATCAATATTGATATAGATTGGAATTAGCACAGCAGCCTATCCGCTCACTTCCATTTACAAAAAAAGAGAGGGTCAATTCACCCACTCATATCAACCCACTTTCCTCTTCAATGGTGATGTAGACCTCTTGTGCTGCTATCTATCCTTGGGAAACTTCTACGCTCCTTGAGTTGGTGATGCAAGCAGCCCTTCCTAGGATTGTTTTTATCAAAAATTATTTGGGCTCATAGCACCCAACCTCCAATTATCGAGCTAGCTACGAGCTGAGCAACATACAATAACACTACACACAAGTCAATTCAATCACCAGGCCACATGGAGGAGGAGTCGATGAGGAGACAACTGCTTGCTCAAGGCGTCGATGCTTATTACAACTATCGGCATACGTAAACAACAAATAGTTGGTTTCTCAATAAGTGGGATAATTTCCTCTGTAAAACAAATAAAAAGAAGGGAAAACACAACACTCCACTTGTTGGAACCCCAATGTGCCAAGTGCCAATAAAGAGCCCATGCACAAATATGACGACAGATAGGCACCTTTACATGAATGCAATTGTTAAGAGAGGAGTCGTGGTAGTCATTTCTAGCAAAAGAGATTATAATGGATGAGTTTATGAAGGTGAAGGCCATGGTAATGGCAGGATTTGGGATGCCCTTGTCCAAACTCAAGGTTTTGGTGGTGCAGTTGAAATCCCATTTTTGACTCTGCAGCACAACTTCCTCCCGATCATTTTCTCTATTTTGATCTCCTATCAGATTTTTTGTGGAAATCAACTATCATCCCTCTCCTATGTGGGTTTGTTTGAGCTTAGTGAATTGGTTTGTGAAACAGAGGAGGGTTTGTACGAAATAGAGATTTGGATGTTCAAAGCCCGCAAAATCATGAGGAAAGCAATCGTGTTTGATCGATCATGGTATTAAGGTTGAAAATTCGATTATGAGGTCCTGTAAAACTTATATTCGGATGATGATGTTGGTCAATATCTAAGACCAAAATTTTCCACTAATCGAAATATGGTAGACAAGATGTGCACAGCCCAAATACATTCGAGATACCTCATGATTTGACTGGATTTCATCAATTACAAGCAACACTGCAAGTCACCTCTCCCTATGTGCCTTGAAACTCCAAGAGTATCTGGCTATCCCACTTTGGAAAGACCCTACATGTTTCAGGTGCATTTGGATACTCCTGGTTGGAGGAAAAACAATACTAGAGATCACTTCAATTATCTTTCCTTTGCTCCTCCTGAGTTTCCAGTATTTAGTTACCAAAGGGATGAATAAGGATGGGTGGATACAATAAAATCTGATAGAGTCAAATATACATTGAGAATAAGTACCATGGACTAACTTGGCCATTCTCAATACATGAAGAAAATTGTCTGTTGGTCTGTTATGTCATCAACAATATCAGAGGTTTTAACAAAACTGGTCCATCACTTCAACATGGAAAGTGTAAGTTCGTTAGGCAGTCAAAAAAAATGGCAAGGTGTTAGCAAATGTAGGATCAAATTGATTTTTCCCATATTTTTTTGGCAAAGAATTAGGAAGGTGGCAGAGTATCCCTGTTTTTGAGGAATCCTTTCGAATGCAGCTGACAATCAAGACACCAATTCTGTCAGAACAAATGAGGCAGATCCAGAATCCGAGGCAGCAGTCGAGGAAGAAGTCATCTAAATATATTTATCCCAAATTTCATAAAACAAATGGCATCTTGATCATCGTCAGGTGGCAATTTAAATTCATTCATGACAAATGGCAGCTTCAACATTCTAGATTCCAAGGAATTTCGATTTCATTAGCTATAGCAGTTCGAAGACAATTTACATGTGTCATTTTGGTTTTTGTACTTGTTTTCTATTTTTGGAATGAAGTAGAGATCCCAAGCTCTTAGCATTTGAAACATCAGCCAGAAGATAGGAACATATCCACTTTTTTAGGCTGCAGGAGTTCGACTCATAGGAATCTAATGTGGCCATAAGCTTCTATATATTGGATAAATTTGATGTAAAAAGTGGTGTTGGACCGCTAATTGAACGGTATCATTGTATAGCTTTGGAGTTGGTGTACATGACCATTTGGGAAGAAATAATATACAGGCATTTACAGGATTCTCGTGGCACATCTGTTGGTGAAGTGTCCTTCTGTTAGATGTTTTTCCCTGTTATATATTGTTTTCTTCTGATTATTCAATGGTAAATTAAGAGCAAAATTTGTTTAAAGGTACACTCTGTGTCTGGATTTTGGATAATCTTTATTTTTTCTGCTAGAGGATAGTACCAAAATTCTTCATTTCTCTGCTACCTTCCTCTCTTCTCACCTTTTCTTTCACACCACTCTACAATCTCCAGAATCCAATTAGGGTGCCTATCTTGCCCTGTAAGTTTCCCTGCAGAGATATGCTTTGATTAAATGTGTCTCTGTGACTCCATTGCCCAATGACCTTCATCTATTGTTTCAACCCAACAAATTCAAAATCCAAACTCTGAACCCATTAGCTAGCCTAATATCCTATTCCAAACCAAGCTAAATCAGATAGAGAGATCCCTCTCTGAATTTTGGAGGGCTAGATCCAAGACTCGAAGTGGTTTTGATGTTGCCTCTGTGACTGCCTCCATAGTCTTGGGAAAATTACAGAGCATTAACAGAACCCTGGGTCTCCTTGTGTCAACACAAACCTATAAGAATGTGAAACCAATTTGACAAAATTTGCGACCAGTGAATCCAAGGAAAGAAACAAAAATTAAAGCTGAGGTGGAAAAGTTTCTCAAAGATGACTTTATTTATCCAATACCATTGACGGAATGGGTTTCCAACCTGGATTCATTCAATAATAAAGCTTGTCCAAAAGACAATTTCCCTACGTCGTTTATCGATCAGATTCTCGATTAGTGCGTAGGAAGCGATATTTTTCGTTCATGGATGGTATTTCAGGTTATAACCATATCGAGATTCGACCGGAAGACCAACATAAGAAAACTTTCATTTTTCCTTGGGGAACCTTCACGTATAAGAAAATTCCCTTTGGCCTTAAAAAGGATAGAGCTACTTTTTGTTGGGCAGCGTAAGCATTAACACACAGATTAATGGGAAAATAACAATACACGACAACAACCATGTCAATTGAACACAACAATTTATGTGGTAAAACCCTTCACAAGGGAAACATCCATGGGGCAATGATAATCGTTATTCTTATTGATCCAGGGAGAGTTACAACAACCAAACACAGGCTTTCAAACCTCATACACTCATCCCATACACTTCATGCCTTTTCCTCTATGAGTATGCATAGATATATAACATCTATCACACAGTTACACAAAGTGATCAAACAGTTACATAGGCTGATCACTTTAGTGTGTGTGCATGCACATTCTATTTTTACCTGATTTGGTTCAGCTAACTACAAAATATTGAGAGTTAATAAATCTGATCTGCATGGGAAATTTGTTGGCATGTTTCAACAATCTCCAGCTTGACAACAATTTACATGATATATCATGCCCAAATTTATTCATCACCTTTCTTGCAAGACAAGATAAGTCAAACACCACCAAATCTCCACAACTTGTCTAACAGTACTGTTACATGAACATGTATGCATCATTTTCTCCAGTATGGAACATTCTTTCTCCATCAGTAACATGTCTTATAAAACAATGGATTGTCCCATTTTGATACGTTGTATTTTTAGTCAAATGCACAACACTTTCACCACCACAGAACACCTCATCTTGTACTTGTCCAAACTTACCCAATAGATCCTTGCATTCTTGCAAGACATAACCTGAGGTTGGTCTCCTCTTGTCCAAATCTCTTGAATCATAACCATAGACTAAATCACTGCAACCACTATAGGTGATACTTGTGCTTATGTGCTTTTAAGATACTGAAGAACTCATTTCCATTCTCTTCACCTGGTTTTTCCATGTGTCTACTGACAACACCAACTACATGTGAAATATTGACCATTTCCATCGCAATCATCAAACTTCCTACTAACATATGATACTCGAGACATATAACCCTTTTCTTCTTCATTAGTTAGGACATAAACCTGAATAAAACTTACAATGGAAATCCAAATGGATTTTACCAGTTTCACATTATTCATACTGAATTTCCTGAGTATCTTCACCACATAATTTTGTTGTGATAATCAAGGCTTACCATCTTTCATGTCTATGTGTATGTCCATGCCCAAGATTTGTTTCTCTACTCCTTGATCCTTCATATCAAACATCCTAACCAACTGAGCCAACCTGTTGACCTCAAACATGTTTGTGCTTGCAACAAGCATAAAATTTAACGCTAAGATAATAAATATACCATAAAAACAATGGCTATAATCACTTCTTGTAAAATTTGGCTCACCATGAAGGAATCAAACATCATGTACCATTTGTCTAGCATGCTTCAGGCCATACAATGATTCATGAATTTGCAAACAAATATTCTATTGTGATTCTTAACTAACCTATCTGGTTGTTCCATATACATCCCCTTATCCAAAAAACACCATGTAGAACAGTTTTAACATCTAGTTTTACTAACTCGAGATCAATTAACACAACTAGTGCTAACACAACATGAATAGAAACAAGATTTTAACAACCGGTGAGAAACTTCCATGGAATTCAATACCTTCCAAATACCCTTCTGCTACCAATCATGCTTTGAACCTTTCATATTTTACTATGTTTGATTTTATAAAAGGAGATTCATCAAACGTTGCATCTCTGTCCATGATGATTCTGTGGGTAGTAGGATCCCATAATTTGCATCCCTTAACATCGTCACCATATCAAATATATACCTTTTTTATCTGGGTTCTACCTAGAATGTTGATAAAAACATAAGAATCACAACCAAATAATTTCACATTTGAGTAATCACCAAATGACTTGTTCATACCTCTCCCAAAATATTCCAGTTACTAGATAGAACGATTGTGTCTTCCCACAACGATCACTGCAACTTGGCATTACTGAACGATTGTATGAGTAGATCCTGCATGTTGAGCTTCCATAGCTCAAATCTATTCTTGTCGTTGAATTTCCCCACCTCAAACTTTGAACTCTACACTTTCTCCATTAGCACAAACTTCCAAAAAACTACAGCTTATAAAACCAAGCTTTTAATATGGAAGAACAATGGTATAGTTTCAAGGTTAAACACCAAAAAATATTAATTAAAAGTTAAATCCAAAAAATATTTAATGTATACCTTAAAACCTTTTACTATAAAATGTTCACCTCTTCATTTATAAAGTGGATCCTTTATAAAATATATATTTTGGAACATCCTCCCATTTATTTACCAAGGCAATCCTTTATAAGGAAAACAATCTACACCTCATAAACAAATATGACATTCACCCATTTATTTAAAAAAGAGTGCTCCTTAATAAAATATTCTTTGTGCATAATAAAACAAAAAAGTTTGCTCCAACTTCAAACCTCGTACTATGTACGTTTCTTCATAAAATACCTTCCACGGTTTCCAACGCATGGGGTTTCACTTACTTTTAGCGGCCTTCACAAGATTTTTTAGGGTGATATATTATCCTCTTTACCAAAAAATGCTTGTCTTCTCGGTTCGGCGGATACCTCCAGCATGAGCATGAGATTCCGCGGCCTTCACCTCACACCCTACTCGGCTTTGAATCGACATAGAAAACCTCCTCTACATTTAGTTGGGCCTTCACAAACCCTTGTTGGTCGTCGACCAAGTTTTGGAGAACCTTGGTCGTGTTTGACCATTTTTGGGACTTTGATAGGCTGGTCGAAGACGAAGCCCCGAGCAAAGCGGAGATCGCGGGATCTTGCCCCCTTTTGTGGAGTTTTTGGGTTTAGGGTTTATGTAATGGGTATGGGATGTCGTCCCATGGGTATTACCCATGTTTAGGCCCCATTTGTAATGTATAAATAGATAGTTAGGCGATGTAAGAAGAGGTCAGTGTGCTAAGTGCAATTGATGTAAGTAATTGGATCTATGTGATTGAGTCGGCTCTGTGCATATTGTGTGTTGAGAACTTGCAGAGCTAAGTGAAAGTGATTGAAAGAAGGCTTTGTGTTGTGCCAAGCTTGGGGAAGGAGGATCTGGCGAGGTGCACGTAGATCTCATGTCCTATGCAGACTTGGTTTTGTGGCTCTGTGCATGTAAGAGGATTGAAGGAAGATAATAAAGAATACGAAGAGTTGGTGGACGTAGCCCCATGCCGGGGGTGAACCATGTATATCATGTGTTATGTGCTTTGTGCTATATTGTTCTTATATTTTCTTAGTGATGTAATATTTATGTATTTTAGATGCATTTGATGTAGTATCTCAGTGCTTAATATCACGAATGAATGCTAGATATGATCTGTTTCTATTGCTAAGTGCTTGGATGTGTTAGATCTTGTTGAATATTGTGTTGTTCTGTAATTAGGTTTTTACATGCGATGTGAATAAAGGGTTAAATACTAATGAATGTAACTGCTAAGTTCTCTTTTAAGCATTGTGATCATAGATCTGTGTCCCAGCTAGGTTGTAGATACTTGAGTCCTACAACCCCCCCTGCCTCTACCTCGGGTGAGACTTCATATGCTCCGCAAGTGTTGCCAAAAGGGATAGTATTTAGGGTTTTTTGGTGCGTTGTTGAAGTGTTGAACCCTGGGTCTACCCCTGTGCCAACAAATCATTCCGTTGTCGAGACATGAAACTATGATTGTTGGGAACTGAAGAAAAGAGAAAGCTATGTGCGTAGATTTGTTGATGTAGTGCGTAGTAATCTACTTGACTTGTGAAGCTCTGTGATAAGAAGAAAAGTTTGTTCTGAAGAAAAGAGGTAAGATCTTAAAGATTTGTGCTCTGATAAAGGTAAGGTAAGTGGAAATTTTTGTTTCGAAAGAATGGATCTAGGTATGTTTGATAGATTTTGTCCTAGTCTAAAAACTAGGGCACATCTTGAAGAAAGAAGATATGATATGAATAGATCTGATAGAAATAGTGAAAGATGTGTTGTTCCTATACATAGAAATAATTTTTGGACTGACAAGTGGATGCAGGATCCCAGAAATATTTTTTTGCAGATCCATCACTGTGATCCCAGTGCGCAGTATAGGAAAGGTTGGGAATCGGTTAAGAGAAAGAGAGGATTAACTCTTTGTTATAGTTGCAGAAGACCATGACATATTGCTAAGGAATGCCCTGGTAGAATTCCTATTTGCCTTTGTTGTAAATAGAATGATTGCTAAAGTTGAGAAGGTGAACATGAGAGAAGAAAACCCAGAGGAAGGTCAAGAGACTTAGAATATGCTAAAGAACCAGAAAGAATTAGAGGTGTTGGGTATGTGTTATATTCTTTGCACGAGTAGTAGTGTTTGAGCGTATGCACATGGAACGTAGGGGGGTTAGAGGTGCAGAGACCCCCGTGCAGGGGTCCTGGCGCAGTGCCCCTGAAAAAAAAAATCTACCTCGAGAAACATGTCATGTATTTAGGTGGTTTTTTCGACACATGGTTTTTTGCCGATGGTTTTTTATTTCCGGTTAAGGAATTAGGGTTTTAGACTAATCCAGGTCATTGGATTAGGGTTTTGGATGCCACTAGCTCCTATATGTATATTGTATTGTAAACAATGTAACACAATGAATGAATATAATTTATGCTGGTTTTCCCAGTTTGGGTTTCCAAGGGAAAAAATCTCTGTGTAATGTTTGTATTTGCCATTGTATCTTTTCTGTTCTTTTCTGAATATTTGTTTACAGTAGACATTGTACAAGGTTAGAATTTACAAGAGGCTATATTATTGCAGATGAAATAAACATTGAACGATCACATAGACATCAGTTTATCAGATATCTTAAAAGAAACACAGTGCATAGAAACAAGAATAGGAGACTTCGACATAGACTGTGTATTGGATGTAGAAACACAGGTGAACATTATTACAGAAAGTACTTGGGAAATCTTAGGAAATTATGCTATGATTCCTTCATTGGGAGGAATAGGATTTTTTAAAGGAAAGTTGATAACCGTACGTGGAATACTTACTCATGTACCTATGAGTGATCATGGAGCATTGACATAATAAGAATTTGAGGTCATTAAGTTTGTTGAGAACAACGCTCCTTTTTCACTTTTGTTGGGAAAGACTTGGATTGAGAGAGATCTGATCCGAAGGAAAGAAGAAGAGGAAGCTATAGAAAAGAAAAATAAAGAATTAAGGGATTTCATGGCTGGGAAAATAGTGAGACTAATACAAGAACAAGAGGACAAGTCGAAGCAACTGAGGGCTAGAGACTTAGTTGTCGAAGTGGAAAGAATGCAAGAAGGCTTAAAGAACCTATCCATGCAGAAGAGTAGAGCACCTACTCCAGAAACAGTAAGAGAAGAATTATTATCCTCGAAGCTTGTGAAAACTCCTCAACAGTGTGAAGTTACTATACTCAAAGTAGATAAGAACAAGAATGGAAAGAGGAACCTAGAGACACAGATCATAGGGAAGAAAGAAAGAAAGCTCGGTAAGAAGAAAGAAAAACTAGAAAACTTGCAGGAGGTTCCAGAGAGGACTTCACAGAAGGAAGGTTTGCAGAACTTGAACCTCACCGGAATAGAAGAACAACGTAGATTGGCACTTTTCCATGGAAAATAAATATGACCATTGGAGGCGTCCCGACTGTTAGAACAACACTCTGGAACGGCTAGAAATGCAGTTATTTCCAGAACGTTCTCCATTGGACCATTGGGACCGCGCCATAATGGATGGAATTTCATTGATTGAGGCATTCCTACCCATTGGAGGAATCTATTATGATGTTATCTTTTAACTCATCGAATGTTTTACCGTGGACACTTTTTCCAATTGTGATTATCCAAGCCCGCAGAGAACTAATCGCTTTTGTCCAGTTCTTATTGAGAGCTCACCATCCATTCTGCTACCTTGATTATTTGTTCACTAACCTGAGATATTTGATCTCGAGCGTGTATGTCGGGTGACCTTAGCGCAGTAGAGAAATCCATCGAAGAAATCCTCATAGACCTCATGGCTAAGAAGGTCATGTCTGCAGGAGTACAAGCCTCATCCACGAGAGGAGTGAAAGCATCCCCATCAATTGGACGTCGATATGGGCCATCCCTAACTATGACAGAGAAGAGAAGCAAGCATATTGATGACTTGGTGAATGTGAAGCTCATCCCATCGGTCCTACCTGATTATATCTCACCTCTGGCTGGCGTAGTTAGTCATGACAACATCCTGAGGGACTTCAACTATACATTGATCACTGCGTACCTCTTGAAGGGGATACGTGCAGTTAGGACAGATTTCGATGCCGAAGATCAATGACTTCAACTTGGGAGACCACAAAAACTATGTCATGCTCGCACCACACAAGTATTTGACCAAGACAATAGGGAAGAAGTCAAATCCGTGGACCATGGACATCGTGAGGTCCACGATCCTCAATGTGATGAAGATACCACACTTCGGCAGACATAAGGAGGTTAACGTGTGCATTAAACTCCTCCTGTCATGATATCATGGAGGTTACCTATGGTTGGATAGATGCATCACAGTAGATCCAGCGCTGATCCACCGGATTAAGCATGCAAGGAACGGATCCTCGGGATTTTTACCCAGGGAAGGTGGCAGATCGTGCCTTGACGCAGTGAATAAAAGACACCTATGGCGATGTGGAGAAAGGGAAGCGGGGATACAAGGTATCCTCCATCCAAAATGGCGCAATGCGCCTAGCTTGCCAGTTGATTGCTGGTAAGTGTGTCAGGAAGAACATACCAACGCAGGTCACGGGGTTTGTCGTCAACCTCATAGGAAAATGTGTTGATGGCATGCATATGAACTGGGCGAGCTACCTCGTCAAGCAGTTGGAGAAAGATTGTTGCAAAGAACAATACTAGAGCTATGAGTTTCACTTAAGATATTTGTTGATTCCCATTGCTTTCATTTCTTGGGAGATGCCAGAAGGAGAAACCTTCCCTAAAATTGAGTCGTTTGAACCACTGGTCGCGTAGTTCACTACGCTATGGTATTCAAGCAACATGGTGAAGAAATGGCAGTCCAATGCGGTGTTCCACACCTACTACTTGTAGCTGAAGAGAGCCATTGAATCCTTCCCTCGCATGACGTTGAATACACTACATCGGTTCAGTCCATTCGCGAAGTTTTGCGCAGATAGGCATTTCATATATATCACTGCGTGCAAGGATGTGTTAGAATATAATGGATGTGCTCATTTTACCATAAAAAATATCACTATTGTCACCCAACCATAGGCCGAAGCCACCCTCTGAGCACCTTAAGCTTGACAGAGAATCATTTCGGAAGAAAACCTTAGGCTAGATAGCCAAACAAAGGGTAGCGCACCTTTCCCCAAGGATAGTGCACCAAACAAGAGTTGATCAGATAGTCCAAACCATAACCAAGAGATAGTCCAATCCAAAACCGAAATTTTCTAGTTGCAGCAGCTGTAATGACAACTCTCCTCCAAACATGCGCACAAACTAGGCAACTGCAGTGCGCACAAGTGTTTCTCTGCAATTCTGAGAATGCCTGCCAGAATGAAGACTAGCCTCCTGTATTTATACTAACTCTGGCTAACTGCCTGGGCCGACTTCTCATTCTGGGTGTCTATTTACTTAGTATATAATATTTCTTTTGGCTGACTTCTTCTCTTGTAGGATAATAACCTAATACCAATTATCATCTTGAGCTGACTTGTCTTCTAGGGTTATTAGCCAACTCCTTAGGGTTTCTTCTTGCTTCCTGGAATATTATATTCTCGTCAGGTTTACTCATGGAGGTAAATACCTCCCACAACTACCATAATATTAACACTCCCTCCTAGCTAGGGAGGTATTACAGACAATGGTCTTGAGCAAAAACATACCATTCACTCGGTAGCATCAACATAGTTGTATAGACTATCTCATGACTAGATCATGAGCACCATCATCACCATCAATGTCATCAGTTGTATCATCTCTCAAAACCATACTCTATCTGATTAATTAGACATGATGTTGGATAAGTCACTCACACCACAGAGTGACACAAGAGCCATTCTTCTAATCTGGACATATGTCATAGAAGAATAAATGTCCTGAACCATTTTTCGTCTGGGAAATCTCTGTCCATTGATCATCCATCTAGATGATAATCATTTTCAACATTGTTGATAGTCTTCAAGGCAATCGGAACAATATCATTCAATAGAACACAATTGTTTCTATCCATAGTAGTACACGACTACAATCTAGTGGTACACTACCACACCAAGTAGCACACATGTACTTGATCAGTGACGTATAGTCACAAACAGTGGAACACATCCACCATAGTAGTATACATCTATTTTCTAGAGACATACAGTCTTCATAAAAATCATCTGGTATCAACCTGCACATAAAAAATGTTATGATATAAATTAAATCATCTAGGCCATTCTTCCACTCACATATGTGAGATCTGGAAGAGCATTTTCCCTTAGAAGGTTAAACATCAATGATGAGATATCTGGGATATTCTTCTCAAGAAAAGAAGAATAATTGTCCTGATTTCTGAGCCTGGACCATTCCCCACCTTGGGCCATTCCTTCGGCACTAAACAAAGTGCAACCTGGAGAGAATGAGTCTTCCCTAAGGAATGCATGTCCCTGATTGTTGAACCTAGACCATTCCCCACCCTGGGCCATTCCTCCGACACTAAACAAAGTGCAACCTGGAGAGAATGAATCTACCCTAAGGAATGACTGTCTTGACCATTTCCAAAGGAAATTACTGTCCTGCACCAACCTCCAAAAAGGACCATTCCCCATGTTAACCATAATGGAAAATCATTTTCCGGCAAGGCGGGCCAGTCTTCTTGAGTAACCCTCAAGAAGAAAGACTACCCTAGACCATTCCCCATGTTATCCACAATGGGAAATTGTTGTCTATCGTACATCAGAAATACATCGAACCATTTTCATTATGAAAATGATCGTTCGATCTGGACCATTTTCCAAACTGGAAAATGCATGTCCGTCAGAAATCTCAAACGATTTTCCGAATTGGAAAGTAACTGCTCATCCTGGACCATTTTTTTTGAACTGATAAATGATTGTCCATAAATCAATAACACATCAGTGCTCCCTCCCAACCTGGGATTCATCTCTTCCTTTTTCAATAAGGAAGTCATCTCTACAAGCTCCAGCTTGGTTGCGCATGTTGGTAAATATGCAACAGACAACGAATGGCATGAAGAATGTACAGAGGATTGTTAGCAAATTTACAGGCAGTGTATACTTGTCATTGATGGAAAGTACAGTTGTGGTTGTGATGATGGCTTGAGTACAACAACAATGAGTAGCAGCGCAGCAATAATCGAGAGGAGAAGAGTCAGTGACCGTTGGATCCCATTCAAATTTCTCGAAAGAACGAGGGCCGTCAGATCTGAATGAAGACAAGATGAGCGCACTGAAGAGGAGGACAGAGCTCAGTCATTAGATCCAAGTGCAAGACCCGACCATCGTCAGATCAAGGATAACCTGCACGCTCTTTAAAGTACAAGGAGAAGTGGGAGTAATCGCGATTTGAATCGTGATCTAATCTGAGCCGTCAAGATCTAGGTTGATCTGAATCGTTGATCAAACTTCACATTGGAGTTTTGTGAATCAGGATTTCAAAAGGAAAAGAAACAAATGCAACAAGAACCCCGATTTCGCGATATGCGATATCACGACTTAATCACAGCCGTTAAGTTAAGAAGTGATCTGGACCGTTGATTCTCTTCATGGAGTATCAGGGATCGAGACTTTGAAATGACAAAAACACTTGACAACAAGAACCCCAAAATCACGATATGCGATTTCGCGATTTAATCGCAGTCGTTAAAGATAAGAGGTGATCTGGACCATTGATTTAACTCCTTATCGGAGTTTGGCAAATCGGGACTTTGAAGTGACAAGAACACTTGACATCAAGAACCCCGATTTCGCGATATGCGATATCGCGATTCAATCACAGCCATTGAATTGAGAATGAGATCTAGACCGTTGATTTTCTTCATGGAGTATCGGGGATCGGGACTTTGAAATGTCAAAATCACTTGACAACAAGAACCTCGAAATCACGATATGCGATTTCGCGATTTAATCACAGCCGCTGAATAGAGATCAGATCTGGACCATTGATTTAACTTCGTAATGGAGTTTCGGGGATCGGGATTTGTAAGTGACAAAAACAATGAACGCCAGGAATGTCGATTTCGCAATGAGTGAATTCCCGACTTAATCTAAATCGTCAAATCTGATTATGATCTGGATCGTTGATCTGACCGCTTTACGGAATTTTGTGAATCGGTATTTGTAAGTGAAAAGAACATTGAACATAAGAAATGTTGAAATCCGATTTAAAAAGGCAAGAATAATAAAAGTCATCCAACGGTGCGGATAAAACTTGACTATGATCGGAGGGTTACTGTTATTTCTCACAGACTAACTCCTGAGTTTGGAATCTGTTAGCAAAACGGACTCATGATCGCAAATCAGTTAGCATTTCAGTTGGTGTTTCAATTGCTTAGACAATTGTCGACATTTTTCCTAAGGAGTTGGGAAGTTGAACCGTCGTGTTCCTGTGTATAAAAGAAGATGAAATAGACTGTGTGGGGTTGGTCATTCTGGAAGTGAAAAAGAATGAAACTATAAGAATAGAGATTAAGAGGATGCGCAGGAGGAGATTGAGCATATGTGAAGGGTGAGATGAAATGTAGAGAATAATAACAGAGAGTTGAAGAAGAGAAGAATGAGAGCACGAGTCGATGCAGAGCATACCTAATGAACAGACAGAGGAAGAGTAGAGCTGCAGAACAGTGTGCAGAAGACCAGATTTACAGAACAAAAGAAAGATTGGTAAGACCTGTTTTATCTGTAAAGTTGAATGTTTATTTAGCCATTTATATTCTAGGGAGGTTAGGAGGTGCTCGGGAGGACTGTTTTCCTCAGAGGTTCAAGTGGGAGATTGAACATAGGAAGTTGTAGCTTCCATCTGGTTGCAGCCAGAGAAACCAGGGTGGAAGGGAGGTGCAAGGGAGAACTAGTGTTCTCTGTTATGCAGGTTGGAGCCTGTGTAACTGGAAGTTGGTGCTTCCATCCAATTGGTGCTGGAACATTCAGGAAGTTGGTGCTTCCATCCAGTTGGTGCTGGAATATTCAGGGAGTTGGTGCTTCCTTCTAGTGGGTGCTAGAGAAACCAGAGAGTAGGTGCTCTCAAACAAGTTGCAGCTTGTAAAACAGAGGTAGCAACCTCACATTGAGTTGGTTCTTAATTGTAAATGATGTACAAAACTGAAAAAGACTGCCTATCATTTCAAAGAAGAAGAGGTTTTCTCCCTTTATGGGTTTCCTCGTGAAAATCTGTCTCTATGTGTACTTTATGTGTGACTGATGGTCTTTACTTTTACTGTCCATATGTTGTATATTGTTGATGATCACTTGAAGGAAGATTAATAATAT
>ML783617.1:126820-147002 GCA_009831015.1 Picea engelmannii | reverse complement strand
TCCATCCAGTTGGTGCTGGAACATTCAGGAAGTTGGTGCTTCCATCCAGTTGGTGCTGGAATATTCAGGGAGTTGGTGCTTCCTTCTAGTGGGTGCTAGAGAAACCAGAGAGTAGGTGCTCTCAAACAAGTTGCAGCTTGTAAAACAAAGGTAGCATCCTCACATTGAGTTGGTGCTCAATTGTAAATGATGTACAGAACTGAAAAAGACTGCCTATCATTTTGAAGAAGAAGAGGTTTTCTCCCTTTATGGGTTTCCTCGTGAAAATCTGTCTCTGTGTGTAATTTATGTGTGACTGATGGTATTTACTTTTAATGTCCATATGTTGTATATTGTTGATGATCACTTGAAGGAAGATTAATAATATTTTAAAAGGTATAAAAAATTTTAAGCTCATAAACAACCGATTCACCCCCCCCCTCCCAATTGTTTTAGTATTTCCAACAGCGCAAACTCTTTTATCTTGGACAGAAGCTTTACCAAAATGTCTTCTTATCCACTCATCTGTGGAGATATATATTGGAGAACCACTTTCTCCTTTCTGGACTTCATCACGGAGAATGTTATGCTTGAGCTCAAATGTACTTCAGTTTTTCTGGAATACTGGTTTTCTCTTTAAGGATTCATATAGCTCTGATCAATAAAGTGTATCATTGTTAGATTCCTCTTTGGTTCCTGCTAGATCACAATATCGTGCCAAGGCTCAAACTGGAACATATCCAAGTGGTAATTTTTTGGCCATCATGATATTTTGTCATGGATTGGAAATCCATCAGCCTGATCTTCTAAGTAATCATTCTGATACAATATCTTTGTTATAGAAATTCTTCACCACGCTTATGTTGTGCATTGGAGGTTCTCCACCAAGTTGTCTTCTTCCATCTGCATACAAGGGTCTCTTTCTGGTATACCTCAAAGCATTAAGGTTTCTCTACATATGCTCTTTGTTCAATTGCTCTGTAGAACAGTCTTTGTATTCATCTGATGTAGAACTCCAACCCATGGATATCGTGGATGATATAATGACTCATTTAGAGGTATGTCTGGTTTACTAGAACAATTAATCATCATAGTCTTCTCCCTCCATCTGGGAGAACCTCTAGTTCTGGATCTTGAAAAGATTGCATTCATATTCATTGTTCTTCATCACAACTTTCAATTCCTTTGCTTGATTGCTTTTAGTGAGTTCATATCAGGGTGGTGATCTTGTGATTCTCGATACAATGACTGGTTGTTTTGGCTTCTCTTTCTTTCTTGGAATCTTCATGTTATTCCTCATGTTTTTCTTTAGCTCTTGGTTCCATGGATTTTATTATAGATTCTATGCCCTAAATATTCCACTTCTTCCTTTCATCATAGAATCAAGGATGTGGATGGACAACCAGGGATACTTTAAGGATTCTCTTCGAAGAAGACTTCTTCTAAGGTCGAACTGAACACATACTTCCTTTCATGGCTGCTACCATGGATATATATACTTCATCTTCAATGGATCATAGGATTAGCTCCCTCCTAATCATTGCTTCATGTATGAATGCATTCTCTTCTTTATATAATTGACTCCCTCCATATAACAGAGTCCATGCTTATGTCTGTATCCTTATTTCCTTCTACAAAGTGTCATAAGTCTTTCTTCAATTTCCTCTTGATTGTTGACTTCTTTTTCTCTTTGCTTCTTCTAAGTTTCTTCAAGATTGATTCTGATTTCGGCTTATCTTGTAATAGCTTCCACATGATTTGTTTGATGTATTTCATCCTTTCATGTGTATTATCTGACTTGTATAATGATAGAAATCCTTATCTTGTTTTTCTTCCATAGGTATAGTTCTTCTTGGAACATATTATCTTCTAAGAGATAGATATACAAGATGTGTAGAGACTATGCAAACAAGATATGTACAAGAACTAAGAAGAGTATTGTTACCTTGTCTTTAGAGGAAGAAGTTTGTTTCATCCTACTTAGTCTTCTTTGAAGGTTCCTTTTCTTTGGAAACTAATGCTTCGTGTGTCTCCTTCCTTTTCTTTAGCGTGGGAAAATTATTCTTGTAGTGACCATATTTTTTATGGTTGAAGCATTATATTTCTGACATATCTTTCTCTTGATTTGGCTTCTTCCTTGAGCCGAACTTCCTCTTGTTCCTGAAATTCTTGAATCTTGTTGTGAAGGCTTGATCATCGTATTTCTTTTGGGGTTTTTCTTTTGCACTAATCCTTGATTCTTCTTGTGCACAACAAGTCCAAAGTTCTTCAAATGTAGGATACTCCTTCCTTGTGTTCATGCTTGCAGAAAATGCATCCCATGTCTTGGGAAGACCATTGAGTACTATGTTTACCAATTCCTTCTCTGAAATGATCTCTTCAATAGCTTGCAGTTGATCTCTTAACTGAGAGATCCTCAAGAAGTATGATGTTATGTTGTCATCATCATTCATCTTCATGTCACGGAGCTCATTCTTCAGACTCATTACTTGTCCAATGTTTCTAACTAAGAAGAGGTTTGTTAGGGCATCGTACATCTTCTTTGATGAGTCAAGATGGGATATTTATGGTATCAAGTGGTCTTTTATAGATTTCACTATGATACTCATGGCATTGATGTCACCGTATTTTAATTTTTCCATAACTGCAACGTTCTGTGATTCTTTCTCTTTTCTTTCTTCAAACTCTGGTTCCACGATCTTTCCTTTCATGATATCCAACACTTTATTCTTAGCAAGGATGAGATCAATCCTTGTCTTCCATGCTCTAAAGTTAGAAGCTCCATCTAACTTGTTTGCTGACTTCATGGAGTAGGTCATGGCTTCTTTGACTTGGTCAACCCTAGATTTGACCAAAAACTCAAACTTGACATCTTGGCTTGCTAAGAGTACCAGGAGATGCACTAGGATAGGGTGCACTAGTCTATCCAAAAATTAGGTCAATCCCTTCACTTAAGGTGCCTCAATGAGAGGATTAGGGTTTCTGCAATTGCACCTGCTAGTAACCCTAGTAGTAGTGCTTTGGTTACTGCTCCTACTAGAAACCCTAGAGACAGTTCTTAAACGAGCTTAATATTCTTATGGCTATGCTTCCTTCCAGTGGTTAGACTGAATGAAGGAGGTGTGGGCCCATAACCTGTTAGAATATAATGGATGTGCTCATTTTACCATTGACAATATCACTATTGTCACCCAACCATAGGCTGGAGCCACCCTCCGGGCACCTTAACCTTGACAGAGAATCATTTCGGAAGAAAACCCTAGGCTAGATAGCCAAACAAAGGGTAGCTCACTTTTCTCCAAGGATAGCGCACCAAACAAGATCTGATCAGATAGTCCAAACCATAACCAAGAGATAGTCCAAGTCAAAACCGAAATCTTCTAGCTGCAGCAGCTGCAATGACATCTCTCCTCCAAACTTGCGCACAAACTGGGCAACTGCAGTTCACACAAGTGTTGCTCTGCAATTCTGAGAATGCCTACCAGAATGAAGACTAGCCTCCTGTATTTATACTAATTTGGGCTAACTTCCTGGGCTGACTTCTCATTTTGGGTGTCTATTTACTTAGTATATAATATTTCTTCTAGTTGAATTCTTCTCTTGTAGGCTAATAACCTAATACCAATTATCCTCTTGAGCCGACTTGTCTTCTAGGGTTATTAGCCAAATCATTAGGGTTTCTTCTTTCTTACCGGAATATTCTATTCTCGTCAAGTTTACTCGTGGAGGTAAATACCTCCCATAGCTACCATAATATTAATAGGATGAAACTAAGGAAGAGCTCCAAACGTATTACAAACTCACCGAGGAATATATGTAGGAAATAACCAAGGAATGGCCTACATAATTCTTAGTACCAGTCGAACAGATAGAACTCTCCAACCCTGACCTCATTAGAAGTCCTGTAGTCACCCGAGAAGAATATGATGCACCCAGCAACAGCAGGAAGAAAAATAAGGAAGAGGTACAAGAACTAAACAGCGCATCAAAGGAAACTACACCAGATTCACCCGAAGGAGGAGGAGGTGATGAAGTAGACAAAGAAGAGGATGAAGGAGAAGAAGAAAAACAAGAACAGGGAAAAGTGACACCGCCTAAAGATCCCCTTCCAGAGACTATAGTCTGAAATGGAGGTTTATTGGATTTTGACTTCTTCCGTGATGAAGGTTTCTTTGGGGAACCCTTTCTTTTCTTGGATGTATCGGTCTCTGGAAGAGGTACAAGAACTGAACAACGCATCAAAGGAAACTACACCAGATTCACCTGAAGGAGGAGGAGGTGATGAAGTAGACAAAGAAGAGGATGAAGGAGAAGAAGAAAAACAAGAACAGGGCAAAGTGACACCGCCTAAAGATCCCCTTCCAGAGACTAATACATCCAAGAAAAGAAAGGGTTCCCCAAAGAAACCTTCATCACGGAAGAAGTCAGAATCCAATAAACCTCTATTTCATACTATAGTCATGGTAGATGATATTGACCTCATCATCGTAGCTATATCAGATACCTCAGAGGACATTCTGCAGTGAATCAAAGCCAAACAGGAGACAATGTTTGACAGGATCGAGGCAGAACTCAAAGGGGTACAAAAGGATCTTTATTTGAGTTGCGCAGTGTCTACTACGTCGTTATTAGCAGGGGACATAGAAGTAGGAGATGAGCCTGCCCATCTACACATATTAGTATATTCGACATAGGCTCGCCTTCGTCGGGTCCAGGAGGAAAAGGAACAGGCCACAGAGGCATTGAAGCAAGCAAAGGAGGAAGCCTTAGAGCAACGTCGAGTTGCACAGCAAGAAAAAGATGACCTCCAGGTGAAGGTTGCAGAGGATAGAGTGCAGATCCAGAAGGAAAAAAAACAGTTTCTCGTGGAGCATATGGGATTCAAAGAAGCAGTCACTAAAGCACTTCACTTTGTATCAAGCCTGACACAGATGGAAGAGGAAACAACTGAGAGCCAAGTAGGAAAGATCGTTGAAGCCATTCAATAGCTCCAAGAAAGAGTGGTAGAACTGGAACTGCAATCTATGCCAAGCACTTCCCAGGAAGTACAATATCAGAGAGAAGAAACCACTCATAGCGTAGTTGAAAGAATCAAGGCATTGGCCTTATAATGTAAGCAATTGAGTGCTTGAAGTGCACAGACATATGAGTGCCTGGTAGAGGACCTTGAAATAAGGACATTAGAGTCACAGCTCTAGGAGGAAAAGAAACAAGTAGCGATAGTGTAAGCACAATTAAAGACACTCTCAGCAGTCGAGAAGATGAAAAGGTCCCAGGAATAGTGCACAGTTCAGCAACAGGTCCATGCCATCCAGAGTAAAGTCATGGAAGTGACCCAGAGGCTATAGCCAGTATAGGATGAATCCTGCACACTTTTTGAGGAGATTGAGGGACAAGGTGCACAGCTACAACAAGTGGTCACCTCAGTTGAACAACGCTTGGAATGACCTGTCACTGAGAAGATCATTCAAGATTTTGTTGAGAAGGAGGCTCTGGAGAAATAGCAATTCAAGGCAGTTCGAGCCAAGCTCGAGGCCTTCAAAGCAGAGTTGCCCATATCATAGTGACTCGGGATGAGTCACATGTGATTTTTGGGGGCCCATTGGCCCTCGACCAAGTTTTGGAGAACCTTGGTCTTGTTTGACCATTTTTGGAACTTCGACAGGCTGGTCAAAGTCGAAGCTCTAGGCGAAGCGGAGATCACGGGATCTCATCCCCTTTTGTGGGATTTTTGGGTTTAGGTTTTATGTAACGGGTATGGTATGTCAGCCCATGGGTCTTACCCATGTTTAGGCCCCATTTGTAATGTATAAATAGGTATCTAGCCGATGTAAGAAGAGTTTAGTGTGCTAAGTGCAAGTGATGTAAGTAGTTGGATCTATGTGATTGAGTTGGCTCTGTGCATATTGTGTGTTGAGAACTTGCAGAGCTAAGTGCAAGTGATTGTAAGAAGGCCTTGTGTTGTGTCAAGCTTAGGGAAGGAGGATCTAGTGAGGTGCGTGTAGATCTCCTATCCTATGCGGAGTTGGTTTTGTGGCTATGTGCATGTAAGAGGATTCAAGGAATATAATAAAGAAGATGAAGAGTTGGTGGATGTAGCCCCACGCTGGGGGTGAACCACCTATATCCTGTGTTATGTTCTTTTTGCTATATTGTTCTTATATTTTCTTAGTGTTGTAATATTTATGTATGTTATATGCATTTTATGTAGTATCTCAATGCTTAATATCACGAATGAATGCTAGATCTAATCTATTTCTATGTGCAAAGTGCTTGGATGTGTTAGATCTTGTTGAATACTACATTGTTCTGTAATTAGGGTTTTACCTGTGATGTGAATAAAGGGTTAAAGACTAATGAATGTAACTGCTAAGTGCTCTATTAAGAATTGTGAACACAGATCTGTGTCCCAACTAGGTTGTAGACACTTGATTCCTACAACCCCCCCCCTGCCTCTACCTCAAGTGAGACTTCATATTCTACGCAGGTGTTTCTGAAAGGTTCGGTAGTTAGGGTTATTTTGGTGTGTTGTTGAAGTGTTGAACCCTAGGTCTGCCCCTGTACCAACAAGCCTTTGTGGCCTTTACACCTCATGGTATGCTCTGCAAACAGCTGGACTGGCTCTTTCTTTGTGTGGGCAGGAATATGAGGATGATGGTAGCACCTCTGCACACTTTTCTCTGCCTCTTCCAGCAAAAAAAACTATTCCTAAATCATGACATATTTCTTTCTTGTGCATGGGGGTGGACACAGAGTTCTTCGTGCAACCAGAGAAACACACGACTCTCCTCGGATTTAAAAAAAAAAAAACCTCTATGTGGTGGCTTTGCTTCTCTTCTTCTTTCCATAGAACAAACACCTTTGCTCCAATACCACTTGTTGGGTAGAGGAATCATAAACACACATAAATTAATGACAAAATAATAATACACAACAAAAATCACATCAATTGAACACACCGATTTACGTGGTAAAACCCTTCACAATGGAAACATACACAGGATATTCTTATTGATCAAGGTAGAATTACAACAACCAAACATAGTCTTGCAAACCTCACACACTACATGCCTTTGCCTCAATGGGTATGCATAGATATACAACATATATCACATAGTTACACAAACTGATCAAACAGTTACACGAACTGATCACTTTAGTGTGCATGCACACATATTCTATTTTTAACTAATTTGGTTAAGCTAACTGCAAAATAGTGGGAGTTAAGAAATTTGATCTGCATGGGACATTGGTTGGCATGTTTCAACACTTTTCAGCATGCCATGATGTTTTCTTTCCATGACCTGAAACACATAGTGGAAGCTTATTTGGATGATCTTACATCTCATTCTCACAAGAGAGATCAACATTTGTTACACCTCCACCTAGTCTTCATGAGATGACGTCACTATCGAATCCGTTTGAATCCGCATAAATTTATTTTTTGCATGACTTTAGGATGTCTTTTGATTTTTATAGTTTAAACTAAAGGGATCATGGTTAACCCTTTGAAAGTGGAGTAAATCACTCAACTCCCTCCCCCATGCATAGTTCGTCGGCTTCAAAGTCTACAAGGAAAGACGATTTTCCTTTGCCACTTTGTAGCTAACTATGCTAATATCACATAAGGCTTTATGTGCCTTTTGAAAAAGTGGGTTCCATTTTGTTGGGATGAGGCCGCACACCATTCATTTGATGAGTTAAAGAAATATCTGGTTTCAACTCCATTACTGAGTCCCCCAAATTATAATCGAAATTTCCTGTTGTATTTGACAGTAGTCGAGTCGTCAATTGGCATGGTCTTAGTTCAAGAGGATGATGATCTCCAAGAGCATGTTGTCTACTATTTAAGTCACGCTTTATTGGGACCTTAACTAAAGTATTATCACATCAAGAAACCGGCCTTAGCATCATTTCATGTTGTTTAGCGGCTTCGACATTAAATATTTTTGCGCAAGACAATCGTCATCGTCAACGTTAATCTTTTTCAGTATGTTTTGACTTGGTGAATAATTAGTATGAAGTACAACAAGTGGATTGTTGTGCTTCAAGAGTTTGATTTGGATTTTGCACACATCTTGCTCCTATTTTTCTCGTCATTACTGTCGGCCCCTTCACCAAGTGGGGGGTATATTTTATGACATGCCACCTAGCCTCATTTAGGGGGCATCGATACATCATAGTGGTCGTTGACTACATCACTAAGTGGGTAGAAGCCATGTTTACAATCACTAATGATGGTGAAACCGCAACACTTTTCGTGTTCAATCAGGTCATTACTAGGTTTGGGGTTCTAAGAGAGATTGTCACTGACCATGGAAGTCACTTCCAAAACCGCATGATGTATGAGTTAGCATCAAAACTAGGTTTTAGATAGGATCACTCATCTCCTTACTATCCTCAGGCTAATGGTCAGGTCGAAGCCATTAACAAATCCTTAAAAAGTATATTGAAGAGGATGGTTAAATCGACCAAATCAAATTGGTATTTGATGTTATATCCGACATTTTGGGTGTACCAAACCTCGGTCAAAACTCCAATAGGAATCTCGCCTTTTCAACTTGTTCATGGGGTAGAGGTAGTTTTTCCCATTGAATGTGAAGTCCCTTCACTTAAAATTGTTGTTGAGCTCTTACCTGACATGATGCAACTTGAAGAACTCCTCGTTTACCTTGAACATCTTGATGAACAGTGTCAAGTCTCAATAAAACAAGTTTGTTCACCCGAGGGTTTTTTCTGAAGAGACCTTGCGTTAGTCTATGACCATGACAAAGATGCCTTGGGTTCAGAAAAGTTCAACTCCATGTGGCATGGTCCATACATTGTGCAACAGGTGTTGGAAAAGGGGTCTTATGAGTTAGCATATTATGAGGGAAATGTGTTATCAAAGCCCAAAAATGGGCTCTACCTTAAGAAGTACTATTGTTGTGCCTGATGGCTCGAGTACTAGCTATTTTTTAATTATGGTTTATTGTTGTATATAGTTATGCATAGGTTTTATCATTTTTCCCTGGTTTTTACTGTTGTTCTTTTTCTATGTGGAATATGCCAGGGGATTCATTAGTTTATATTGGATTCCTAGACGGTGTCAATTGCCACACTCCAGAACTTGGATTCTGTTGCTTGGGTGATTTATTCACCCACTAACCAGCTAGTATCTGTTGGAGGTGTTTGTCTTGGAGAAACTACAAATAATATTGTTGAATATAGCGTCGCCATCAAAATTTGGCAAGACGCTCTGTCACATGGAATTCAACGCCTTCAGGTGTTCTTAGATTCTTAGTTGGTTGTGTTGTAATGGCCTATATTGTATATGTGATCCGATCTTGCTACATCGATTTCTTAGGGTACATCATCTAGAACTATCATTTGAGTTTATTACTTATGAACATGTTCCTAGGTGTGCTAATCTAGTAACTGATGCATATGTTAATTACGTTTTAGATTGGCATTTGTCTCATTAATAACATAATCACACACAGATGACACATGTAAATATTTATGATTTTTAAGTAAAATATAAAAATAACGCACAAAAAGATATGTCTGTGCGTGTGTGTGTCCAAAAGAGTTCCATAGTACAAAATTTGGGCTACTAGCCCCGAATTTATATCAGTACAAAATGGTGTTCTAAGCACATAAAATTCTAGGAATGAGGCCGGTGAGCTCTATCATAGCAAACCATGGTATTCGCTAAACTTCAAAAAAGATGAACCCATGTCTGGGGTACTCCTACAACATGGCGTTGCATCACCACTAGAAGGTCATCTATAATGCCCATCTAGATGGATCATGTTAGTGCCTCCAGGTTTATGCCCATGCTCCATAAGGTCCTTGTCGCATCATCTCTAGGCCCTATTTCGTCTCTCCCTCGATGACTATGTCATGGAACGTCGACCAATCTTTATGGTTATCTATTTGCACATTTGAAGAACATGTTTTAATATTATGGATCTCACCAATAAGACAGGTTATTTTTCCTTTTCTGTGTATATATAATATATAATATAAAACAAAAAATAAAATAAAACAAAATAGAGGTTACCTATGCCTTAAAGCTCGTCACCAGAAGGAATGATGACATCGAGATCTTAGAAAATTTCGATCTCGATATACGAATAATCCTTGATAAAGGGTGTCTGATGTTCCAACTAAGCAAAAAATTCATCATCATAAGGATTAAACAAGTGTCCTCCTCCTAGGCGGGCCAAAATATCATTCCATTGTACCATAGCGGTCCATGGTCATAACTTTCCTCTAACATAAGTCTTTAGGCTCATACTTGGCACCCTCTAGAAAAAGAATGTGCAGAGTGTTAGAAAAGTGGGTGTGCTCATTTCACCATAGACAATATAGCAATATTGTCACCCAACCATAGGAACAAAGGCCACCCCAAATCACCTTAACCTTGACAAACAGAATAATTCTAGTAGCAAACCAATATCCAACCAAGGCTAGCGCACCAAGAAAGGATAACCAAAGACCAAGTAGAAATTCCAAACCAATAACCCAAGACAAGATCACTACTACAATAGTTGCAGTTCTCCTTCACTCAAGTGCACTTCTTGTCCTTATGCAATCATGAGTGAGTGAGTGACAAATGAGATTTAGCTCCCTTTATTTAGACTGCTCCATATTAACTAATTGGGACAACTTTGCCTCCTGGGGGATAATAACTCAATATTAATTTATTCTATTAATCCAACTTGTCTTTTAGGGTTATTATCCAAATCTTTAGGGTTTCTCTTGCTTCCCGAAATATTCTAGTCTCATCAAAGGTTACACGTGGAGGTTAATACCTCCCGTAGCTACCATAATATCAACATTCCCTCCTAGCTACGGAGGTATTAAAGGCAATGGTATTGAGAAAAAACAACCCATTCAACTAGTAGCATCATCATAGCCACACAAGGTATCTCATGATCCAATCACGAGCATCATCATCACTTATCCAACTAGATAGTCTCCATGGCAATCAGAAAAATGCCATCCATTAGAACACAATTGTGTCTATACATAGTAGTATACAACTACTATCTGGTGGTACACAACCACTGTCAGTAGCACATTTCTACTAACCACTGACACATAGACACTACCAGTGGATCACATCCACCACAACAACATAAAAATATTGTCCAAAGGAATACAATCTCTACAACAATCATATCATCTGATATCAATCTGCATAAACAATATCATGATACAATCTGAGTCATTTGGGCCATTCTTCCACTCACATCTGTGAGATCTAGAAGAGCATATTCCCTCAAAAGGTAACACATCAGCCATGGGATATCTGGACTATTCTTCCCAAGCACAGAAGAATAATTGTCCCTAATTTTTTATCCTAGACCATTCACCTAACTGGGCCATTCCTCTAGCACTAATCATAGTGAAACTTGGAGAGAATGAGTCTGCCTTATGGAATGCATGTCCTTAATTGTTGAACCTGGACCATTCACCTAACTGGGCCATTCCTACGAAACTAATCATAGGGCAACCTAGAGAAAATGAGTCTTCCCTAGGGAATGATTGTCCAGACCATTTCCTAAGAAAATGATTGTTCTGCACCAACCTACAAAACGAACCAGTCTTTGAAACTACTCACAACTATGAACTTTGAAAGCATGACTTTCTGGCAAGGTGGACCATTCTACTTGACCACTACTCAGAGTGACTTTAAAAAAGAATGACTTTCCTAGACCATTCCCCCACACTGGCCACAAGGGGAATTGTTTTCTATGGTACATCATCAATCTATCGGACCATTTTCATTATGAAAATGAATGTCCGATATGGACCATTTTTCGAATTGGAAAATGATTGTCCGTCAGAAATCTCGAACCACTTTCTGGACTGGAAAGGAATTACCCAACCCGGACAATTTTCCAAACTAGAAAATGACTGCCCATGAATCAATAAAATATCAGTGCTCCCTCTCAACCTAGGGAGCCATCTCTTCCCTTTCAGCTAAGTTAGTTATCTCCATGAGCCCCATCTTGTCCCTTAAGTATGAAAACTTTATATTGGAAAAAGGCTTTGTCAAAATATCTGCTACCTGCTCATATGTGGAGATATAATGGAGTTTCACTTCTTCTTCCTAGACTTTATCATGAATAAAGTAGTATTTGATCTCAATATGTTTCAACCAGTCATGAAACATTGGGTGTTCTGATAGCCTCATACAAATTTGATTGTCACAGTATATTATGGTCAAATCTGGTACCTAATCAAGTGATCCAAAATTATCTTCCTTATCCATACTGCTTCGGTACATGCCTCACATGCTACGATATATTCTTCTTCTATTGTGTTGAGTGTGATAGAATTATATTTCTTGTTGGCCCATGATATCATAATAGAGACCAAACGTAAACACATCCTTGAAGTACTCTTTCTGTCTTCTGTACTCCGTGCTCAATCTGAATCTGTGAATCCATGAAGTTGTATATCACTGGATGAGGTGTATCTTAAACCATAGTTTAGCGTTCCAAGAATATATATTATAACATGATATGTATCTATCAAGTGCTCATGTCTAGGTTCCACCTGGAACTGGCTTAAAATGTTTACCGCAAATCAAATATCTAGTCGAGTATTCACTAGATACATCAACAACCCAATCGATTGTCGATCTAGGGATGGGTCTACTGGATCATAATCTGAGTCTCTTACTTTTCTTATATCTGTGGTCATAGGAGTGGCCATGGATTTTCAATCCATCATTCCAAATTTCTAAAGAATCTTTACTGCATACTTTCCTTGTCCAAGGAAGATTTCACCATGCTTTTGTCATACTTCTAGTCCCAAATAATAGTGCATGAGACCAAGATCTTTCATATTGACTCAAAAGCTAATTCATTCTTACACTAGGTGATGAGAGAAACTACACCCATCAAGAATAAATCATCAACATACAACAGTAGAATCACAAGTGCATTGTTCACAACCTTGTAGTAGATATTTGGATCTGCGTGACTCTTATAGAAACCAAGTCTTATTAAGAAACTGTCAATTCTAGCATACCAAGCTCTTGGAGCTTTCTTGAGTCCATACAAGGCTTTCTTTAATATGAAAAAATGAGTGTCTTTGGGATGTACCTCAAAACCTTGAGGTTGTTCAATGTATACTTCTTCTTCAATTGCTCCATTGAGAAAGGTTTTCTTTACATCCATCTGATGTAAACTCCATCCCATGGAAGCAACAAGAGACATAATGGCTCTAATATAAGTATATCTGGAAACAAGAGCAAAGGTTTCGTCATAATATTCTCCCTCCTTCTGGGAGAACCCTCTAGCCACGAACCTTGCCTTGTATTTTTCCACGCTTCCCTCTACTGCATGTTTGATATTATAGACCCATTTTGAATTTACCACTGATTTTTCCTTGGGTCTAGGCATGATTTCCCACACATCATTTTTCATGATAGACTAGTATTCTTATGTCATGGATTCTTTCCACTATTTCTTATGAGTTGCTTCTTCAAATATGGTGGGTTCTTCATTTATAAGTTTTGTTATACATGATGCATAATTGGAGAATATTTTGGGCTTCTTGCTTTCTATGAAAGTGCCACTTGGAGCTTTGAGTCTTTCTTCTTTTTGTAGAGTAGCTTCAAGCCAAGCTAGACGTTTTCTAGTTTTGGGTACAATGACTGATTCAATAGGTTTGCATGGTTGCATTGGATGATCAAGTTGTTCTGGTTCTTCATAACTTTCTGGAAGACAGGTGCTTTCTTCTTTCGGCTCTTCATATTCTTCTTCCATGGATTCTTCTATAGATTTCTTGAAAGCCATATTCTCATTGAAGGTTATGTCTCTAGTGAATTCAATGTTATGTTGTTATGGAATATAGATTATGTAGGCTTTGGAGGATTCACTATATCCAACAAATATGCCCTTATTTCCTGAGGGTTCTAGTTTCTTCCTTTTATCCTTGGGGATATGAATGTAAACAAGGCACCCAAATATTCTTAAGTGTTCCACATTAGGTTTCTTTCCTGAGAAGGATTATTCTAGAGTCATATCCTTCAATATGTGGTGGGGACTTCTGTTTTGAACATATATTGTTGTCATGACTGCTTCTCCCCATAAATACATGGATAAAACTTGATCATTCATTAGTTCCTTCACGGTTTCTTCAATGGATATATTATTCCTTTCTACTACACCATTTTGTTGAGGATTATGAGGAATGGTTATCTCCCTCCTAATCCCTGTTTATTTGCAAAAGGCAACAAATTCCTTGGATGTGTATTCTCCTCCATTATTTGTTTTCAAAGTCTTGATTTTCTTGTTTGTGAGGTTTTCTATTTCTGCTTTGAATTCTTGAAAATTCCTGAAAACTTCATTCTTTGTCTTCAAGAGATATAACCAAGTCTTTCTTGAGTAATCATATATGAAGGTTACATAATAAAGAGAACCTCTTAGAGATTTGATTGGCATTGGAATACAAACATCTCAATGTATTAGATCTAGTATTTCCTTAGATCTATTATCGCTACTTGAGAATGTCTTCTTAACATTTTTACCAAGTGCACATCCTCTGCAAATTCCTTCATGTGTAGATTGTAGTTCTGGTATTCCTTCAACCATTTTCTCAAGGAAAGGTAATGCTTGATAGTTAATATGAGCACACCTTCTATGCCAAAGTTCACTGGGATTAGCTTCATCATGTACAAGATATTCATCATTACGTTCTAGTAGTCAGTATAATCTACCTTCATGAGTTCCAATAACTCTAGCATTCTCTATGTTGGAGTCTCTAGACCAAGATAGTACTTAACCATCTACAAAGTCTATTCTATTTACTTTGTCTTCTAGGAAAGATATATATACAAGATTCTTTTCTAAATCAGATACATATAAGACATTACTCAAATGAACATTGTTACTGGATTCCAATTTGATGGAGGCTTGACCAATTCCTTTGACTGGATAGGTGTTCTTGTCTCCAAGTTCCACCTTGTAGGATGCCTTATTTTCATTCAAACTAGAGAGTCTGACCTGGTCCCATGTCATATGCCTAGAAGCTCCACTGTCAATTATCCACATGTCATCTTCAAGAGTTCCTCTAAGAGATGAATAATGTAGATGATTTGTCTTCTCATTCATGATTTCTGTTGATTGATAGTTGGTCAAACTTTCACTGGTCAAATTTTGACTTTGACCCAAAATCTCAACCTTGACGTTTTTTCCTTCTGAGAGTGCCAATAGGTGTGTTGGACTAAGGCACACTAGAATATCCTCTCCTTGAGTAAATTGTTCCATCGTAAGGTGTTGGGAAAGAGGTTTTTAGGGTTTTCAGTTGCACCTACTGGTAACCCTAGTGTCAATTCTTAAGTAACTGCACCTGCTAGAAACCCTAGTGGTAGTTCTTCAACGAGCTTGATAATCTTATGGCTTAGCTTCCTTCTAGTGGTTAGACTAAATAAAGGGGATGTGGGCCCATAACCTGTTAGAAAAATGGGTGTGCTCATGTCACCAGAGACAATATAGAAATATTGTCACCCAACCATAGGCACAAAGGCCACCCCCAAGCACCTTAACCTTGACAGACAGAATAATTTTGGTAGCAAACCAATATCGAGCCAAGGCTAGCGCACCAAGCAAGGATAACCAAATACCAAGCAGAAAGTCCAAACCAATAACCCAAGACAAGATCACTACTGCAACAGTTGTAGTTCTCCTTCACTCATGTGCACTTCTTGTCCTTATGTAGTCATGAGTGAGTGAGTGACAAATGAGATCTAGCTCCCTTTAGTTATACTTCTCCATCTTAACTGACTAGGCCGACTTCTCTTCCAGGCGGCTAATAACTCAATATTAATTTATTCAAGCCCACTTATCTTCTAGGGTTATTATCCAAATCTTTAGGGTTTCTCTTGCTTCCCGAAATATTCTAGTCTCGTCAAAGGTTACACGTGGAGGTTAATACCTCCCAAAGATACCATAATATCAAAACAAAGAATGTTTTCGAACCCAAAATTCTTGCTCTTTCGTAAATTGCAATTAGTCAACCGAGTCTTCATGCAAGTAAGTATAATGGTTCTCTAGTCAAACATTATGGGTCTCAAGAAATCAACCCCATTTTGCATTTGTAACCGAGAAGCCAAGTTCAAGGATGTAGACCCCACAAAGTGCACCATAGTATACAATATTACCTTGAGACTCAGGTTGGTTATATGATTGATAGGCTCTTAAGAGCCCATTTTTTCCATTCCATCCTCGTAGTATTCATTTATAGTCGAGCCACCTCCCCCATAGGTTGTGAATTTGGGAACTTACCCTCTACATGATAAACCAGTAATGAACTAGATATCTTCAACTGTGATGGTTAGTGACTTCCCACTGAGCATAAATGCCTCTACGTTTGCATTCTAGTAATCAATAAGGAGATTGAACAATCTTCTTTGAGCTCAAATTCCACTCATTTGGAAAAACTTATACATTCCGCATTGTTTGAGAGATTATTTGGCATCCTCATCATCAATCATAGAATTATCAATCTCTTAATGCTCATGTTCCCTCCAATGAACAAACATCCCTCTCAAAATCTAACAGAAGGAGATTTAATATTTTGTTTTTTTTTTCAATTTCATTTTGATCATCTGTGGGTCGTTGTTATAACAGTCGTGGATATCTGTGACTGGTGTTTCTACCAATCGTGTATATCCATGGGATACTTTGAGGAAAACCACGGATGCGCAACATCATGAGGAGAAAAGGTGGGGTATCCCTTAATTTCTCATGAAAATTAAAAACTTTATGGGTGAATTTGAAAGTAATGAATTGAGCACTTACTTGGTCTGGATGGTTTGTGTTTTGGTTGCTCCAAACTACCACGATCTCCAAGTCAAGTTGGAGTGGTTTGCTGAAATATGGGTAATTTTGGTACAAGTGGTAAAAACGATGTTTTAAAATGGTAAAGTAGCCTTATTTATGCAATTTTTTAGAAACCCATTTTCAATAGTTTATCATTTTTTCCTTAAATTGAACTAATATCAAGGTATGTTGTAGTGTTGTGATTGCCTTGGCAGGTTATAGAACTATATTTTTGGTACTTTTGGTCCTTTTTCTCAATTGACTGAGTCTTTTTCAAGACTCTGGGCAGGTAATTTTTTCATGTAACTAGCATTCAAAGTAGGCCTCACGTGCCTCCAATATTTGCATTAACAATTGCAGCAGCTTTTCCCTAGGGTTGACCCCATTAACTTGCGACATAAACCCATCTCTCTGCTCAAAATGTTTTCTCATTGATGGTAGAGCCTACCTTCCATGGGCTCCCTATTTAGAACCCCTTTTGTATTTTCATTCTCATGCTGCAAGTTTTCTTAGGCTCGAGAGTCCTATTTAGTCCCTCCATGACTCTGCATTGAAGTTGCATATCTTCTTATCAATTTTTTTCTAGCCATTACCTATGGGAATCCCTCAAATGTATGTTTCTATGTATGGCATCATTTTTTTAGACTCTTCAACAGGTACTATATTCTTTACTGGCATATAAAGTAGGTTTCATTCTACTTGCACTATGCATTGATCAGTATCGTTCACATATTTTCAATAGGTCGATCCCATTCGTTCAGGACATCATACATTTCCAGTTGTTTAAGGATGTCACTTATGGATGGTAAAGATTTACCTCTCCATGGGTGTCTTAGTTAGTACCCTGCTGGCATTTTTTAGTACCCATGCTACAATTTCTTTGTAGGATCATAAGCCCTCTTTAGTCCTACCATGTATTTTTGTTGAAGCCTCGTGAATTCATCTCAATCTCTTGTTGGATAACTTACCTGAGGGCTTCCAAAAATTTATTGAGTTGTAATTGTTAATTTTTCATAAGCTAGTTTAAGCGTGAATTTCATTCCATTTTAGCATTTCACTTAACCATAAACAATAATGTTGCAGCAACCAAGATCACAAGAAGAAACACCATGCACAAGAACACAATAAGTATCCTATGAAACCCTTCTCAACAAGGGAAGAAAACCCAGCCAAATCCTTTGTTATATTCTTCAAGAGAAAGACCTTCACCTCCAAGAAATACCTAGCACACAAGAGGGTTAATAACCCTATAACTCTAGCGCCCAAGAGAGGTGCGCACCTTTTTCCAAAGGAGTGTACTTGCTGAAATTTCCAAATTCACAAGTATGATCTGATTCCACAATGGGGAATCATCCCTTACTTATATTAGACTTTGTTAAGTCAACAAAGGCGTTTATTGGCTCAACAGGTCCGACCTCTCTAAGTCGCTTTATAATTTATTATTATTATTATTATCATTATTATAATTAATATTAACAATATTAATTATCTTTTACATTTATTATTAATCACATTAAGGTGGGGCCGACCTGTACCCTTTGCATAAAAATTAGGGTTACAGGCAGGTCTGACTCTTGAACAACATATAGCAAAGGATCTGATACACCCACTAGTGCTCATCCACTAGGGGCACATCCATAGGGATGTCATAGCTCTGGCTCATTACATTACACATAAGAACTAGATCTACACACGTTCACCTATGCTCATCCACATGCACGTCCACTCTACAGATCTTCTTTCCCACTGCCTCACACAAGAGAATCATTTGGAGTTTTTTCGTCAACTATGTTGCTCAGAGGAGGATAACACATCATCTTCATTTATGTTCACATGATGATGCACCCAACATTTTGGGATTTCACACGTTCACCTTGTGCTCATCCATAGGAACGTCCAACTCATCAGATCACCTTTCCCACTGGATAATCATCTGGAGTTCTTCTCACTCTCTGAATGGAGGAGGTCATCTCTATGTTCCTAGATTTGTCTTAGGAAGGAACCACGTACCCTTCTTAGGGGATTTCTCTCAGGTTTGTAAGCTGAGAGAAAGACTTCACATAGCTTCAATGATCCACACCTCACAGGTTTGTAAGATGGAGAATGTCTCACATAGCTGCATTCATCAACACTCCCTCTCAGCTAGGGAGGCATTCTTTATTATTCCAAGTCTCACACAGATGTATTTTGAATTTTTTCTTGGTCGGATTTATCAGCACTCCCTCTTAACTAGGGATCCATTCTTCATGAAGTTAATTTGGTGAAGATATCTACAATATACTCATGTGTAGGAAGGTACTGCATGTGTACTATTTTCCTCTGCATCATATCTCTAATATAAGGATATTTCATCTCATTGTATTTCGGTCCATCAGGAAACATTGGATTCTTAAGGATCTTTACTCACAACTCTTGGTTATCATCATAGGATCCATCTCATGGTCAAGTACATCTGTCAGAAGCTTTTGAAGCCACATTGCTTCGCACACTTGATGCTATATACTCTGCCTTTGTGGTACTCAAGGCTACAAAGTTTTGTTTCCTGCTGCATTAGGAAACCATGGAAAACTTCATGATAGAACATCAGCCAGATGTGATTTTTTGATTTGTTGTACTTTCTATTCAATCTGAATCAGCATATCCTACAAACTTAAGTTCATATTGGAGGCATATCTCAAGCCATATCCAACTATGCCTCATATATATCTCAATACATGTTTTGTTGTTGTCTAGTGATTGTGTCTCGATTGACTCGTGAAATGACTAGGAACATTCACTGCATGGAATGAATCAAGTCTGATGTTAACCAGATACATTAGTGATCCAATCAACTCTGGATCACTCTCATCTAAATCATCATCAATATTCTTCTTTAAATCCATCACAGTGGATTTTGCATTCTATCATATTGCACTTCTTTAATATTTTCACTGTATATTTTCCTTGACTTAGGAAAATCTTATTGGTCCTTTGTCATACTTCTTGTCCCAAGAAGTAGTGCATCATACTCATATTCTTCATCTTGAATTCAGAAGTCAAGGATTAATTGTATCCAACAACACTTTCTGAATAAGTTATCACGATCAGGTTCTCATCACCAACACTGTATAGGTTTGGATCAGCAACACTCTTGCTGAAACTCATCAAGAATCCATCTATCTGCTATAATTTCCAACTCATGGATGGTAGTATGGATGGAAGTGTATCGAGTTCACTGAGTCAGGTGTCTCATTTTTGAGTGAAAAATGTGTCGCATAAATTCTCAACGATTTAATGTCAACCAGGAGCTCGTAAGCTTAGAGGCACAACACAATATGTGCGAGGATTGAAGTTGTCTATTCTAAACTACTAAAGCAAAGAACATAAAAATAACATGA
>ML783617.1:94601-109001 GCA_009831015.1 Picea engelmannii | reverse complement strand
TTCCATCCTAAGATGATACAGCTTCTTTCGAAGAAACAACTTGTTTACTAGGGACTTTGATTGATACAAATTCCCTAACTTATCCCATAGTTCCTTGGCTGTAGATTCTCCTGAGACATTCAACAACACCGAATCTGCCAGGCGGAGTCGAATGGTACTCCTTGCTCTTCTGTCCAACTTGTCCCAATCTTCCTTTGACATACCAGTAACTAGTGTACTAGTAGTTTGTGTACTGGTAGTTTGTGTACGAGTAGTCTGTGTGCTTGTAGATGGTGTACCAGTAGGCTGTGTACCAGGATCCACAGCGATCCATTGTTCTTTGTCTACAAGAAGTTTCTCCATCTTGAGCTTCCATAGCTCAAAGTTTTTACCGTTGAACTTCTCTATCTCGATTCTATATGAGCTCGCCATTCCTCTTACTTTACTCGAATCTCCACTGCAAAAGCTCCCACTAAACCCAGGTTTATCACAAACCCAAGATAAACTTGATCTGTCAAGACCAAGCTAAACCCTCAGCAACAAAGGCGTCCCTCTGAAGCCAAAAACGTGCTCTGATACCACATGTAAGTTTTAAACCTTTGAATTAAAGCAATGCATATAGATTCTTAAGCAATACAGAAATTAATCAATGGCTCATACACATATTACACAGATTTTTACCGGAAACCCTCAACCGGGAAAACCTTTCTTATTTTCATTATATCGAATTTCACCATTCGCCATACAATATATACAATGTTTTTAGGTATTCCGTAGATACCAAAACCCTAATCCCTTAATCCGGGATTAATTTACAAATCAGCTAAAAATAGCAAAATCCGCTAAAAATAGCAAAAACCGCCCAAAATTACAAATACCTGCACCCCCCTGGGACCCCCCTAGGAAGCGCCCGGCGCAACGGCAGAGCCCTAGGTGTAGGGATCGTCAGACACAGTTTTCGTATTTGACGCACCCACACACACACACATGCAAAGAATATAACACATACCCAACAACAACTAGATCTTTGATGACCCCAAGACATTGCACCCTCCTTGAATTAAAAGAATACAAATCATGATAAGATTTTGTGATCTCTAATCCGAGCTCTTCCATAATTGTTTTGGGCATGAGATTATGAGATTCCCCAGAGTCCATCAGGAAATTATGCAGCACCTTATCATGTATGTTCAGTGATGTATAGAAGGGATGGGATGAATCATCTCTATATTCTACCATGGGACCTAAGATGTCTGATGGCTTCTCTTCTTGGAGATTTACCAAGTTTGTGGAATGGCAAGATGGATCAAACTGCAACAGCTTAGAGAGGGAACTTTTGAAGTCTTCGTACTTGAATAGCTCTGAAAGGGGAACAAGGATTCTAATCTTCTAAATTTCATGCTCAAAGTTAAAATAAGGAGGCTTCAAAATTTCTCTTACTTCTAGGACAAGGTCTTTGGCTATTGGTGGAGGATTCTGAGCCTTCTTTTCCTTGTTGTTGTTTGTTGCGTATTTAGTAGGATTTTCTTCTATGGAAGGCTGATCAGGGATGTCAGACTTTACTTCTTTCTTCTTTGAACTAAGGTTATAGATATTTGGGCTGCTATTGGTTCTCTCCCCCTTACTCAGCTCATTTATTTGATTGTCTAAGAGGCATTACTCGTATACAAATTGAGTCAAGTGAGGGAATGGGGAGGTGTATCCAAGACAATGGATTTCAAGATATAGTTCTTCCTCCTCTCCTTCTTCATTAGCAACAAGTTTATTTTGAAGAGGGGTTTGAATATTTTGATCATCCCTATCTCTGCTTCTAGGCTCTCTTGGCATAATCTGAGGAGAAACGTTATTCGGCTTCCTGAAGTTGCCTCTGTTATCAATATTTTGAGGATTTTTGTATGTCGGCTTCCCCTCTACTTCCAACCTTTCCATCCTAGTTGAAAGCGATTTTAGTAACTTGGTTACTTCATCCATTTGAGGGGGGGAAACAGAGGAACCGGAGGTGGAGGCTTCGGATTTTTTTCTTGGTATGTCTCTATCAACCTTATTCTTGAGTCGGTTAGCTGCCAAAACATTGGATTATACTTCCTGGGCTGCATCTTTCATATGAACCAAAGAAGTATCTCTTCTTTCTCTAAGCAGGAGGCAGAAATCAAGGTCAAAAGCACTAGCATAAGTGATTTTGGCAGAGGTTTCTGTAGGCTTTATTTCAGCAGGGATCTTATTGTACATTTTATTGAACCTTTTGGAGAAGTCAGAGACTGATTCTCCCTCTTTTCTCTTCATATACCCAAACTCTGTGATGTAATACATAAAGTCTTTTTTATCCCCCACTGTCTCAAGAAGGCATCATCTAGAACCTCAATCCCAGTAATGGATCTAGGGGTCTAACCTCTGAACCACTTTCTAACCTCACCATCGAGGCTCTGGACAAAGACTCTCATCCAGACATATTCATTTTCGATATTTAGATTGTCTGCATAATTATAGAAGGAAGCAAGGTTCTCTTCAATAGTTATATCCTCTTCTCTAGTGAACTTAGGCATATATTTCAGGTAATCTCCAATAGGGAGAGCATTCATTGGATGAGGTAGGACCAGAGGGGCATATCTTGCAGCCACTGTGGCATCCATTCTGTTTCTAGGGGGGTTGGCACCTGCCATAGGGATATGAGGTGGAGGAGAACTATGAGGGGAAGGTGTTAGAATAGGGGAGACTAGAACTGAGCTTCTGAGGGGAAAGAGAAACAACAGAGGATTTGGAGAAAAGGTTATCGGGCTTGGGGGAACAGAGGTTTCCCTTTCTGTGAAATCGGTAATTCTAACGGGAGGAGGAGTGGTAAAGCCCGGGGTAGGAAAATATTTTGAGGTGTTGGGTATAAACCACGGTACAATTATAGGAGAGAGAGGAGTGACAATGGTTTCTCCCTCCAATCCCAGACCAGGAGGGGAAATTTTAATAGGAACACTCCCAAAATTTAAAGTTCGAGGAACTCCAGTAGAAGTTATAATAGTAGAATGAGATGCAGAAATTGGAGTTCCTATAGGAGGATATTGAAAACCATCAGAAATACCTAGTTCAGCAGCATAGGTACCTCCATGAGGGGTCTTTCCTTTTCTGATAATCTTCTCTGGGTCAGCTTCATGTGTTGCTAAAGGTAGTTGTGGGGTAGACCTCGTGTGTCTGCCTCTCGAAGCCACAGCTGAAACTGTGGATTTGCCTTAATGGAGTCACCAGGTGCACAGTTGCAATCTTGATGTACTGGTTTCTGATGCACCTTCAGAACCAGTAAGCTTTGTCATTCAATCCCAGGGAAAATCTTCAACTTCGTCCCCGACAATGACACCAGAAATGTTAGCACCATAAGTCACCTCTGGATTGCATCAGAGGTAAGATTGATACCGATCGGTTTGTATGTCATGGTAAATAGTTTAAAGGGTGGTATAATGGATGTAGTCTCAAGATTGTATCACTTTAACTCAGAAAACTGAGTTGGTATGCCTAAGGCAAGTGAGTTATTGATCTAACTTCAGTCAGTAAGTTGTTGTAAAGGGTGAGTAGGGGGGAGAACTAGTGAGGAGATCTAAGGGCCTGTTGTGGACATCCGGTCTTCCAACAGCCTAAGGAAGAAAAGATTCAAGAAAGAGATCCCCTTGGGCTCAAATATTCAGACACTAAGATATGTCAAATGACACAGTTACAACAACACGATGATCAAACCTTCAACACAATACCACAGTAACAGCTCAACTGAATCCTCCATGCCCAAGCTACTTAGTATGAGAGGGGATAAGATAACACAAGAGACTGATCAAAAATGGTAAAAATATTGCAGTGATCAAACCTACATCACAACAACATCACAACCCTCGACGGGATCCTCCAATTTTGAGTGTCTTAACACAGTTTTTACGGAGAGATGGAAAGAAGATAACTTTCATTAAACAAGAAGTCTCAAAAGAATTTACATGACCAGAGAACCAGAGGCCTCATTAAAACTTTATAAGTGGGAGAATAACTCTACCATTGACATTTAAAATATATCAAAACTGAGTATTTATACTCAAAACAAAATCCTGGAAGCATAATCGAGAAGTTGCATTGAAGGCATTACGTGTGCATGCTTCCTGACAGACTGTGTATACAGTCTTTGTCCAGATGTGAACCTCTATCATACGCAAACGAGCCTCAGAACGAACATGTTGATGAGCTGACTAACTGGTGTTCCTTTCCTGTGCTTTCTACTTATGGCAGAAACAACATTTAGCCACCGCCAACCACCTTCATAACTGCTTCATTGGAATCGGGAAAGGCTCAAGTCAACTCTGCAACTGCAAGGCGTGGCAGCCTCAACATTCGTTGTCTGGAACTGAGATGGATGCTTACGGGGAAGCCTAATGGTAGACGTTGTTTTCGACGAAGTGATTGGCGCACTCGATATGGAGTAGCAGGCGGGAGACAACCAGGTGAATAGTTGTGGATGAACGAGGAGACTAAGGATAGAGTGGGGCCACACAAGCAACACTGAGGTGTAATGGGATGGAGGCGATGTAGAGTGAGGTGGCACAGGTGGCAGGAGATGAGAAAGGGACAGCTACCGGAGGGACAGTGAGTGAAAGACTGATGGAGGGAGCGGAAGTGATGAGGGGAGGCCAATTGTCGGCCTGGGATAAGACACTATGTGCACATGCGCATATCGGGGCTGCAAAAAGTAGTTTGGAACCTCCCCACTTTTGGGATCGATGTGTGTCTTTGGCCGACACGTAGCACCTTCACAAACCACAGCTGTTTTCCCCAGCATGCTCTACCTTTTTTTATCCTATGTGCATGTTGAGGCCCCGATATGGCCATCGATCATTGATCCAGGGTGCTCATATCTCAACTGCCCAGATTTGTGTGCATCTTATCATGTCACACCAAAACGTCTCATCACACCTCCGACTTAGGATATAATCCAAAATGTGGGTTTTTTTCCCATTTTCTTTCATTCCTTCGCCAAGGAACCAACTTCTTAGGAAAACAACCCCCCCTACAAATAAATGTGATAACATCACCCAATAGAAATCGTCAATCATCGATGCTCATCTCGGTGAAATTAGCGAATTGTTTTGTCCAACCAAGATAAATATTCAATTGTCGATGGTCAGGTTGGCGAAATGAACAAAGTGTTTTTTTTGTCCAAAAGAATTTATCGATTGTCGATGAAGGGAAAGGGGAGGATGTCATGTCATTCCATGTCATCATCCACATGTTATGCCATGTCAACGTCCATATTTCCTGCCATTCTATCTATATCTCCATGTCAACATCCACATTTCATTCCATGTCAACATCCATGTGTCATTCCACATCAGCCAAGTTGTCATGTCAGCCAAGAAAAAACTGATCACCGATGATCGGGGTTCAGAACAATTCATGAACAAGTTTAAGTTTGTCAAGGAAATTGTTGACCGTCGATGATCGGGGTTAAGTGAAATTTGAGAGAAATTATGGTTCATCGAATAAAATCAATGATCATTGATGGAGCAATTGGGATTCGACGAAATTTGTGAGCAAGTTTGGTTTGCTAAAGAAAATCGTCAATCGTTGATGGAGCTTAGGATGTTGGAAAATCAATGGTCTTGATTTCTTTCAAGTGGATATCAGCGATGGATATTAATATGTGGGCTTGGGAAAGATTTAAATGATCGATGATTTGGATTAAAAGACTGATATAATAGTTAAACTTTCATTTTTCTACGAAAAATTTCATATTTTCGAAGGCCATCAACTTGCAAGGGGCATTTTGAGGTCATAAAAAAAATTTTTAGGTAGTCAAAATCGATATAATTGTGTATATCTTTGGTACACACAATATATGCTACTTAAAATGAAGAACTTGGAAAGAGATTTCCAATGAGATATTTTGAGCATAAAACGGAGCTAGTATGAGGAAATTACAGTTGAAACATTACAAAGGTATATTTTCGGCACCATTTTACTTTCACGAACCATAACTATCAGCTTGGAGCTCGGATTTGGGAAAGTGAGCAGTCAATGGAAAAGTCTTAAGGAGGAGAAATCGTCTATCAACCCATGATTTTGAATTGATCAACACATTTTCTCATAAAATAAAATGAAATTTCAAACAGTAAAAATAGAGCAATGAGTGGAAATTGCAACTTGAGAAGTTGTAACTTTTCGCTCAGAACTTAGAATGAGGCATGAGTACAACCGTTGGAGAGTTGTTTCAGAAAGGAATGTATCTAAGGAACCATAATTTGGATTAGTTCATTTTTTTTCTTCATAATTTGAAATGAAGAATGACATGTAATCTAATTAATTAATATTTTGTAATATGTCTAATTCTAACAACAATTGTTGCATGCAAATTCTTACAGAATTAGAGGTACATGAAAGAATAATTTAGTTCCTATATGAGAACTAGAGATATGGAAGAAGATTCCTAAGGGTCTTACATCCATGAGGAGGAGGTAAAAGGTCATAGGTCTGCATGTCAGCGTGGGAAATGTAGAGACTGAATCTAATGGGCGTAGGAGTATAGTTGAGCATGTAGAGCTAGTTGAGGTTGTGAGAAGTCTGTAGAAGGAAGTGTAGAGTTATAGAGTGAACAATGAAAGGATGATGAGGGATCACGAAGAGATACTACAGATTCTGAATATGTTGTAGAAGCAAGTTAATAAACATTATGGCACAAAACAAGAAGCTAGTGCAAGACAATTAAAAACATCCAGATCTCTTGATTGGAGGATGATCATGGGGGATCTATACAATAAAGAAGTGTCAGAATACATCAACATCATCATTCCCTAGGTCACTTAACTAGAAGAAAATATGTACATTCAAGATCAGAAAGCATCCCAAGCATGTCCCATGTTAGACGTCAGAGGAGGAGACATGGGTCAAATAGCTTGTAAGGGGAGCTCGAGAAGATCAATCCACAGTCATTTGATGGAGATAATAGGAAGGGAGAAGATGCAAAAGCATGGTTTCTGGGAATGAGGAAATACTTCTAGTTGCATGATTACTCATCAAATGTAGAACCGATAATTTTTGTTGGACAGTTGGTTTTCATTGATGTCAACCCTTAGATATTGATGTCAACCCTTAGAGATTGATGTCAACCCTTGGATAGCTCTAGAGATGTTGGAAATTTGTATGATCGAGATTGATGGTGAGTTATTTTGGTGCATTTGATATAGTCTACACATCCCTAGAGGTGTGGTTATGGGACTCAAAGTTAATTGAGGAATATGGAAATGAAGGATAGTGAAATTGCAGGTAAGACTATCATGGGTGGATAGTACACGTTGTGCCATTTCGGGTGATATGTGGATTTATTGACTTTGATATTTTACCATCATAGAAGGATAATGAATGAAAAAAGAGTAAATGGAAAGCTACAGGATTCAAGAGATTCCATATGGATTAGATTGATGACAAAGCATCTAGCTATTTGATCCATAATTTCAGGGATCTTAATAGTGTTTTCAAGTAGAATATCAGTCAATGCAATTTGTTCGAAACTTTCAGGTAGAGGATCGACCATCCAAATATGAAATCGCAACTATATGACATAGCATCCCAATCTTCTAGGCACAGAATCAACAAAAGGAGGTAGACCCATATTTCAAGGCAACAATGAAGGGGATTTTATCCAATTTTTAGGAAGGGAATTTCACTCTCGTTTTCAATAGCTTGAGACATGGCAACCAAATTATATTTTTAGTTGATTTTTTATTTGATTTTATTTCCAGCAAAATAGGAACAATTGCATAATTGTTTTTATTATTTAAACTATCAGTTTTTATGTAAGAGAGGGTTTGACCTTCAGCTGGAGAAAAAAACTATTGTATTGTGTATCATTTTTCCTAAATATTTTATGAGTTAATGCAGAAGTACAATACTTTCATGAAGCAGAGATTCATCAAAGTGATGTTCTAAGTATGTATTTTCCTTTGTAATGCGCATTTCCGTTAATGTTTATTCTCTTCCAGTATTTGACTGAGAGTATATGTTTGGAATTCATCTTTATTTGATCCTCCATTCATGCAGTGAATACTTGTTTGTGTTAAGGATTTCATGTTCAGAATTCATTTGTATTTGGTGCTCTATCCATGGTAATCTATCTCCTTTCTGTTTTTCTTCTAAAGTTACATTAAGAACTCACCCTTTGTTAAGTGCTTTTATTGTCATGGGCTGTCCTTTTCTCTTTTATGTTGCCATCCAAATACTATTCATTCTATGAAGAACAATACTTACTTTGCCTTTGCCTTCTCCTTCTGAGAGTACAACACCAACTATTGACTCGATATTTTTCAGGCTTTGACTCCATTGCCCAATGTTTTCCTTCTATTTCTTGTCTTACCAACCCTTTTAAAACAAAAACAAAACATGTCCTATTGCAGAATATTACCTATGTGTGCTCATTGCTAAATATTTTTGAGTATTTTAAATCTTTACATACTTGAGAGAGCCCTCTCTAGTTGTATAGGTCATAATACAACCTAAAGTGGTTTGTGGTTACCTATGTGGTTTCCCTCCTAAAACCAAGGGAAATTATAGAGTGATATCAGGACCATTCAAAGATGGAGGCTCTAACTCAGAGAACATATCAGAGGGAAAATCAGAAGATCGGGAAGACTCAAGAAAGAAATTGCAGAAGGAATCTAAGAAAGAGCAGTCAAGTTCTAGTTTCGTTAACATTTCACAATCCCTATTCAGGATGGAAGTGAAAGTGGACATAAATCCATACCAATGTGACATTGATGCATTAAAATTGAATAATTGGTTGCAACAATTGGAATTTTGTTTTAGCGTTCACCATGTAGATGAAAGGAAGAAGATTTCATTTGCTAGATTGAAGTTAGAGGGCCATGCTTTAACCTGGTGGAAAAGCCACACATAAACACTTAGGTTGGAGGGTAATCCACTAGTAACTAGGTGGAAGGAATTCAAAACCCTCATCAAGTCCCAATTCTACCCTATCGGGTATGTATAGGACCAATGGATTCGGTGGCAGTACTTTAGAAAAAGGCAGGGGCAAGGTGTATAGGAGTACACCACTGAGTTCGGAAAGATGGCCATCATGATGGGTATCTCTCCCAAGAACCGAGATGTACTCCTCAAGTATCTAGGAGGTTTACATAGTCATATACGAAAGCAAGTGATGCTCTTCAAGCCAAGGAAAATGGATGAGGTGTGTGTACAGGCACAATACCTTAAAAACATAGGCCAAAAGAAGGGGCAACCAAGTGATTCAAAGTAGAAAGTGCACCAGGAATATTCCAAGGAGAGGAAGAAGAAGTGGAAAGGGGGGAAAGATAAAAAGATAACAGCCAATGCACAACAGAGTAAAGATCCTAGAAACCATTTCAATCATTGCAACATTGATGGCCACACTAAGGGAAAATGTTGGAAACTACATCCAGAGCTCAACCCAATAAATCACAAGAAGGACAAAAAGAAAAAGAACCTTATAGCCATAGATTCGAGCAATCAGGTTGAAAATAGCTCAGATGTAGATGAAAATATTTTATGCAAATAAGTGCAGAAGGAGGTGAATCTAAGTGGCCTCCATCACTGGGAAGAGAAGGAGATGACCAAGCTCTCCCACATCAAGATTCAGGTCAAGAAGACCAAGATAGATGCTTTGTTTGACTCTGGTTCACAGGATAATCTCATAGCAACGGATCTGGTTAGCAAGCTTGGATTGAAGGTTCATAATCATCATATCCCCTATCCATTTAGTTGGTTAAACAAGGATGCATAGATGAAGGCAATGGAACGTTGTAAGATTAAATTAGTTGTAAGTGATGATTTTATCGATGAAGTGGAATTGGATGCAGTACCCATTAATGTATGTGGAATAGTGTTTGGAAGCCCTTACATGTATATGAGGGATGCAATCTTCTACGGAGAGCCAACCTATACCAAATGATCAAGGATGGGATGTCCTTCATCATCAACGCACATAAAGGCAAGTCAAAGATCTCACTTGTAAGTTCCAACCAAGCCAAGAAGTTGACTATTTCTAGTAACAAATATGTTTTTCTTTTCTTAAGAGAAAATCAGTCTGATGATGAGTCAATGAGAGTGAAGGCATCCCTCGAGGGGTGTACTAAAGAGAAGAAAAATCAATTAGAGGAGTTGCTACAGGCATATAAAGGAGTGCTCCAGGAGAATAAAGGGATACCACCTAAGAGCGAAGTGGAGCACGAAATACAATTATTGCCAGACTCCCCATTTCCAAATATTGGGTTTTATAGATAGTCTGTTCTGGAAGCAAATGAAGTGAAGAAGTAGTTGTTGGAGAAGGTTATGATTCGACCAAGTACCTCACCTTGTGGGTCACCCATCATAATTGTTCCAAAGAAGGATGGGCCTTGGAGAATGTGTATCAGTTACATGACATTGAACAAGATTACACTGAAGAATCGGTACCCCCTGCCAAGGATTGATGATCTGTTAGACCAGTTGTAGCATGTCAAGTAATTCACTAAGATAGATTTGAAATCAGGATATCACCATATACGGGTCAAAGAAGAAGATACCTAGAAGAAAACCTTCAAGACAAGGTAAGTTTTGTAAGAATGGTTGGTTATTCCATTTGGTTTATGCAATGCATCGGCTACATTTATGAGACTAATGAATGATTTTTTACACCCTTTTCTAGATTCATTTGTTATTGTTTATTTGGATGATATACTGGTTTATATCACTTCCTGGGAGGAGCACATCTCACATCTTATGCAGGTGTTAGAGACTCTGAAAAAGCACCAGTTGCTAGCTAATCTCAAGAAATGTGAGTTTTCTCAACAGTCTTTGTTGTATTTGGGGTATGTGATCGATGGAGGGGAGCTCAAGATATATCCTGTGAAGATCGAGGGCCATCATGAAATGACCAGTTCCTACAAATGTCACTGAAGTTAGGAGTTTTGTTGAGGCATCACAATACTTCTGAAAGTTCATAGCTTCATTTTCAGTTGTAGTTGCACCACTCCACGCCATAACAACAAGTGGTAAGAGTTTCTAGTGGAACAAAGTTACCGACTTAATGAGAATTGTGACCTCAAAACGAGAGCTCTAGCCCAAAAATATCATATTTTTGAGGGAAAAGCACCAAAATCAACCCCCAAATTAAAAAGTGGTGCTACCGGTAGCACCATTTTTGGGGGAGGTGGTTAAAATTGTAACTTGTTTGAAATTGCATCGTTGACATTGCGAATAGAACCCTAAAATTGACCCTTGAATCGAAAAGTGATACTATCGTAGCACCATTTTTGGGGGAGGTGGTTAAATTTGCAACTTGTTTCAAATTGCTTGAAATCACACCCTTGACATTGCGAACAAAACCCTGAAATTGACTCTTGAATCGAAAAGTGATGCAACTAGTAGCACCACTTTTTTTTTGAGTTAAAACTATGGTGTAATTCAAATTGCGGCCTTGACCACTAGCTCCGCCGCAAATAAAATATCGAAAATGAACTCCTAAATCTAACAGTGTTATTACTTGATAATTTATGAATTGACTAATCTTTTTTTTTAATAATTTACATTAAGAAAATAATTAAATTGACAAAAAAACACTCGTAAACAAATTCCTCTTTTTTAAAGAAAAAAAAATCTTTTAGAAATAAAGAAAAAAAAATTGTTAAAAAAAATGGAAACCACAACTTATAAAAAAAAATAATAAAATCTAATTTTTTTGGAAAAAATAAATAAATAAATACCCTTAAAGCACTAAATTTAAAACACCAAAACATGAAAAAACAATCCTCATAAAAATAAAAATAAAATTTATAAAAGAAAATAAAAAAACATTTTAAAAATTAAAATTAAAACATAGAAATAAATTTTAAAAAAAAATAAATAAAACGCAATATTTTTTAAAAAATTAAACATTTAAAAAAAATTACAACAACAAAATTAAAAAATCTACTAAAATTTTAAAGTTTAAATATAATACAAACATTAATTTTTTTTTTAAATCAATAAAAGTTTAAATTTTAAATTTATTATAAACATTTAAAAAAAAAAGTAATAATAATCTTCATCATCATCATACATAAAAGTGTGAGATAGGGTCGCTCGGACGGAAACCCTACGCTGCCTGGCAAGGGTTTGAAGAAGCCGAGACTGCAGGTGCGAAATCTGTAGAGGTTCGCAGGCCCCTCCTCTGGTAGGGTGCGAACCTCTATTACTCACCCTTACGCAACTTCCCGGAAGCACATTCTCGCAGGCTGCTTTCCTTTGGGGAGCGATCCACTTCCACTGTTCGAGAAGTGTTGATCTGAGGCCGCAGATCGTTGGAGAGGGGTTTGTACGCATTCTAGAAGGGTGTTTGACAAGGAGAGGCGCGCGCTTTCCTATGCTGATGTGGAGGCGGATCGCTGGTGAAGAGGAGAGCAGTGAACGTCGGGATTAGTTGCATGCATATTCGTTTGCATGCATGCTATAATCGTGCCATTCCTCGTTGCGCCCTCAGACGAAGCCTGTCAGATCAGATCGAAGCTTTTGGATTATTGGGAGCATTCCTGCGCACCCCCGTGGATGTAGAGCTCTAGCTGAGCCTCTCCAATGGAATCCAGTGGGGGTTATGCCCCTCCTCTCAGCCCGCCCCCGGAGATCTCTGCATTCAAAGCATTGATTGCTGCATCCACAAAACGCCCTCTCATGGAAAGCCAGCAGAAGTTCATTAAGAAATTAGACTCGATACCCACGGTAGCTCTCCCTGAAGAAGAGACATGCAAAGTTGCTCTAAATCTCGCCGAGAGAGGGTTAATAGGCAAGTTCACGGGCCTTTGGCCATCCCCAAAATCGGTAGAGGATTGGACACAAAGAAACTGGTCACCCTTGATTAAAGAAGGGGTCAAGAGTTATTTTGTGGGCAAGGGGTTCTTCATATTCGTCTTCGAAAGTTCGGAGGACAGAAGCCTAATCTTCAGAAACGACCCTTATTTCATGGGTCCTCAAGGCCTATACTTAAACAAATGGTCTCCCGACTTTGATCCCTCTCAGGATGTTCCTTCTACTGTTCCGGTGTGGGTGCGTCTCCCTCACTTGCCCCTTCACTGCTAGAACCAAAAAACCTTCCAGATCATCGGCAATGCGCTCGAAAAATACATAGATCAAGCAGCAAGGAAAGATCAATTCTCATGCGCTCGAATATGTGTCGAAGTCGACCTAGAAGAAGGCCTGCCTGAAGCAATCAAGCTCACCGTTGCTGGGTGGACTCACATCCAGGAACTGGATTACGAGTAGCTTCCTTTCAAATGCAGACACTGCCACGGTCATGGTCACTTCGCAAAGCACTGCAAGAAAAAAGCAGAGGAGAAATCAGACAATACAAAAGAGGATCAATGGACAGTAGTACAAAAGAACAACCATCAAAAAAAGGGAAATGGCAAAAGGCATACTGCAGGATCCCCAGGAAGTTCTAAGAGCAATCAAGCAAATGAAGCAGCACCGAAGGAACAAGAAAACACACAGAACATCTCAGCAGGAGCGACCCAGGAAAAGCAGGAACAAATAGAAGCCCCTCCACCCAACAAAGAAGGGGAAGCAGCTATACATATAGAGGTTACACAAGACAGCCCCCCCAATCCTACTTATGTTGAAATAACAAAGAAAAAACAAGTGGATAGCGCGGGTTCTTCAGAGGATGAAACCTTTGAACGTTCCTCCAAAAGAGAAGGCAGGAAATCCCGCAAAGAATTAAGGGAAGAGGAAGCAGAGAGACTCAAAGTACAAGGAAGTCAATCCACCATAGAAATGTCCATGGGCAGAAATACCAGATCAAGGCCTTCAAATGGAGGCCCTTCTCCCTCCTCTTAAGTAAACCATGAAGCTCACCTCTTGGAATTGTAGAGGACTTGGGAACGCCTCCAAAGCTGAAGCAGTCAAGGACCTCCAGAAAATAGAACCTTCAGACATCCTCTTGCTCCAAGAGACAAAGATAGAAGACCGAATGCTTCTAGACATCAACAAATCAAAGTGGAAGAAGAGTGCTGGCAAAGCAATAAGTTCAAGGGGCTCTTCCGGAGGGCTGGCAACTCTTTGGACAGAAGATGCATTTCTGCTTAACAAATCCTATGAAACCCAACATTGGATCTTCACGGAGTTGACACATAGTGCAAGTAAGTTGACTATCTCACTCTTTAATCTTTATGTCCCTGTCATGTACTCCGAAAAACGAGAATGTTGGGCCTCTCTCTCGGCATTTTTAGATCAGCACAATCCAAGAAACATTATCCTAGCAGGTGACCTCAATATAGTTCTAAAATCAAAAGAGAAAAGGGGTGGCTCCAATAGTAGAGACCCGATGCTGACCTTTGTGGAAGAAATTCAACAGCAATGGGACCTTTTAGACTTCAGTCCCATACGTGGCCTCTACACTTGGTCAAATAATAGAACTGGGACAGA
>ML783617.1:57509-91120 GCA_009831015.1 Picea engelmannii | reverse complement strand
ACTAAAAAAAAAAAATTATAACTTAAAAGAAAAATTTTAAATTTTGAAATTTTTATTTAATAATTAAAAAAAAAAATGAGGCGTGTGAGCTATTGGGCGTCGTGGGTGTTAGGGGCGATGCCCAGCCCCCCACGGGCCAAGGTTTGGTCACCCATGGGACCAGGTCCTGGCCCGTGGGGGGCTTGGGCGATGTTGGGCATCACAGCCCTGTCACCCATGGTGCCCAACAACCCCATTTATTTTAATTATTAAATATAAATTTTTAATTTATGTTTTATTTTTATTTTTTTAAGTTATAATTTTTTTTTATTTTAAGTGTTCAAAATAAATTTAAAATTTTATTATTAATTTAAAAAAAAAATGATGTTTATAATAAATTTAAAATTTAAACTTTTATTATTTTTATTTTCTTAAATTTAATGTTTGTAGTGTATTTAAATTTTAAATTTTATGGTGTTTTTATTATTTTTGTTGTTTTATTTTATTTTTTTTAAATATTGTGTTTTAGTTAGATTTTTTTTTTTAATTTATTTGTGTGTTATAATTTAATTGTTTTTTATTTTTTTTATAAAAAAAAATTGTCTTTTTTAGGGGGGCACTGTATGGATCTAGTGGACACAGAGCTTTTGATTACTATTGGAATTTAGGAATAGCCACCAACATCAGAGCAGAAGCTTATGCTTTGTTCAAGCGCATCCAATTGGTCAAGTAACGACAAATTCTTTATTTCAATATAATCGGGGATTCCAAGAACTTGATCAGAGTTTTGGTTTTTGACTCCTCACCAAAGGATATTCATTTAAATAAACTTTTGGATCATATTCATTTTTTACTTCGAAACCTCCAAGTGAAATTCTTCCATATGGTCCGACAATATAATAGTGCAGTCGACAAAATGGCCAATTTGGCCATAGGAAAGCCCCCGGGTCTCCTAAGGGATGAAGAAGTGGAGATCTTCCTCTCCCCTCCATGATCATATGGTAGGGCCCTCAAATTTTTTTTCCTTCAACGTGGCCCATGGGTGGATGTGTGGGAGTGGTACTTGGGTCTTATACATGCACCTAGTTTCGTGGATTTGGATAAGACATAGCTATGACAACAAAGGTAGAGTTATTAAGACAGAGGGTGAGTGGAGGTCTGATCTGCGTGCGGTGAATCACTGCCAGTACCATTGCATAGGAGAAACAATGGCTTTGGTCATGATAGCACTTGCTCTGGAAATTGGAAATGCACAGACAGGACATTGGAAGCATGTTAATTTGGCAATGGACGTAAGCAAGAGTGTGGTGGTGGAGGTTGGATGCGAGCGAATATGGAAAGTTCAGGCATTTCAGGTACGCTCTAGTTTAAGTAATCATTTCAGTAGGATAATCTCTCCATGTATTTTCATAATGAGGAATAGAGGAGGAAGCGTGGTTAAAAACAAAATTGGAGATGCTTGGGTTGTCAGTTGGAAGCATCTCTCTATCTCCTTGTCCTTAGTGTTTCCTAGTTTTTTCTCACTGGGCAGGTGTGTTGTCTTGGTGGTAGCTATGAGGGGTAGGCGTTGGGTTACCCGCTTTAGAATAGCTTTGAATTCTTCCATTCACATTATGGTGTTTCCATGGTTGGCTTGGTTACTTGGGATTAGTGATGGACCCATTTCGGCGTCAGTTTTACCCCACAAAGAATATTTCATCCCCACTATGAAGATCGTTCCAATATGGAAAGGAATGGACCCACGTGATCCTGGGCATTTAAATGATAGAGAAATAGAATAAAATGATTTTGGAGACCGAAAGAGATTTTTTATCAGAGTATGTGCTCTTAGTTCGACCGTCTCTTATGCTCTGGATACTTTGGTACAACATCGCACTTTAATTGGCCAACTCCAAGACGAAATTTATGCTTTGAGGAGTCAGAACAAAGATCCTCAGAGGAGATTGGATTAGAGAGAGGAGACCAAAGTTCATTTATCATCACCAAGCAACACAAGAATTGTATCAGACGCATCAATAGCTCCAATACCAAATCTCAACGAACCTATGGTTAAGGATTGGAATAAGCAGGGAATTTCAAGCCTTCAAAATGAAATTGGTAGTTGATCTAAAAATCATTTCAAATTATATATATCTTTCCTCAGTATATGCATAGCTAGTATTTATCACCATCTGCATATTTTTCAAAGTTGTAGTAGTGCTAGAATATGGAGCAATATTAGGGGAAAGCTAGAATTTTGTTGGGAAATAGGCTTAGTCCAACCAGTTTTGAATAGCTATAGCTATTAACTCCGAATCTAATCTATTGTAACTCAGTGGTCTTGACCACACCATTTTAATACAAAATATTTCCCAATTTGTGTAAACAATTTTTTTTTAGTGTTTTAAATTTAGTGCTTTAAGGTTTTTTTTTCCAAAAAATATAGATTTTACTATTTTTTTGTGCATTTTAGAATTTTTTTATTAAAAGTTGTGGTTTCCTTTTTTTTCAAACATTTTTTTTTCTTTATTTCTAAAAGATTTTTTTTTCTTTAAAAAAGAGGAATTTGTTTACAGGTGTTTTTTTTACCAATTTAATTGTTTTATTAATGTAAATTATTAAAGAAACTAAAATTAGTTGATACATAAATTATCAAGTAATAACATTGTTAGATTTATGAGTCCATTTTCAATGTTTTATTTGCGGCAGAACTAGTGGTCAAGGACGCAATTTCAATTACGATATAGTTTAACTCTAAAAACAAAGTGGTGCTACTGATAGCATCACTTTTCGATTCAAGGGTCAATTTCAGGGTTCTGTTCACAATGTCAAAAGTGTGATTTCAAGAAAGTTGCAAATTTAACAACCTCCCCAAAAAATGGTGCTACCGGTAGCATCACTTTTAAATTCAAGGGTCAATTTCAGGGTTATATTCGCAATGGCAAGGGTGTGATTTCGAACAAGTTGCAATTTTAACCACCTCCCAAAAAAATGGTGCTACCGATAGCACCACCTTTTGAAATAGGTGTAAAAATAACCACTCTAAAAAAATGAGAACTCTAGAGAGTTCTCGTTAAGTTGGTAACTATGTTGTGGGGGGAGAATCAATAGAAGGCCTGTGATGAACTGAAAAGAAATATCAGTCAAGCACCAATGCTCACACTACCAAACTTGTAGAAGCCCTTGGAAGTGGAGACAAATGCAAGTGGATATGTCATGGGAGTAGTACTAATGCAACAAGGAAGACCCGTATGCTATCATTCTGAAGTATTTCAAGGGGTGGCTATTTGATGGGAAAGGAGACCATTATCCACATAGATCACCAGCCACTACAATATTTGTAGGCCCAGAGCAAGCTACAAGAAACCAGGCATTACAAGTGGATGTGTTTTTTACAACAACTTCATTTTGGTCATAAAGTATAAGAAGGGTAGCACAAATAAGTTGGCAGACATGCTTTCACAGTCACCCACATCCAAGATTATAGCTTTGGGAACTCTGATGCACATGGAGCCTTTTGCCCATGATGCATATAAAAAGGCATACATAGAAGATGAGGATTTCAAGGAGGTGTTTCAGCCGCTATAGAGCCAAATTAATATAGAAGAAGGTGATGGCAAGGTTGACTATCATTTCCAGAATGGGTTACTCTACAATCCCGACAAGCTCTATGTTCCTAAGGGTGAATGATTGAAGCTTATCAGAGAGGTTCACGCCTCCAAGGTTGCAGGACATTTTGGTGTTGTGAAGATAGTTGCTAACTTATAGAGGTATGTGTATTTACCCAAAATGCAAGAAGATTTAGCATGATCTATTAGAGGATGTATATTTTGTTGTATCAGCAAGCCCAACAATAGCAAGCAAGGTCTATGTCATCCCTTACTTGTACCCACTTGACCTTGGGAAATCATTTCCATGGATTTTTTGGAAGGTTTACCAACAACTAGGAAGGGACATGAATATCTATTTGTGGTAGTTTATAGGTTCAACAAAATGTGCATTCTCATGCCTTGTAAAAAGACCATCAATGGACAAGAAGTAGAAAATAAGTTATTTGAACAAGTCTGGGTGCACTTTGGGATGCCAAGGAGCATCATCTCAAATAGGGATACTAGATTTCTTAGTGCATTTTGGACTACATTATGGGAGAAGATGGACACTAAGTTGAAGTGGTCTACAACATTCCATTAGCAGATAGATGGGCAGAAGAAAGTAATCAACAATACTTTGGCACAGCTTTTGAGGGGTTACAATCAGAAGCATCTAAAGACTTGTGATGAAAATCCGATCTATATACAACACCTTTATAACAGAGTAGTCCACACTTCTACTGGTAAGTCACCTTTTGAAACTTACTTTGGGTATTTTCCACCTTCACCCTTAGATGTTGTATATGGACAACAAGGAGGAGTGAGGGATGGCCTCACAGGAGATGCATTGAAAGAAAAAAAATTGTTGAGAATATTAGGCAAATCCATATGCAAGTACAAGAGACATTGAATAAGTCACGGGAAAAGTACAAGGCTAGACATGACCAACATAGAACAAAGAAAAAATTTAGAGTGGGAGATAGAGTATGGTTACAACTGAATAAGGAAAGATTACAGGGTCCCGGTAAGAAGATCAAGGCTTTGCGGTATGGTCCTTTTGAGGTATTGGAAAAAGTGGGAGATAATGTCTACAGACTCATTCTACCCCCATACATGTGCATTTAATTAGTAGTGAATGTGGAGAATCTCAAACTCTATGAGTCCTCCATGTTGGATCAGAAGGGGGAGTAGGTCCTACCTTCCATAGAGGATATTGCACCAAATGCTCAAGCAGAGTTGGCATAAGACATAGTTTTTCATAAGCGGTCCATAAATACAAGACAAGGGCAGCATGACCTTTGACAGATTGGGTTGAAAAGACAACTTCTAGGAAAATAAAAGTGGTACTCCAGGGAGAAGGTAGAGGATAAATTTCCTCACCTCATTTAGTAAATCTTTTGGGGACCAAAAGCCTCCCTAAACAGGGAGGAAAAAATGTGACATGTTTCCCAAGGAATTTTTTTTTCTCAAACCCCCCTGCATGCCTGGCGCAATGTAGAAGACACTGGAGCTAATTGTGAAAAGAATATAAAACAAACCCAACATTCTCCCACTTATTGTTTTCTTTGCATATAGGGGGTTATAGTGTTACATAGTCAATAATCTAGGGTAGTAATGCCCATTGATCCTCTACACCAAGAGAACTTCTCAGTGCTCACAGATTTTGTTAATGAATCTATAACATTCTTCAAAGTGTCCACCTTCATAAACAACACTTTATTTTCTTCAACCATGTCTCTTACAAAGTGATATTGAACATCAATATGCTTTGTCTTTGAATGATAAGTTGGGTTCTTCGCCAGAAAAATTGCACTCTCACTGTCATAATCTATCCTTACAGCTTGTTGTACCAACCCAATACTTGGACACAATCTTTGTAACCATAATAATTCCTTGCTTGCATGAGTGGTTTCCATGTATTCAGCTTCTATAGTTAAAAGTGCCACTACAAACTGTCTTTTTCTCATCCAACCGATTGCTCCTCCAAACAGGTTAAACACATACCCGCTTATAAATCTCCTATGATCCATATCTCCAGCCCAATATGCATCCACAAAACCATGTATTTCCAACACTCTATCCAATCTTGGTGTTCCTTGGTAGCACAACCCATAGCTAGCGGTGCCACGAAAATACCTGAAAACCTTCTTTACTGTTGTCCAATGCTCCTTCCCTGGTTTTGACATATACATGCTTAAAAATCCCACTGCATGTGCAATGCCCGGTCTAGTACAGACCATTGTATACATCAAACTACCAACTGGACTCGCATATGGAATATGATACATGTCATCCTCCTCTTCCTATGTCTTGGGACATTGATCCAAAGATAAATTTACACCAACAGGAATAAGGACCTTGACCAGTTTACATTCCTGCATATTAAACCTATGCAATATTGTCTCGACATATTTTCTCTGATTTAACCAGAGTTTCTTCTTTTCCCAGTCTCTTTTAATTTCCATGCCCAAAATGAAATTTGCAGCACCGAGATCCTTCATGTCAAATTTAGAGGACAACTGATTTTTCACATCCTAGATAATCTACGTTTTGTTTCCTATCAGCAACATGTCACCCACATACAAGACCAAATAAATCAAATGATCACCAATTAATTTAAAATACACACAGTGATCCTCTTTGCTTCTTGTGAAGCCAAGTTCCAGCATATAAGTATCAAATTTTTTATACCACATCCTTGGTGATTGTTTTAAACCATACAGGGACTTTTTCAGCTTGCATAGCAGCTTCTTCTTTCCCTTCACAACAAAGCCTTTTGGTTGCTTCATATAGATTTCTTCTTCCGGATCCCCATGTAGGAATGTTGTCTTCACATCCATTTGTTCTACTTTAAAATCAAATGCAACAATAAGAGATAAAATAAATCTAATAGAAGTTAACTTGGAAACAGGAGAAAAAATCTCACCAAAATCAATTCCCTCAACCTAGGAATAACCCTTTGCTACTAACTGAGCTTTGTATTTCTCCACTTTGCCTTCTGCATTCAACTTCTTTTTAAATACCCATTTGTTGCCAATGGGATTTCTTCCAGTCGAGAACTCCACTAGTTCCAAAGCCTCATTCTTATCCAAGGTTGTCATTTCTTCAACCATGTCCTTTTTCCAAAGTTTTCCATCCTCTGAATCCATTGCTTCCCTAACATTTCTAGGATCATCATCAATAATAGACAAAGAAAAATTTCAATGGAAATTAGATGGATTATACCTTTCGAGTATCCCTTTTTCCCGCACCGATCTCCTCAATACTGGAGTATGGGGATCTTCTTCTTCTTATTCTTGTTCTTTTGTAGAGTCTAATTCATCATCCTTTGGCTCAAACTCTATTTTCTCTGGTTCTTCCTTACTTGGTAGGACTTCCTGTTTGAAAACATCCTTCATTTCTCTAAATACCACATCTCGGATATACACAACCTTCTTAGTTTCTGGGTTCCAAATATTATAACCTTTGAGACCATATTTATACCCAATAAAGATACACTTTTCAGCCTTCTTATCTAGCTTACTCCTATTTTCCTTAGGAACATGAACATAGGCCTCACAGCCAAATACCTTGAGATGTGTAAGAGACTGTTTCTTACCATTCCACACCTCTTGTGGAGTATTATCATCCAATGTTGATGAGGGTGATATGTTGACCAAGTAACATGCAGTACTCACTGCCTCTGCCCAAAATTCTTTCCCTAACCCGACACCACTGAGCATGCACCTTGTTTTTTCCATCAGCGTCTTGTTCATCCTTTCTGCAACTCCATTCTGCTAAGGTGTATATGGAGTAGTCTTATGCCTTGCTATACCACACTTATTACTGAATTCTTCAAATTCATTCCCACAAAACTCTCCACCATTATCTATCCTCAACACCTTAATTATTTTCTATGTTTAATTCTCAACAAGAACCTTAAACTCTTTAAACCTATCAAAGACTTCAGATTTCTTCCTGAGGAAATACATCCAAGTATTCCACAAGAAGTCATCTACAAATGAGGCATAGTACACATATTTTCCCAATGATGGAACCGACACGGGTCTAAACACATCATTGTGCACTAGCTGTAAAATTCCTTCTGCCCTCGTTGCACCAGAGGGGAATCTTACCTGATTATACTTCCCATATACACAATGTTCACAGAAATCAAAATCTAGAGAGAAGTTATACATACCTTCAACCATACCTTTACCCTGTAGTAGTCGAAGACCCTTCTCTCTGATATGCCCCAGTATTTGATGCCACATCATAACCTTTTCTCCAGAGACTATAGAATTTTTTTCTTCTTCTGCTCCAAAATCAGGAACAATGGAACTATTACACCCATTACTAATAGTACTTCCTTGCAGCTTATACAAAGTTCCAATCTGAACTCCCTTCAGCAACACCATTGCTCCTCAAACCATCCTGTAGGTTTCTTTTTCAAATACCGTTTTCACCCCTGTATTGTCCATTTTTCTTACAAAAATCAAATTTCTAGCCAATCCTGGAATGTGCAGAACACCATGAAGTGTTCTAATCCTTCCATCTATGAGCCTCAACTTGACTTTTCCTCGTTCTATGATTTTGGTTGTCGAGTCATCACCTAGGAAAAAATTACCTCCATCATACATTTCATATTCACATAATCACTCCCTGTGGGGAGTCATATGAAAGGATGCACCTGATTTAACCAACCATGCCTCATGATCTGCATGTGTTATTGAAGAATCCAAGTACACATCCCCTCCTTCTTCCTTGGAGGTATTTTCTTCTGTAGAAGGAGCTTCTTCAGATCCCTTATTTTTCTCAACTTTAGATCTACACTACTTCTTGCAGTGCCCTTATTTTCCACATCTCCAGCATGCCTTTACAAAATTTCCGAGAGATTTAGATCTACCCTTAGACTTAGATCTCCCACTTGAGTACTTAGATCTATTTCTTTACTAGGAGCGTCCTCTTGCAAATAATGCATATGTACTCTATCCTTCCATGTTCTTCCATCTCATCTCCTTCAATAAAAACGATGAGACCACATCAACAAAACTCAAGGTAGTTGTATTACTGTCTATGGCCACAACCAGACTATCCCACGAGTCTAGTAAAGAGCATAGTAAACTAATACACTTATCTTCATCTGAAATTTTAATCTCAACAGAAAAAAAAAAGAAAAAAACTGACTTACCACGGTGTTGAAGGCGTTCAGATGCTTTGTCACAGAGTCTCCATCTCTCATCCTCACGTAATACAACTTTTTCTGCAAGAAAAATTTATTTACCAGGGACTTAGATTGATACAAGTTCCCCAACTTATCCCATAACTCCTTGGTTGTAGCTTCTCCTGACACATTCAGTAATACTAAATCTGAGAGACACAATCGGATTGTGCTCTTCACCTTTTGATCCAACTTTTTCTAGTCATCTGTTGAAGTTCCTGTAGGTGCATTACCTGGATCCATTGTGATCCACTGATCTTTATCCACCAACACATCTTCCATCTTGAGCTTCCACAACTCAAAAATTTTCCCATTAAACTTTTCGATCTCCATTTTTGAACTGCTCGCCATTTCTCTTCACCTGAAGAATCAATACCACATATCTCCCACTGTAACAAGGCTTATCACAGTCCTGAGCCAAACCCCTGACCAAAAAGGTGTCCCCCTAAAGCCAATAATTTCTATGATACCAAATGTAGATTTTAACCTTGTACAATATTATACTGCAAACATATTTTCAATAAAAGAACATAAAAGATACAATTACAAATACAAACATTACACAAAGATTTTTACCCTGGAAACCCAAACCGGTAAAACCAACGTATTATATATTCATTAATTCATCATACATTGTTTATAATGCAATCTACATATATGAGCCAGCGGCATCCAAAACCATAACCCATTGACCTGGATTAATCAAAAACCCTAATTCCTTAACTAGAAATAGAAAACCATCGAAAAAAAACCATGTGTCGAAAAAACCGCCCAACAATGGACACGAAAATTGAGGCAAGATGGAAAAGGAGGAAAAAATGTGACACGTTTCCTGTGGAAAAAAAAAAATTGAGGGCGCTACCCTCGAACCCCCATGCAAGGGGGATATCGCCCCCCTTGCAATCCCCAAAGGGGGGGCGCTATGTGTGCCCGACGCAACATAGAAAACACTAGGGCTAGTTGCACAAATAATATAACACATACCCAACATTATCATTCATATTGGATCATTATATTGTTTGTCATTTATCTCGATCCTTTCATAGTGAAAAAAAATTGGAGGAATAAACTTGTAGGTCCATTTTTAGGGATAAAATGACATTTTAGGGGGTGAAAACTTTCCCAGCATAGCTTGCTCCCCATGACACTATTCTACACATCGAGATCTTTCCAACGATGCAAAAATTGTGTTAATGAGAGCCCGTCTGAAAAAGTTATGCCTACTGCAAGTTGACCTACCATGTTGACCACCATGGTATGAGAGATGCCATGTTATCCCCTGTTACTCACCTATATGGGGCTAGCCACGTATGTAATTTCAATAAGATTCTAGAAGGTCCAAAACCCTATCACAATTGAGGGTTGAGGAAGTCAAAAACCTTCCCTAGATGGCTATCGGGCTATGTTAAATATTGGGCCACTAGGAGAAGAAGGGGTTCCATTCATTTGTATTGAACCTTCTTCCATAGCTGAGAAAAACATCTGAGAGTGGCATTTTGTGAGCATAACAGAGCATGAGATATTTTGTAGCATCCATACAGGCCATAGGTCAAAGGAAACTCCAGAGAGAGTGCCCCTTTCTTTGTACTTGCATCATTTCTATTTTGGAGAAAAGAGAGCAGAGCAAGTGCACCTTCTAGCTGGGTTTTCTCACGTATTGGGTTTCCCAAGTCATATCTTATGCTTATTTGTGGATGGTGTGATTTTATTTTATTGTTTCTCTATTTTCTGCATTTTATTTATTTCATGCATAAGCAAAAAAATCAGTAACTAAGTATTATGAGATATGAAGGAAAAATAACCGTGAAAGTAAAGATTTTCAGTGTTTTATTAGATCTGTTGTGACGAAGTATTCAATTGGAATATCCATGACAATTTACAGATCAACTTACAATAATGGGTATCATGAATCATTGAAGATGAGCCCATTTGAAGCATTGTATGGAAGAAAATACAACACACTGGTGAGTTGGGATAACACAACAGATAGAGCTATTATTGGGGCATAATTGTTGAGGGAAATGAAAGAGCAGATGGTAAAGATCAGGAAAAATTTGAAAGTTGCACAAGACAAGAAGAAGAGCTATGCCGATAAAAGAAGAACACATAGAGAATTCAAAGTGGAAGAGCATGTGTTTTTAAAAGTTAAAGCCAAGAGGAGCTCGTTGAAATTGGGAAGTTTTCCAAAGTTGGCAACGAGATATTGTGGGTCGTTTGAAGTTCTAGAAAGGATAGGACCAGTTGCATACATGATAGCATTACCTGCATCCATGATAATTCATAACGTGCTGCATGTATCTTTATTTAAAAATTATGTACTTGATCCTAACCATGTGATTGATTGGACTGTAATCCAGATGGAACGCGAAGGGGAATTTCAGGTGGAACCAGTGTGCATATTGGACTGGAAAGTCAAAATTATCAATAGCAAATTCATCGTCTTGGTAAAGGTTCAATGGACCTACTACGGTCCTGAAGATGCTACATGGGAGCATGAGGAGGCCATGCAGGAAGCATACCAACATTTTTTTGCAAATTTTGAAGAAAATTGAATCTACATTTGTACATAAGCGAATGAAGACTCCATTTTGATAGGCAGAGTTCCTGGAGCCACAGCTATGAGACTCCTACTCGACCGATGTCAAATCCCATCCCTTGGGATGTGTAGGTTGAGGGAAAAGAGAGTTTTTGGTTGGAATTTCTACGTGATTCATTAAGTTGTGGAATTATCAAAGTTTATGGAAACATTTTATATATGTTAATGTGTAAATTGTATGGTGATGTGCACTAAGGAAAGTGAAGTTTGTAGGGGCAGGGGAATGTAACATCCCTTTTTTCAATCCCCAAACTAGTTATTTGTATTGTAAATATGATGTATGGTCAAGGGCCAATCAATGTAATATGTAAATGATGTAAATTGAATATAATAAATAAAATTTATTGCCAACTACAGATGGACACGAACAAATATTTGGGGGCTTAGTTTCCACAAGAGAAGGAAGGGGTTCGTAGGGGAATGTCATGTTGTGTGTTATTTATACATCTAGAATTGGTATCCGAAATTTTTTTATTTGGCTGTTTCAGTCGTGGAGTGACCCATCTTAAGGATAGGTGTGTTACACAAGACCTATCCCCTCAATCATTTTTCCTTATTATGTTGGTATTTTTCTTATAGTTTGCATAGCACTAAAAAAAATGTTTTTTCATCTCTAGTTGCTATCCATATCACCCTATGTTTTAGGCACCATTCTTTTTGTTTATCCATTAGTAGATTTCATATTTTATTTTCCAACTGACAAAGCTTATGAGCATCTAAAAGGAAATGTAATTCTTCTAAAGAGAGTATGGAGGAAATGGATTCTTCCAATCCCCATATGTAGTGTATCTAGGGGGTTAATATGGGGTACCTAGGGAAGTACCCCATATTAAGCCTTCTCACATTTATTGTGTTCACACTATTACAAGGGACTTATTTACTAGAAATGGCCTCCATACATAACAATAAATAACCACATTATTATTCCCATTGGGTACCTCCCTAGGTACCCCATATTACCCCCCTAGATACACTACACCATATCAACCTTTCATGTTTTCCCATTTCTCTTTAGACCATTGGATCACTAATTTTTTAGCCTTATGTAGATTCGAGTGGAATTGAATGGTTATGGATTCCTAAAGTGAATTGTTGAAAGGGGGGCATGCATTCTTGAGAAGTTGGACGAAGTCTTTGTCCTTGATCCATTATGGGTTTAATTTGAATGGGATAGGGGGATTCCCTATAGAAAGGGCCACTTCTAGCGAGATTGGGTTGTGGTCAGAGTCCACTCATGTTGATACCCATTTCCTAATTATGAGTGAAGCATCCAAAAGATATTTCGATACCAAGAATCTATTGAGCCATTTTTCTATTCAAGCTTCGCCAATCCTTTTGTTAGTCCAGATAGGGGTAAGCTTGGCAGGATCAATGTCAAGAAGGACAAGATGCTCCAACATTCTGATAAAAAATTCTAAGAGAGTATCTAGTTGTGCTACCAACCCCGATGTCTTAGAGGCACCAAGTGTAAAATTCAAATCTCCTCCTAGAATTACCATCCCTTGTTGAATACATGACTTTGAAAAAATACATTCCCAATAATAATAATGTTTTTCATAGGGCCCATAGATATTCAAATAGTTGAATACTTTTCCATGATTAATAGAAATAAGGGAGATAGTCAATCTTGAATCAAAATCCCACAAATTAGAGAGGGTGAAAAAAAAATTCTTACACCCTATAACAAGCCCTCTTGAATGACCTAGAGCATCCACAAAGACAAAATCTCACCCTTTAATTATCTTAGAGAGGTATTGGACAATTTTTTCCCCATCTATCATGATCACTTCCAAGAGAATGGTAGTTGGATTGTGAGTATTAATTAACCTTCTAAGGGAAAATTTCTTGGAGGGAGGGATTGACCCTCTATAGTTAAGGGAGAGGAAGATCGTTTTGAATCTTCATTTGGGGCAAATGCTTTAAGGGATCAGGGAAATATTGTTGTCTACCACATTTTACTTCTGAATTTTCTTGATTATGGGCTATGGATAAATAATATTCTCTACCTCTCTATCCTCTTTTATGATTTTTTTCTTCTAGGTGTCCTAGGCCACCTTTAGAATATCTATCACAAGTTGCAAAATCCTTATTGCATGGTCTCAAGTTATGTTTTGCGCCCTTAGAGGATGTAGAGTCTTCATTGAACTCCTTACCAGAAATCTCTATTGTGGGTGGGGGAATAAGGTCCGAGGGTTTCATAATATCATTTGGGGATTCTCCTAGCCCATCTAGAGGGATAAGTGAAGAAAGTTGAGACTTTGATAACCCTGATGGACTAGAGAGAACATGTTCGTGGACAATTCTAGTCTCATCCTCTACATTAAATTTCCATAAGACAAATTGTAAAATACTAGAGGAGTCTATTGGATAATGGTGGGGAGAGAGAGTCTTACCCAAAGGAAAAAATCTCTCCTTTTAAGGCTAAGTGGTCATATTCTTGGGATATACCCAATCTTTCATGACTAGCCTTTTTTCTAGATAATCCATTGCTAAAGGGTCACCCTCCAAGGAGGCATGAAAGGATGCCAAGGAGATTTTTATAATGCCATGGGAGTTGATTCTTTGACTGACAGAGAAGGTTCTCAAACCCATTTTTTTCTAGAAAAGAAAAGAGCACAATCCTTGACCAGGTGGTCATACTCATGGCACCTCCCGCATTTGAATGGTACTCCTTCATAATCTAAGTCCCAATGAAAGATTAATGCAGGTTCGTTTTTGATAATGATGTAATTTTCTAGGCCTTTGGATAGGTCAAGGCCCACTAGTATCCTCGCCAACCCCATATACCCATATTCTCGATAGGATTTATCATCTTTGAAGTGAAGTCCCAATGTGTTGCCAATTTATTTGAAGACATCATTAGACCAGAGCATCAATGACAGACCTAGAAGTCTAATCCAAATAGGAGTGTAATCAATATGATCCAAACATGCATTAAAATCCAAATGCCATTGGTTTCTGGAATAAGGCCTAACGACCCCATTTCCAAAATCTTTGAAGTATTTTATCTACATATTCCAAAGTCCTGAAGGACCAAGAAATCCATCCTTTTACCAAAACCATGCTTCATGGTATGTAGACCAGGCGTGCACATAAACTCTCTTCCATCCAATTTTTTAGGGAGTTCACTCCCATTATGTGACTAGGGAACCTTCCAACTAGTGACGATTTTTCAAAACCCACACTTTTTTTTAACCTTACACTATCCCATAATAACATGTTAATTACCTCATCTTTTCACTTGATGCATTTCCTCTTTTTTTGTCAGTTTTCTGGTTGTCCCGGTCCTATGCTTCCAATTGCAGATTTGGTATTAGAGGAGGGGGGACTGCTCATTAATTCACTTTTATGTTTTCCCCGATGAAGCCAAAGCCTTGGTAATCTCGAGAGCCTCCTTCAATAAAACTTGAGACAAAACCTCCTATCAACATATCGAGGAGTATTTCACCTTCAGTGGGAGTGTTGATGGGATTAATATGGGGTGGTGGGATTAAAATCCCTTCCTTATTTGAGGGTTTAACACAATCATCCTCGTTCAAGTGGTGTCCTATTATGTCCATGCTAGGGCTTTCCTTGTGAAAACAGTGATATCTAGAATGAGCCCTGGTGGTTAACACCACTGAAATAGGGGTACAATTTGTCGAAAGTGGGTGATGGAATTTGAAGGTCATAGACTCATAAAAGTATTTGATGTCTACTTATCCTTCTTCTAATTTCGATGCAGTAGGAGCATGTGGAAAGGGATCCAGGGTGACCTAGAAGACCTATGAGTTTGTCCATATTTGTTGTTCGCCTAGAAGATCCTCTATGTAGTCCACAAGGTCCTCCTCCATGGGCCCTGGAGGAGGGGAGGACTACAAAAAAAACTTTCTATAAATATACAACACCTAGGTTCTATTGGAACCCTAAATGAGTTGAGGCAACACCATTCATGAACTGAAGATCAACCTGAATAAGTTATGTGCTCGACCTCTTATCGTTGTAACAATTTCTTCATTGTGCTTCACACATATTTGTAGGATAATGATTGCATTTTATAAAGTGTATGTCATTTAGGGTAAGCAACCCATTGTCAACCTTGATTTACCAAGATTTGAAAAAAAATCCACCCATTAGGAATGTGGGGCAACAAAAGTTAGGGCATACAAGACGCCATCAAAATAGGGCATGTGATATTGAAGAGATGAATAAACTTCTATGTTTTATTTTTCTACACACCCAGTCAAAATATATGTGGTTTGTAGAGGGGTCGCATGATGCTCCAAAATTCACTTAGACTAGGTGATCAGAGTTGGAAAATATTGAGGTGCTCAGATCCACCCATCAAAAGCCCTAGATAGGTGCTCTAGGACATTTCTACAATGACAATTTAGGGTTTCCTTAAAATCCAATCTCAGGTGACTTTCTCAGGGTTGATCTCTAGTTCGCTACAACATGTTACGTAGATACTGCACCCACCCATATATGTTAAATGGTAGCCCACTTCATGATATTCATATTATGTTGTACAAACTTATTTACTTAATGAAAAATTGGAGTTTTGTCCATAATCAAGTGCTAATTGTGTATATTATGATATAATTTCATTTCTATTTATATGGGTTAGCTTCAAGAATTTTCTTGCCATAGTGCATTTTGTAGGTGAGATTAAAACATCGTGATTGTTGTTGTGGATGGTCTAATTCAACTAGGTGCACAAGTTTGGATCATATGCTAGTTTTCTAGGTCAAAATAACATGTCCTTGTACACACAATACACACACATATTATAAAATGCTTCATAATTCTAGTTTTGTGTGTATGTGTGTGTACATACAATTTATACTCCCAAAAAGGCCATGAGAACAACCACCATGAGATAGTGCCACAAGGAAAAAACCTACCCTATAAAAATTTGCACGCAAGTCATAAAAAATCACAAGTCATATCAAGCCACAATGCCCAAGTTGTAGATTTTAACCTTGTACAATTAATTACTGCAAAAAAAACCTTAATAAAAATAGAAAAGATACAATGGCACACACACATACACACATTACACGGATATTTTTACCCTAGAAACCCAAACTGAGAAAACCAACAACCTGTTTAGAGTCGCACCTCTAATCTTTTATTCATCACGTCTTCATTATTAAAAGCACAATATACATATATAAATCCCACGGCATCCAAACCCCTAATCCATTTACCTAGATTAGTCAACAACCCTAATTCCTTAACCAGAATTGGGAAACCATCGGCGGAAAACATGTGCCAAAAAAATGCCAAAAATAGACGCAAAAAACTGCCAATTTTTTTTTTTCGGGGGCTACCCCTCAAGGCTCCCATATCAATGTACAGTACATGGGACCAATCATGAAAATAATGTAACACATACCCAACAGACTCCCACTTGTTTTTTTCTTTGCATATGGGGGGTTGCAGGATTACATAGTCAACAATCCAAGGAAGAAATGCCCATAGATCTTCTACACCAAGAGAAATTCTTAGCACTCACATATTTTGTTAATGAATTTGCAACATTCTCCAAAGTGTCCACCTTCATCATCAACACCTTCTTATATTCAATCACATATCTCACAGAGTGATATTGAACATCAATATGCTTTTTCTTTGAATGATAATTTGGGTTATAAGACAAGAAGATTGCACTCTGACTGTCACAATCTATCCTTACAGTTTATTGTACCAAACCAATACCTGAACACAATCTTTGTAACCATATTGCTTCCTTGATTGCATGAGTGCATGAAATGTATTCAACTTATGTAGTTGAGAGTGCCACTATAAACTATCTTTTTCTCATTCAACTAATTGCTCCTCCAAACAAGTTAAACACATACTCGCTTCTAGATATTCTACGATCTAGATCCCCACCTCAGTGTGCATCCATAAAACCATGTATTTCCAACAATCTGTCCAATATTGGTCTTCCTTGGTAGCACAATCCATAATTGGTAGTGCCACACAAATAACTGAAAACCCTCTTTACTATTGTCCAATGATCCTTCCCTAGTTTTGACATATACCTACTCAAAACTCTCACTGCATGTGCAATGTTCGGTCTAGTACAAACCATTGCATACATCAAAATTCCAACCACACTCACATATGGAACATGAGACATGTCCTCTTCCTCTTCATGTGTCTTGATACATTGATCCACAGATAAATTTACACCTACATGAATAGGAACCTTAATTGGTTCACATTCCTGCATATTAAACCTCTGTAATATTGTCTCGACATGTTTCCTCTGATTTAACCAGAGTCTCCTATTTTTCCAGTCTCTTTTAATTTCCATGCCCAAAATGAAATTTGCAGCACCAATATCCTTCATGTCAAATTTAGAGGACAACTAAGTTTTCACATCCTTAATAATCTCCTTGTTGTTTCCTATCAACAAAATATCATCCACATACAAGACCAAATAAATAAGATGATCACCAATTAATTTGAAAAAACACATATTGATCTGCTTTACTCCTTATGATGCCAAGTCCCAACATATAAGTATCAAATTTTGTATACCACATCCTTGGTGATTTCTTTAACCCATATATGGACTTTTTCAGCTTGCATACCATCTCCTTCTTTCCCTTCATAGCAAAGCCTTCTGGTTGCTTCATGTATATTTCTTCTTCCAAATCGCCATGTAGGAATTTTGTATTCACATATGCCTATTCTACTTCAAAATCAAACGCAAAAACCATATATAAAATAAATATAATAGAATTTAACTTGGCGAAATGAGAAAAAATCTCACCAAAGTCAATTCCCTCTACCTGGGAATAACCTTTTGCTACTAACCGAGATTTGTATTTCTCCACTTTTCCTTCTTCATCCAGCTTCTTCTTAAACACCCATTTGCTACCAATGGGATTTATTCTAGTTGGCAACTCCACTAGATCCCAAGCCTCATTCTTGTCTAAGGATGTCATTTCTTCAACCATGGCCTTTTTCCAGAGTTTTTCATCCTTTGAATACATTACCTCCCTAATAGTTCTAGGATCATCATCTGTAATAGACAAAGCAAAATTGGAACGAAAACCATGTGGAGTATACCTTTTTGGTTGCCTTCTTTTCCGAACTGATCTCCTCAATACTAGAGTATGATAATCTTCTTCTTTTGATTTTTGTTCTTCAGTAGAGTCTGATTCATCATCCTTCAACTCAAACTCTATTTTATTTGGTTTATCCTTCCTTGGCAAGACTTCATGTTTGATGAAATATTTTATTTCTCTAAATACCACATCTCAGTTATACACTACCTTTTTAGTTTATGGGTTCCAAATCTTATAGCTTTTCAGACCATCTTTATACCCAATAAAGATACACTTTTCAAATTTTTTATCTATCTTATTCATGTCTTCCTTTGGAATGTGGACATATGCATCACAACCAAATACCTTGGCATGTGTGAGAGAGGGTTTCTTACTAGTCCATACCTCATGTGGAGTCTTGTCATCCAATGTTGATGAGGGTGATCAATTGACCAGATAGCATGCAATACCCACTGCCTCTGTCCATAATTCCTATCCTAACCCAACATCACTAAGCATGCACCTTGCTTTTTCCATTAACGTCCTGTTCATCCTCTCTGTAACTCCATTTTGTTGAGGTGTATGTGGAGTATTATTCTACCTTTCTATACTACACCTTTTACAAAATTCTTTAAATTTATTTCAGCAGAACTATACACCATTATCTGTCCTTAGCACCTTAATTATTTTCTCTGTTTGATTCTCCACAAGAGCCTTAAACTCTTTAAACTTGTAAAATACTTCATATTTCTTCTTGAGGAAATATATCCATGTATTCCTCGAGAAATCATATATAAATGAGACATAGTACACATATTTTCCTAGTGATGCAATCGACACGGGTCCAAACACATCACTATGCACCAACTATAAAATCCCCTCTGCTCTTGTTGCACCAAAGGGGAATCTTACCCGATTATGATTCCCATATACATATTGTTCACAGAAGTCAAAATCCAAAGAGTAGTTAGACATACCTTCAACCATACCTTTACCATGTAGTAGTTGAAATCCATTCTCTTTGATATACCCTAATATTTCATGCCACACCATGTTCTTTTCTCTAGAGACTATAGGAGTTTTTCCTTCTTCAACTCCAATCTTAGGAACAACGAAACTATTACACCCATCACTAATAGTGCTTCCCTGCATGTTATGCAAAGTTCCAATCTGAAATCCTTTCAACAACACCGTTGCTCCTCGAACCATCCTGTAGGTTTCTTTCTCAAACACTATTTTTACCCCTGCATCATCCATTTTGCTCACATAAATCAAATTTATGGCCAATCCTAGGATGTGCAGAACACCATGGAGTGTTATAACCCTTCCATCCATCAGATTCAACTTGACTTTTCCTCGTCCTATGCTTTTGGTTGTCTAGTCATCACCTAGGAAAACATCACCTCCATCACACATTTCATATTCATAGAACCACTCCCTGTGGGGATTCATGTGAAAGGATGTCCTGAGTCAACCAACCATGTATCATGATCTGCATGTGTGCTTGAAGAAGCCAATTACACATCCCCTCCTTCTTCCAAGGATATTTTTTCTTCTGTAGAAGGAGCATCTTCGGATCCCTTCCCTCTCTCAACACTTTTGGATCTACATTTCTTCTTGTAGTTCCCTTCTTTTCGACATCTCCAACATACCTTTACAAAATTTTTGGGAGATTTATATCTACCCTTAGATTTAGATCTCCCACTTGAGGACTTAGATCTATTTCTTTCCTAGGAGCATCCTCTTGCAAATAACGCATATGTGATTTTTCCTTCCATGTTCTTCCGCCTTATCTCCTCTGATAAAAAGGATGAGACCACATCATCGAAACTTAAAATAGTTCTATTACTACCTATGGCCACAACTAGACTATCCCACGAGTTCGGTAAAGAGCATAATAAACTAATGCATGTGTCTTCATCAGAAATCTCAATGTCAACAAATAATAATTGACTTATTATAGTATTGAAGGCGTTTAGATGCTCTGTCACCGAGTCTCCATCTTTCATCCTCATGTTATATAGCTTCTTTTACATGAACAATTTGTTTACCAGGGACTTAGGCTGATACAAAGTCCCCAACTTATCCCATAATGTCTTGGTTGTAGCTTCCCTTGACACATTCAATACTACTGAATCTAAGAGACACAACCATATTGTGCTCTTTTCCTTTTGATCCAATTTTTTCTAGTCTTCAGTTGACGTTCATGTAGGTGTAGTAACTAGATCCACTTTGATCAATTGATCTTTATCCACCAAAATTTATTCCATCTTGAGCTTCCACAACTCAAAACTTTACTGATTAAATTTCTCTATCTCTATTTTTGAATTGCTCACCATTTCTTTTCACTTGAATAATCAATATCATAGATCACCCACTGTAACAAGGATTATCACAGACCTGAGCCAAACCCTTAGCCACAAAGGCGCCCCCCTGAAGCCAATAATTTATCTGATACCAAATGTAGATTTTAACCTTGTACAATTAATTACTACAAACAAAATTCTTAATAAAAACAAAAAAGATACAATGCCACACACACACACACATTACACAAATAATTTTACCCTGGAAACACAAACTAGGAAAACCAACAACCTGTTTAGAGCCACACCTCTAATATTTTATTCATCATGTCTCCATTGTTTACAATACAATATACATATGGGATCCCACAACATAAAAACCCCTAATCCATTAAACCGGATTAGTCAACAACCCTGATTCCTTAACCAGAATTAGAAAACCATTGGCGAAAAACATCGAAACAACAAAAAAACCAGACTAAAAAAAACCGCCAATTTTTTTTCGGGGGCTACCGCCCCCATACACCCTTACAGGGGGGCCCCACCCCCCAAGACTCCCATATTAGTGTGCATTACATGGGACCAATCTTGCAAATAATATAACACATACCAAACACAAATAAGATGACCTACTTGAACAACCAGATTTGAAAGTTGTTAGAACCAACCCTACTGCAGATGGGGAGTCTTCATTTTCAAGAAGAGCCCCTAACCGTCATGTGTGGGTTCGTGAACAACCACAATGGGATCCCATGTTAGGATATTTATACACTTAGGAGTAAGTTAAGATCTACTTGGTCTAATGTGTCATTAGGTAAAAGTGTGTTTCTTAGTGTGTTTCTTTAGTATGCATTAGTATGCTTTTGTAGTTAGGAAATCGGACGGTCACGATATGTTCCTGACATAGAGTGATCTGACGGTTCATACTCTCCTCGATATTAACAACCATTGATCCATGGTTTAACACCCGATTGGTCCATAATCTCTATTTAAAGAGAATGGAGGGTCATTTGTTGATGATCGATTGTGAGAAACTCTCTTGTAAAATCTCTCTGTAATCATTTTCTTTTGCAATAATAAACTGCTCCAAGTGGCCGCATTGGTTGGGGCCGTGGATGTTTCCTGTAGGGGTTTTACCATGTGAAAACATCGGTGTGTTGATATTTGATCTGTTTATGTGAGTGGTTACTAAAGGTGTGTGTCCTCTATTAGAATACATGTGTTGTCGAACATGGTATCAGAGCCTGTTTGAAGACCCGCTCATGTTGTAGATCGAGGTCATGAAGATGAGTTGCCTCATCTCCATTTTTTGTCATGTTCATACATTTCTAGGCTGAGAGGACCATTCCATTGCATCCAGAGAACTCGTTTCATTTAGGAACACTTTTTGTTTCACTTGAAAATGTTTTTGTTTGCCCAAGATACGGCCATTACAGTCAGATCCGGAGGTATAAAGCTTGAATATGCATTTTTTTAATTTTTTGTACAATAGTATTTTGGTTTTATTTCGATTTTGTATTATTTATTTCTAGGTTGATACTCTTTTAGATATGCATATTCTCTTTTCCCCGCGCCCTGTGCAATCTCGGAAAATAAAAAACAGATAGGAAAATGTGCATCTTTCGGGTAAGCTAACCAAGATCTAACCCTTGTTGTCATCGAGAAGCAAAATGTTTTTCTTGTGTGAAAAGAGTTTTTTTTTAGCACGCTCTCCAAGGCCATCTTCCACAACAACTGTTGATGAATTCATCTATAGGAGACATCCTCCAGCTTACAAACCTGTGAGATGTGGAATATAGCAGACATGTGAAGTCTTACTCTCAGCTTACAAACCTGAGAGAAAGCCGCTAATAAAGGGTTTGTGGTTCCAGCCTGGGACAGGGGCTAGGAATGTATATGGCCTCCTCTATGACGTGAGAGAGAAGAACTCCAGATGATTATCTGATGTAAGAGTGTTATGTTGAGTTAGGACGTGCCTGTGGCTGAGCACAAGGTGAACGTGGGAAATCCCTAAAAAGCACTAGGCACATCATCATGTGAATAGAAATGAAGATGATGTGATGGCCTCCTCTAAGAAGCAACAGAGTTGATGAGAAGACTTTATATGATCCTTATGTTGGTGGCAGTGGATCTATCGAGAAGACATGCCTATGAACGAGCACAGACACATGTGTGAAGACCTGGTTCATCTGTGTGATGCAGTGAATCAGGTCCATGACATCCCTATGGATGTGCCCCTAGTGGATGAGCACTATTGGGTGTATCAGATCATTTGCTATATGTTTTTCAAGAGTCAGACCTACCTGTAACCCTAGTTATTGTGTAAAGGGTACAGATCGGCCCTATCTTATTGTGTCTAAAGATAAATTGTAAAAGATAATTAATAGTAATAGTAATATTAATTATTATAATAATAAATAAATAATATAACTAAGTTTGGTCGGCCCTATTGTGCCAATATACACTTTAGCTGACAAGACAAGTCTAATATAAGTAAGATGAAATATTTCATTTGTAGACACACACTCACTTGTGAGTTTTGGAAATTTCAGCAAGTACAGTTCTTGGTCAAAGTTGTGCACCTCTCTTAGGTGCTAGGGTTTTGTGCACCCTCTTATGTGCTAGGATATTCTTGGTGGTAAAGGTATTTCTCTTGAAGAATATAGCAAAGGATTTGGCTGGGTTTTTCTCCCTTGTTTGAGAAGGGTTTCCTAGGATATATCTTTTCTTATGCATGGTGTTTTTTCTTGTGATCTTGGTTGCTACAACATTCTTGTTTATGGTTAAGACATGATGAAATTAAATGAACTACATGCTTAACCTAGATTATGAAAAAATCATCAACAACAACAACACCCCCAATCCTCCTTCTGAACATTACAATATGTTTTGCTAGATCCTTTGGTTAAAAGTTGCCTTATTAAGTAAGAGGTCTTGAGTTCAAGTCTCTTTTTTGTTACTTTTTTTTGAAAAAGTTCATGCTAAAATTGTAAAGTGTATTTCACTTCAAGTATAAAAGTGAATCACTATAAGTAGCTTTAATATTTTATTTTAGAGTTATTTATTTTGCCTGCAGCTTTTCTGCTATAAAGTAACTTCATTGTAAAGGTGATCCCCACTTCTCTTTATAAAAGTGGGTCACTTCATAAAGCATATTACACTATCACGTGGTCATTTGGTTACCGTTTATGTTTTTTTTAAAAGGGCATAACTCTTACATCCGAAGTCCTTTTTCAGTGTCGTTTTTTTTTAAACCACAAAAATTTTCAAGCTCTTTCCATCCAGATCATCAGTTTCAATTTTTAAATCCATATTATCTGCATATTTAATATGGATTTTATAAGTAATCTCTTTCTTACCAACACCAACTACTTCCAATGGAAATCTCATATGGAATATTTATTAAAAAGTAAAGGCTTGTACCAGATTACCTTGGGAAAGGAAAAATCACTCACTAATGATGATAAGAAAGTAAAATGGGCTAATAGGAGTGACGAATCATGTGGACTAATCAGAATGTCCATCTCTCCTGATTTAAGGTACCACCTTCAAGAAATTGATTGTAAGGTAGCTAGAGAGGTAGTGGGAAGGGGGGGGCAGAGGGTCCATAGTGATCATAGTGGAGGCCATTCAATGTAAGGTGGAATAGGTCCACTATATTATTAAATAAGGTTCACTATGGTAGTTATATATAATAAATGTAAGAGGACTTCTTAGAAGGTTATACTTCTAGAAGATTCCTCCTCTAGAATGTTCTTAGGTGATGGTAGCACTATATAAAGGGGTTCAAGCAATGTAATGGGAAATTAAGAGAAATATTGTGTTTAGAGCTAAATCTCATTAGGAGGACGCCCCCTCGAAGAGGCAAGTGAACAGGAGAGGATCTCTTCCATAATAGGATCCATTGTATGGTGTTGCCCTACCTCAAGGGTTTAGTAATAATAAAGTGTGGTTTCTTATATCTTGTTTTGTGGATCTATTATGTATTCAGTATTTGTGGTGATTATATTTGTAGATCTATTCAGGTTCTTAACAAATGGTATCAGAGCACTTTCCTTGGCATACATTGTGGGCAAATATTTTTTATTTTTGCATATTTTTTTTCGAAGAAAAAAAAAAGAGGGCCACAACATTCCAGAAATTTTCGGTAGCTAGAGAGGTAGTGGGGGGGAGGGCAGAGGGTCCATAGTGATAATAATGGATTTAATTCAATGTAAGGTGGACTAGGTCCACTATATTATTAAATAAGGTTCACTATGGTAGTTAGACATAATAAATGAGTAGTTAGATATAATAAATGTAAGAGGACTTCTTAGAAGGTTCTACTTCTAGAAGATTCCTCCTCTAGAATGTTCTTAGGTGATGGTAGAACTATATAAAGGGGTTCAAGCAATGTAATGGGATATGAAGAGAAATATTGTGTTGGAGCGGTAGCTCAATAGGAGGATGCCCCCTCGAAGAGGCAAATGAACAGGAGAGGATCCATTCCATAATAGGATCCATTATATGGTGTTGCCTTACCCTAAGGATTTGATAGTAATAAAAGAGGTTTTTCATATTGTTCTTCTATATATGTTGTGGTGTTTTTTTATTCAGTCTTTGGTTCTTAACAATTGGTATTAGAGAACTTTCCTTGGCATACATTGTGGGCAAATATTTTTTATTTTTGCAGATTTTTTTTTCAGAGAAAAAAAAAAGAGGGTCGCAACATTCTAGAAATTTTCGGTATATTTTTGTACAAAATTTACATAAACATGTTGTATATATGAGTTTCTCTTAGAAAAACACTCAAGTTGTAAAAAAAAAATCGTCTGAAACGGAGTCCGACAAGTCAGGAAATTGAAGTTTTAAAATCTGTAATTTTTTAGGGTTTTTTCCGTGGACGACGACGCGATTTTATTTTATTTATGTAGCCGTTGGAGGCCGAATTTGCCCAAACAAATTACATATCTGAGTTCCTCTCACAATTTCACCCAATTTCAAAAACAAATTCAGTCGAAACAGAGTCCTAGAAATGAAGTTATGAGCATTTTAAATTCAGCAGTTTTTGGGGTTTTTCCAGAAAAAGTCGTGATTTTCTGCCATAAGTTATTGTTCCATTTTAGGGGTATTTTGTGATGGTTGCGGGACTGAAGAGTTCATAGGGTGTTCAAATGGCTACTTCCTATCAAACCCTCAAAGAAATTCTTGAAACATTCAAATCCCAATTGTATGACACATTGGATGTTAGATTGCATGACCTTGCAGATGGCCTCAATGATAGTTTTCGTAGTATTCAAGATTCATTGGATAGCATGTAGGAGAGATTTCTTATGGCAAACATTAGGGATGAATATAATCAAGAAATATATGCTTGGTATGATTTTGAGGTCGATTTTGATGATTGGTATATGGATAGTTATCATTTCTGGGATGACAACCATTTTCATATTTTATTTGATGACTCTACTCCACCTTCTGTAGAGAACATCAATGTCCCACATCACGAGCTAGTTACCAGCGTCCAACCTGCATATTGTACAATGGTATTGTTCTCTACAGATTCATCTTTTATCATCTCCCACTATGTGGGCTTCTACTTCTAGAAGATTCCTCCTCTAGAATGTTCTTAGGTGATGGTAGCACTATATAAAGGGGTTCAAGCAATGTAATGGGAAATGAAGAGAAATATTGTGTTTGGAGCTGAAGCTCATTAGGAGGAAGCCCCCTCGAAGAGGCAAGTGAATAGGAGAGGATCCCTTCCATAATAGGATCCATTGTATGGTGTTTCCCTAACTCAAGGGTTTGGTAATAATAAAGTGTGGTTTCTTATATCTTGCTTTGTGGATATATTGTGTATTCAGTATTTGTGGTGATTATATTTGTAGATTTATTCAGGTTCTTAACATTGATGACCCTGAAGAAGTTTGGGAAAAGATCGAATCTGTGTTTGGTAAACTCAATATTATTCGAGAACAACAGTTAGACAATCAAGTACTGACCTTGAGTCCAAGTGATTTTCATTGCCTTCGAGACTATCTATCTAAGTTTAAAACACTCGAAATTTTATGTGAAGAATGTAAGATAAAAATGGAGGAAGAGTGTTGCATCTATCTTATTCTTTCTAAGCTAGGTAGCGCATATTTTGTGTTTGTATCTACCTTTTGTGCCATGAGAGAGGCTCTAGGTAAAGCTGATGAAAAACCCACTCTTGAGTCCTTTTGTGTTGCTTTGATTAGAAAGGAAGATAAACTTGTACAACTTGGAGTGATCAACACAACAGGTACCTCCAACAAATCCTTAGTTGCCCAGCAGAAAGATAAACCCAAGTATCCCAAGAAGAAACATCCTCACTACAACAACAAACAACATAAGGGTCCCAAACCTGCTCAGACAGCTTCAACTCCTAATGGTGACAAATGAGAAAAATATAAAAATAAGAAGACTTATAGACATTGCAACTTTTGTGATAAAGATGGTCATGATGAGTCTAAATGTTTCAATAAGATGGCTCCTTTAGAAGTAGCGATGAAGAAGCAAAACATCAGTATTGATTCTACTTCTTCTTCTTCTTCTTCTCATGGACATGCACTTTCCTCTTATGGTTTCTCCTTCAACACAACTTTTACTTCTTCTTCTAATGAGTGGCTTATTGATTCAGGAGTATCTTATCATATGGCTAAGGATAAAGCCATATTTTTTGCTCTAAATGAAGGTAACACCAAGAAAATATTTGTTGGTGATGATAGATCTCTTAGTGTTGCAGTATATGGAACAGTTCAAGTAGATAATGGTCATTTCAATGATGTATTATGTGTTCCAAGTATTTCTTGTAACCTTCTATCATTCTATCAAATCACTCATTCAGGTGAAGGTAAAACCGTAGAGTTTTTACCTCACCAAGTTGTAATCAAGAAACTAAAATATCCTAAGCATTTTCTTGCAACTAGAATTGTTGATAATATTACCAGGTTGTACAAGTTTGACAACTTTGGGTCATCATCTTTTTCATCAGTTTTTGTTGCACATAGCGATGACTTGAGCAAACTTTGGCATGAGTGGTTTGGTCATCTAAACTATCGCTCAATGAAGCAACTATGTAATCAACAGATGGTGACTGGTCTTTCTCCTATTTCATGCAGAGATGGTGTTTGTGCCGGTTGTGTTCTCGGCAAACATCATCGGGACAGTTTTGAAAAACGTGCCTCTTGGCACGCTTCGAGCCCTTTGCAGCTTGTTCATAGTGATTTGTGTGGTCCATTTTCTTCCCCATATTTTTCTGGGTGCAAGTATTTCTTAACTTTCATTGATTATTTTTCCAGACGTACTTGGGTTTACTTCTTAAAACTTAAGAGCGAAGTTTTTGACAAGTTTTTGGCCTACAAGGCCCTTGTAGAAAATCAATCTAGACATCAAATTCAAAAGTTAAGAAAAAATAATGGAGGAAAATATGTGAACAATAATTTTACAAGTTATTGCACTACACAGGGCATCTAAATGAAACACATTATTCCATATACACCACAACAAAATGGTGTTGCTAAGATAAAGAACCGCACATTAAAGGAAATGGCTAATTGTATGATCCAATCTAAGGGATTAAGTCTAAAGTATTGGGCGAAAGCAATCAACTGTGAAAATTATATAGTCAATCACACTCCCACAAAGGCTATTAAAAATATAACATAGAAAGAAGCTTGGACTGAAATTAAACTAGATGTAAGTCACTTCCGTGTATTTGGAAGTATAGCATGGGCTCACATTCCTGATGAGAAAAGGAAAGAATTGCAGCCTAAAAGTGAAAAGTGTATATTTGTTGGTTATTCTGAAGATGTCAAACGTTATAGACTTCTTCAACCACATTGTAATGAAATTATTCTTAGAAGAGATGTTAAATTTGATCAAAATATCTTGGCCTGCAAGCCTAATTCGACGGTTGTGCCTTCTTTGGCCTGTGAGCCATCTTCGGGGGTTGTGCCTTCTTTTGTTCCTATTTTGGTTTCTTATTTAGATGATGACAGTGAGGATGAAAATCCACCTCTGCCTGCTCACCTTCTTCCAGATGAGTCCTTTGAACCTAAACCAGCACCAGTTCCACCGATTCCTAGATGGGTCCCTTCAACACGAGAAGAAGTTGGTGATCTTGTCGGTGATCCTTCAGATCATCGTCAAACATGTTCACATTTCCAGCGAGCCTCTTCTCTTTTGGCTCAAGTTTCAGTGACTCCTGATCCAGAGACATTTGCAGAAGCTTTAGGTCATCCAGATTCGGATACAACAATGAATGAAGAGTATCGTTCTTTAATGGCCAACGATACTTGGGATCTTGTACCCCTTCCAAAAGGAAGAAAACTTGTCAGATGTAAATGGGTCTATAGAACTAAGTATGCATTATATGGAAGTGTTGAAAGACATAAGGCTCGGTTAGTTGCCAAAGGATTTTCCCAAGTTGAAGGAATTGACTATAATGAAACCTTTTCCCCTATAGCCAAAATGAATTCCATCCGCCTTGTTCTTTCCCTTACTGCCTCACATAAATGGGAGGTCCATCATATGGATGTTAAATCTTCCTTCTTGCATGGTGATTTGAAAGAACAAATCTACATGGAACAACCTCATGGCTATGTCTAGAATGACTCTAGCCTTGTTTGTAACCTTAATAAATCTCTTTATGGTCTTAAGCAAGCTCCCCAATCTTGGTATGACAAAATGGACAGCTTTCTTATTGACACCAAATTCTCTAAATGCCATTCTCATCCTAATGTCTATACCAAGAAAGTAGGAAGCCATCTCATAATCCTTGTCCTTTATGTTGATGAACTTATCCTTATTGGTAGTGACTCTAACTTTTAAACCATGTGAAAACCAGCCTTAGAAGAAATTTGAAATGACAGACTTAAGTTTTTAGCACTATTTCCTTGGCCTCCAAGTTTTGCAAACCAATGAAGGAATTTTTGTTTCCCAGTATAAGTATGCTTGTGACCTTCTTTGTCGCTTTCACATGGATGATTGTAAACCAACCCCTTTTGCCTTCCATTCTGGAGTCAAGCTTACTTCCACCTGTACTTCTCTTGAAGTTGATGCTACCCTATACCATCAGTTACTTGGTAGCCTCTTATAATTGACTCATACTCGTCCTGATCTTTCCTTTGTTTTTGGTCTTGTTGTCCGGTATATGCAAACACCCCATGAAATCCATTGGAAATCGTCTAAAAGGATACTTCACTATGTATGTGGTATAGTTCAATTCGGGATACCTTACAGTTCAGGGGGGACTCCTTTATTGGTTGGTTTCACTGATTCAGATTGGGATGACAAACCTGATGATCAGAAGTCTACTGTAGGTTATGTTTTCAACCTTCGTTCAGGACCTGTCACTTGGACCTGTAAGAAATAGCAAACTATTGCACTTTCTTCAGCAGAAGCAGAGTACCAAGCAACGATAAATGCAAGTTAGGAAGCCTTGTGGCTTCAACAGATCCTTTCAAAGTTTGGATTCGAGCAGCAACATTCGAACAGCCTTTGGTGCAACAATCAGAGTGCCATCAAGCTCACCAAAGACCCAGTTCAACATCAACGCAGAAAGCACATCGATATACACATGCACATCATCAGAAAATTCATTCATGATTAAGTGATTGAAGTGCTCTTTTTCCCTACAGAAGATCAAGTTGCAGACATTTTCACAAAGTCTCTTACAGAAGCGAAGTTTTTCAAACTTTTATCTATGTTAGGAGTTCATGAAGTTGTCATTAAGGGGGGATAGACTCTAATGCCTACTTCCTTCTCCTATTGTGTCAAGATTGTAAATCCTTCAATCCTATCCCAAGTTGTTCTTAAGGGGGGATGTTAGGATATTTACATTTACACACTTAGGAGTTAGTTAAGATATACTTGGCCTAATGTGTCGTTAGGTAAAAGTGTGTTTCTTATTGTGTTTCTTTAGTATGCATTAGTAGTTAGGAAATCTGATGGTCATGATATGTTTCTGACATAGAGTGATCTGACAGTTCATACTCTCCTCAATCTTAATGGCCATTGATTTGTGGCTTAACAGCTGATTGGTCCATGATCTCTATTTAAAGAGCATGGAGGATCATTTGTTGATGATCGATTGTGAGAAACTCTCTTGTAAAATCGCTTTGTAATCTTTTTCTTTTGCATTAATAAACTGCTCCAAGTGGTCGTGTTGGTTGGTTCTGTGGATGTTTCCCCATAGGGGTTTTACCATGTGAAAACATTGGTGTGTTGATCTTTGATCTTGTTATTTGAGTGGTTACTGAAGGTGTTCTTCCTTTGTTGGAATACCTGTGTTGTTGAACATCCCATCCTTCATTTCATTGCATGGGTTCTTCAAGACCTTCTATTCAAAGATGGCTATAGGGATAGTTATAAAAGAGTCAAAATAGGGGACCTTCAGGGCCCTAGCTAGAAACCAACTCCTTCACCTTTCTTGACATTTTGTTATTACTCAACTTACCTTGTGTTGAGGTTAATGATTACCTAAATTTTTGGAGTGTGCAAAAGGAGTAGGTGAGTTCCCTCTAGGAAGCACTCTTCTCATGGTACTATTACACATTATTTTCATCATCCCTATGATCGTTAATGATGTAAACTTATTTGTTGCCTTCAGAGGGGTCAGTGGCCTGAGTTCCTAAAGAGAGAAGGGAGAAGAACTTCTCCTGAGCAAAGAAATTGATTTTTCCTATGGAAAAACCTTATAAAAAGGGAAGTTCGCAGGTTGCTATATAGGCAGGGTGCGAGAATGACCCATTCTCGCAGGTTGCACTATAGCCAGGGTGCGAGGTGTTCGCAGGTTTCTCTATATCTAGGGTGCGAGAATTCCATCACGTGGGAAAAATGAGTGTTTTCTCGAATCTTCTAGAAGGAGAAGCGTCTATGGTGAGGTGGCATCTGAATGGTTTGGATCTTACTCACTTTCATGATTTAGTGGGAACATCCTAACCTCCTCACCTTATCTTCTTCAACTTATAAAAGGAGAGGAGTTCTCATGGAGAAATTTAGCTTTTGGTTAGCTTGGGTTAGCTTTGTTGGTTCATGGGCTTGTTCTTGATTGGCTTGGAATTATCAGCTTGGTTGGAGTGGCTTTGAGATTTTCTTTGTCAAGATAGATTGTGATCATAAGGTATGTCCATGATTCTTGCCTCTTAGTAAATTCAATATTTAAAACTTAAGGAAAGCGTCATGTTCAGTCTTGTTTTGTTCTAGATCCAGGTGGATCTAGGGAGATCGGTTTGTGTCCGCACTTACGGATTTACCCAATAACAAAATTGGCAACTCCATTGGGGACGGATTGTTTCCTAGTTAGTCTAGTTTCCCTTGCCTTGATTTCTTGTTTTCTGGTCTCTGAGTCTGTGGGAGATCCATCAAGACTCTCTGGATTTGAAAGTTCACTCAAATTTTTTGTCCTTTTTCCAAATTTTGTGTTTACAGACATTCTCGCACTATACCTTTTAGTGGCCTGTGAGAATCATCTGAGTTTGCACCCTACTGTGTAATCCAGTGCAAGGTGTTTGCACCCTACCTGTGACTAGCCTGCGAACTTCACTAATCTTCGCACTGCACCCTATAGCTAGGCTGTGAACCCATTTGAAATTTGTGTTTGGAATTAGGATATCCTATTTTTTGATGCCCAGTTTTGCTTTGATCAGCTGGATTGAACTTTTGGAGCTTATATTGATCTTTTTACAGTCTGCTTGACATCCTTTGAGTTTCTTTTAACCACTTTTGATTTGTTTCGTTTTGAAGGATTAGTCTCTTGCTTTGAGTGTCTTTTAATTACAAAGCATGTGTTTTCTTTAGAATTGTTTAGGGAAAGATCAAATTTCTTCTGAATGGTTCGCTTTAAAATAAAACTTTTAGTTTGGGTTTCGTTGTTTTAAGAAAGTTCATTATTGATTTTAGTGAAATTTTTAAAACAAAAAGATTTAATTTCTTGCTTTATATTAGATTGGGGGCATCCTTGCATTTGAAGTAGCGAAATTGCATGATTGATATTGATGAGTTTAATATATTTTGGGACATTGTGCATATGGGAACGATAAATGTTTTCTCCTTCTCGTAGCATAGATTTCATCGAAATGAAAAGATTGCATCTTCATATCTTTGCATAATCTTTGAGTCGTTCAAAACACCATATTGTCCACGCCATCTTCCTCTTGAGTAACAACAGCCATAAAATAAAGCGCTTATAAAAATTGATTAGACATTTTTTTCTTTTCTGGTAGCAAACCTACATTAGATTAGTCGTAGGGCTTTGGAATATGTGTGAAAGATAACTTTCCAAAGCTGCAAACAAACATAGTATCTTGAGTTAGGGAGCGTTTAAATCCACTTATTACATTTTTTCCTGGGAAGCCCTTCTAACACAAGGGTCAAGCACGAGGTCGCATTGGTACTGGCAAAGTTACTCACCTTGCTTTGTTGGTATCAGTGTAGAGATTGCACGTATTACGGGGATCACTCAGAGGTATACCCACAATGATGAGTGGAAGCCTTTTGAGTTGATTTCAGGCTAGATACCCTGCCCTTGCGTGTGGATCGGACTGTCGACTGTCCCCCCAGGCTTTATTGTTTTTGGTGGTAAACTTAGTGGCCTATCTTTCTAGGTTCTTTACACGAGGTGACTGTGGAGGGGCAAGTCTTCACGGTACCTCGAATCGACGTTGGCCAAACTCACTCGGGCTCCTTGGAGGGTATACCCACGATTATGTGTGGGAGCTTGCACCAGGGTGTAAGTCCGTTAAGAAGGTCATCAACGTAACTTTTCCACCCGCTCTATCTCAGCTCCTTCTTACTTTGTTCCCACGACGTTGGATTTCATCACCAACTAGTGCGTTCATTGTGAGAAGGTTTTGTTTGTTTGCTTGCTTCCTAGATTTTTAGCGTGTGTTGTTTGTTTTCCCTAGTGGACTCTAG